>CM040824.1:18937770-19437770 GCA_022828995.1 Vimba vimba | reverse complement strand
GGTTAGCTCTTTCATGCCATAGTTATGATTTTTTGATTTGTAACTTGGAAGTGTTTCTCCTAATTAATGTTCTCAAATAGAATCATGGTCTTGTAACCTGACCTCCCTGCTATAGGATAACACTTTACAACCCCCCGGGAGACTGAGAAGTCACCTCACACACACACACACACACACACAAACACCATCCATGGACCTTTTCAGAGAAAAGTACCTTTAAATGTATTAAATGTATTCCTTTTGTGCTTAGATGTCTTCACATGTCATATTGGAGTATTCTACAATTTTATCGTGTGTGAATCGAACTTTAAATGCCTATAATCGTGCATTTGATTGTAACTTTGTATCCTTAACTGTTTTATATTTCATTCTTGGTACCTGTTTAACCGTCTCGCTCTGGCTGAACCAACCGTATACAGGAGATTACAGTAAAATGTATTATTCTGTGTGTATCATCTGTCTGGGTAGAAATGACGAATTCTAAACACCATCATAAACTATGCAGAAGACAAGACAAAGGAATTTTTCCCGCTCTGAAATCTCTGAAGGTGATTGGTCCACGTACGCGAAGTAAGCGTAACCTAAGCCCCTCCATAAGAGACTGACACAGAAAGTTCCACCAGAGCACTTGTTCTGTGAGAGTTGCCCCACTCCTTAGGGAGTTTTTCTCCGTTTTTCTTTTCTTTCTTTAATCTTTCTTTATTTTCGTCTCGGACTTTTCCTACGTTCAGTGAAATGAACAGCCGGCAACTTCAACTTTAAAGAGACTTGAACCTCCCGCGACCGCGCTTGCCCGGAAGAGACGAGAAGCATGCCCCGCTCTTAAGGAAACACACGCACAGCTCTGCTTTCTTCAGCAACAAAGAGAACCATTTTGCAAGTATTAGTGTTTGAACTTTTAATGTGACTTGATTCATTGTTGGCTCTCAAGGTACACCTTGTCTGTGATAGTTGCCATAGTCTACTATGATCATTCCAGATGATCTCTTTCCTTCCTCTTCCATCCTCTCTCATCCTCACTCTCTCATTCTCTCACACCTCTCTCATCTGATCTCTGTAATTCTCTTATCCTCTGTAAATTCGTTCTCGTAATGTTTTTCGTTTTGTTTGTTTCGGGTGTACATATATTCTGTGTGAATCGTAGCATGTATTCCTTAGTTTTGCATGTATTAAAATCCATTATATCCTTGATTGCCTCTGTCTAAAATGCTCACATCACGAGGTCAATTAAATGTTTGATCTTAGCTACAAAGCTTTACGATTTGTTACTTTTCAGGAACCTAAATTTTATAAGGACAGGAGAATAGTTTCATGGCCAGAAACTATTATTCCTGAAATTATAAGAAGTGATAACTTCATTGAGAAGTTGATGAGTTAATCTTATGGCCATTTGCTGGACAAACAGATTGTTCGATAACTAAACTAATTCCATTAAAGGTTATCTCATACAATCGATCTGTAAAAGACTATTGATATATTAATGACGAACCATAACCCGTTGTGGTAATCATTCATATTCTGTATACAATCGATCTATTTTCAGCTTCGATAATTTAATGTAACTGTAATATGCGATATATATATATATATATATATATATATATATATATATATATATATATATATTAATCATATTCCTGATTAATTATTAAAATTCCCTATATATCATTTGAGCTAATGTTAATTTACTACCCAATGCGGTTACAACACATACATATGGCGTAAAAATAATTCCATCTCAAGACAGATTATATTCTATAACCTTATCTTCAGAGCTTTTTTGTCCATTAACTAATAACTCAGTTGTGTCATCCAGTCTTTGATATCACACTGCTAACTTGAAAGATAAGAGGTTTCATCAGGTCTTGAGGAAATATAAAGCTGAGTGTAATCTGCATAACAGTGGAAACTAATGCTATGGTTCCTGATAATGTCCACCAAGGTAAGCATATACAACTATAATAATAAAAGACTTAATACTGAGCCCTGTGGCACTCCATCTTTAATTTGTGTTTGGTCAGTCAATTTGTCAGTAACACAAACAAACTGGTAGGGACTGGATAGATGGGACCTAAACCATGTTAATCCCTGCTTTTGTGGGGGGTTAGTTCTTCTTCCCTGACAACATGAAATGACTAATTATAGGAGATACTATGAGACAATATCTTGTCAGATGCTATGTTGTTGTTGTTGTTTTTTTGTTTTTTCTGATTATAATTTATCATTGAAGAAATTATTAAAACTGTGAAATTATTAAATTATTAAAATTTTAAGGGAAAGTCTGTACTCTCTTTCTTTCTCTCTCTCTTAGCATTATTCCCGCTCATTTGCAGGGTCCGCTTCACACACACATGATTTGGCACAGGTTTTAAGGTAAAGTCTGTCCTAGGTGTGAATAATACACAAACCGGTCACCTGTTACAGGTACATTCTTGCCAGAAGACAGTTATACATATGATCAATTAGTACATTGGTAAGAGGATAGGGGGCTACACTGGAGCCTAATATCCGAAGATGTTAAGTCAAATAAAAGAGCCAGAATCTGGCCAGTCAGAATACCCTGACATTTCCAATGGTCTACAGCTGGCACAATTTGACATAATGATTTCCATGGCACCCTGTGCTCCAAGTTTCCCCATCCTTCCTCCCTAACTCACTTACCACCAGGAACATGTAAATTGTACACCCTATGACACAGCTCAGCTTCCCATCCTGACTGCTACTGTCTAGCTTTGAAAGAGATTCTCACATGCCACATAGCTCTGCTAGCTTTTCTCATTTAACTTCTCTTCTTTGTATCCATCTCTCTCTTATTGGCTGAAGTTTTATCGTATTGGCCCAGCTGCTATTTGCAAGTGTTTAAAGAAAGCCCAAGTTAGGCAGTATCACTGCTTTGGGACCCCAGGGAGTGTTTCTGGTGTTATTTTGAAGCAGCACTTGTTTTACAAACTGGGAAGTCACATTCTCCATTAAGTTTTTGCTTCATCCTATTTAGTATGCATCCAAAACCACCTTATATTATTTAGAATTATCCCTCCTTTTATTTGGAGTGCATATTATAAGCTGGAGTGCATGTTATAAGAAATTCAGTAGCAGCTGGTGTTCTATGGAGATAGAATTGTGTCTTTATTACATGCGAGAAAATAAATGATCTGAGAGAAAAAAAAAGTTTGAGAGAAAAAGTTATCACACTGATAGCAAAAAAGCATTTCATGAGAGAAAAAAACATATTTGAGAGAAAAAGTTTTCATACCAATAGCAAAAAATAATAATATTTGAGACTAAAAAAAGTTTTGAGAGAAAGTATTTTCTCATAGAACATAAAAACATATAAATTAGAATTTTTACAAATTATTTCTGAGAAAAAAAAAATCTCTCTCAAAATACTTTGAAAAAAACTCTCAAATATATATATTTTGCTATCAGTGTGAAAACATTTTATTTAAAAAAAAGTGTTTCTCTCAAAACGCTTTTCTTTGCTTTGCTCTCGATGCAATTTCTTGCTCTCTGGCCAATAGGAACGTGGCGAGAGAGCAAGAAACCATGACACAATTTTCACAGTGAAAGCAAAATCCTGACACAAGAGCAAGAAATTGCATCGAGAGCAAAGAAAAGCGTTTTGAGAGAAACACTTTTTATTTTTAGAGAAAATGTTTTTTGAAAATGTTCACTGATAGCAAAATATATATATTTGAGAGTTTTTTTCAAAGTATTTTGAGAGAGATTTGTTTTTCTCAGAAATAATTTTAAAAAATTCAAATTTATATTTTTTTATGTTCTATGAGAAAATACTTTCTCTCAAAACTTGTTTTAGTCTCAAATATTATTTTTTACTATTGGTATGAAAACTTTTTCTCTCAAATATTTTTTTTTTCTCTCATAAAATGCTTTTTTGCTATCAGTGTGATAACTTTTTCTCTCAGACTTTTTTTTTTCTCTCAGATCATTTATTTTCTCGCATGCAATAAAGACACAATTCTATCTCCATACTGTTCATCTTTGAAGTTGCCATAAGCAATTGTGTTGAGTGAGAAACAGCTGACATGCTATGAGGAATGCTGGTTAAAGGACACTGCAGCAACAGGTATGCTAGGAAGATTTCTTGATTACACAAAATAACACAATGACAAGTTATAATTACAAGTTATAAAACAATCCGATACATAAAAAAATCAGACTTACCACGAGTAGGCTAACGTTATCCAGTATCCTCCTGATATAGCGATGATGACTAATGATAAATATCATTCATCTGTACTATTCCTTCTATAAGAAGAAGAATTTATTAGTTTCTTGAAAAGCTACATTCATTATTATTGGCTCAAGAATAATTCCATAGCCACCGTATATATAGCCTAACTGTCTTAATTTATTTTCTTAATTCTCTTGTGGCTCATATAGGCTACAGTACGTAGTGACAAAAATGAGAAGAGAAGCGTGTTAAACAAGTTGTTTTTGAAATAAGGCTACTCTTAATTTTGACTGATAGTTGCAGTGTTCGGACATATTATAGACTGTTAATAATTTTAATTATAAGCCTATAATTCATTGTATAATTGACCTAAGTTTTTTTAAATCATTTTCAATGAGGAGAAAGCTATTTTAAGCTATGAAAGATTATTAAGGGGCAATTGGAGCCTAAAATCAATTTAATAGGCCTACCCTAATAATAATTTAATACATAAATTGGAAATGCTAAATACTCTTGATATTGATAGCTGATGCTTTTGACAATATCTTTGGATACACAATATCATGGTCTATGTTCACAAGGGTTTATTGTGCATATTTCACATGTATAGTGTGAGCAGACGAGTCGCAGCTCAACGATCGGACCGTATAGTGTAAGCACATAAATCGTGAGCTTTGGCTTTATATTGCATGCGATCTACTCGTACAGTGTGATATTTTTCGCTTTGGATTAAACAAAACGATTTGCTCAAGGCTACCTGGGGGAAAGATACACTGGTCCCTGGAGCAATATTGACTATGCCCTTCTGTTAAGCGGCTCATCATATACTGTAGGATTTGCGGACAAGGAACCCCGCTGTGGCGAGCAGGATGAGAGCGAGGGCCATGGGAGAGCGACACGAGGCCGGTGGCGTGATTAATGATGAGCCACACCTGCGCGACGCACCGGTCTCGTATCTCTCACGGAGGAGCGGAAGCATAAAGGAGGAGCGACGACAGTGAAGAGCGAGAGAGGACAGGCCTGAATTTGTGTTGTGATTTGTTTTATTGTGACAGCAGTCGTCCGTGAGGGGCTGCTGTCTTTTACTTTCGATTTGTATTTGTTTTATTTTTATCATTAAAATATGTTTAAATGTTCGCCGGTTCCCACCTCCTTCTTCCCATAACATCTGAACATCGTTACACCCACAATCCTACAGTACCCACCACACCAGTGTTTCCACGCCCCAACAGTCATGTCAGGATTTCTTCACGTCTTGCCTGCCGAGCCTGAGCTTCTTCACCCCATGCCTGCCGAGCCTGGGTTTCTTCACGTCATGCTTGTCAAGCCTGCCACGAGTCTCGTCCAAAGATGGCCACCATTCCTGAGCCTGAGACCAGAGTCCAGAGGTGGCTCCAGCCCCTGACCAGAGTCCTGAGATGGCTCCAACCCCTGACTACGCAGCCGTAATTCAGGTTCGGGGGGGGGGGGGGGGATGGGGGGCAGTAGGCCCCTTGTTAAGGCCACGAAGGCCACGCCTCTCTGGCCCCCTGAACTGCAGGCTCTGCCCTGGCTTCCTGAACTGAGGTGTCCCAGCCTGCCACTTTATCATGTCTAGGTTTTTTTTTGGGGGGCATCTGGAGCAGCCCATATAGGGGGGAATATGTCACGGTTTTGGGTTTTGTTTGTATTCATGCTCCTTGTCCTGTTTCTGGTTTTGTGATGTGTTCCTGTTTGACACGTGATCCTGCCATGTGCTCCCCTTATCGCATGTTCTTCTTCTTATTATTTGGGCTTATTGGCGGTTCACATTCTTAAAAAGTCTTGACTGGTCCCGTCATGGTCGTCACCTGATCCCTCAGCCAAGATGGCCGCCACCTCACCACCTGAGCCCTCAGCCAAGATGGCCGCCGCGCCACATGAGAGCTCATCCAAAATGGCCGCTGTCTCACCGCCTGAGCCCTCAGCCAGGCTGCCGCCACGCCAGTACCTGTTCCCCGTTCTGTTCCTCGACCTGTTCCTGTCCCTAGACCTGTTCCTGCCCCAAGGACTATCCAACTTTCCAGACCTGTTCCTGTTCCCCGTTCTGTTCCTCGACCTGTTCCTGTCCCTAGACATGTTCCTGCCTCAAGGACTATCCAAATTCCCAGACCTGTTCCTGTCCCCGTTCCAGAGTCTCGTCCTGCCGTGACCACCCGTCCAGAGTCTTGTCCCGCCGAGACCGCCTGTGCAGAGTCTCGTCCCGCCGAGACCACCCTGCCGAGGCCGCCCTGCCAGAGTCTCGTCCCGCCGAGACTGCTTTGCCTCAGTCTTCTGTCCCTGAGCCTGAGTCTTCTGTCCCTGAGCCTGAGTCTTCTGTTCGCGAGCCTGTATCTGAATCTGTTCCCAAGCCTGTATCTGAATCTGGTCCCGAGCCTGTATTTGAGCCTGTTCCCAGACTGTATCTGAGCCTGCTCCCGAGCCTGAAACTGAGCCTGTTCCCGAGCCTGAGTCCATATCGGAACCTGAGCCGGTTCCTGAATTCCCACCCTGCCTCCCTCTCCCACCTCCTCACATCTACCACCTCTCAACCCTTCTTCTGCCACTGCCTGTCTGCAGCTCCAGCCTGGTCGGTGGGTCCCCGATCTTCGCCTCCAACCTTCGCGACCAGGACTCTATCTCGGCCGGTCGATCCATCAGCTCAACCTTGGCTCCTACCTCCCTCATCTCCACCGTGGCCCATCAGTCCACCACCTCGTCCCTCCGGCTTCGCCTTGGTCGTTCGTTGGCCTGCCATCGCCTGGGGACTACACTCCTCTGACTCCTGATCGATTGCTCGGCTCCTGATCGATTGCTCCTGTCTGCCTCACTGCCTGCTGTGAGTGTGTTTGCTTCGGTGCTGTAAGCTCCGTTTAAGCCTCGTATTTCTTTGTTTTGAACCATCATTTACTACAATTTCTAGTTGTTTATACTACTAAAATACATCTTACCCAACATCTCAGATTAACCTGACATCGCTAGCTTCCGTTACTACTAGCACAACACGCTAGTAATTCGCTAGCCTGTTAACGCGCCACCCGTGTGCTCAACTATTTTTATTTATTTATTTTTCTCTCGCGCGCCCGCGCCTTTGAGTTCATAAAAAGCTCAGGTGAGTAAGAATCAGTCAACAAACACGGTGAGTAATGTCTTGTCCTGTTACTGTCACCTGCACTTCATGTCACATGTTTAGCATAGCCTTCTCTGTCGGCAATATAGGATTTATATGTGATAAATGTAAGGAGACAGTTAGGTTGACGGAGAAGATTTCAGAATTAGAGACACGCATCCAAACCTTAATTGAGGATAGTAAGAGTGCTAGAGATTTAAATACTGCTTTGGATGCGCCTAGCATAGTGAAATCTTTACATGAGTCGGTTCCAGCTGAAGGAGAGCCTGCGCAGCCGGGCAAAAGGGTGACAGTGAGGGATCGCTCTCGTCGCGGATCAAAAAACCACTCTTCCGTTCCGATTACCATAACAAATCGATTTGCCCCGCTCAGTGAAGCACCCACTGAGAATGATTGTGCCCTAGTTATTGGCAATTCTATTACACGGAACGTGAAAATAGAGACACCAGCCGCCATAGTCACATGTTTGCCGGGAGCCAGAGCGCCTGACATCAAAGCAAATTTAAAAGTGCTGGCTAATGCTAATGGTAAATTCTCTAAGATCATTATTCATGTCGGCACTAATGATGTTCGACTCGGAGATCACCAAAATTAATATTAAAGAGGTGTGTGAACTTGCAAGTACGATGTCAAGGACTGTAATTTGCTCTGGCCCCCTTCCTGTTCGCAGGAGTGATGAGATAGTTAGTAGATTGTGTTCGCTTAACGGTTGGCTGTCTAAGTGGTGTCCGCAAAATAATATAGAATTCATAGACAATTGGAAAAGTTTTTGGGGCAAACCTGACCTGTTAAAAAGAGATGGTATTCATCCCTCCTGGGATGGTGCTGCTCTTCTCTCTAGTAATATGGCTCATAGTCTTAGAGCTCAAACATGACAATCTGGGGCTCAGGTCAGGAAGCAGACAGACTGGCTAAACCGACCGTCTGCTAGCGGCCTCGCGTCACCAAGGTCAGATAAATCCCATCACATAGAGCCTCTTTCACCTAGCTATCATCATACAGAGACTGTGTCTGTTCCCCCGAACTTGGAATTCCAAAAAAACAGTTTAAACCCATCTAAGGTTAAAAATTTAATTGATGTTTAACAAATAAAAAACAGCTATAATACAGATGAGCAAATGCTAAAGCTTGGGTTGCTGAATATTCGATCGCTTACTTCAAAAGCACTCGTTGTTAATGATATGATTTCAGATAATAACCTAGATGTGCTGTGTTTGACAGAAACCTGGCTAAAACCAAACGATTACATTACTTTAAATGAGTCCACCCCGCAAGATTACTGTTATAAACATGAGCCTCGTCTGAAACGCAAAGGGGGTGGTGTTGCTGTAATTTATAGTAATATTTTCAAAACCACTAAGAAATCAATATATAAAAATATATAGTGTAAACGATAAATCACGTTTGAGATTTATGCTGGCTACTGTATACAGGCCACCAGGGCACCATACAGACTTTATCAAAGAATTTGCGGACTTTCTATCAGAATTAATATTGACTGCAGATAAAGTACTAATTGTTGGTGATTTTAATATACACATCGATAATGAAAAAGATGCATTGGGATTGGCATTTAAAGACATTGTAAACTCAATTGGAGTTAGACAACACGTGTCAGGACCTACTCATCGTCGTAATCATACTCTAGATCTAATATTATCACATAGAATAGATGTTGATGCTGTTGAAATTCTGCAGCAGAGCAATGATATCTCAGATCATTATCTAGTCTCGTGTAAATACATTTAGCCAAGGCTGCAAAGCCAACTCCGTGTTTCAAATATGTTAGACCTATTACTTCTGCCACTAAGGATTGCTTTATTAATAATCTTCCTGATCAGTTTCATCATCTCAGCATCCCAGATAGCTTAGAAGAACTTGATCTTGTAACAGAAACTTTTAACTCTCTCTTTTCCAGCACTTTAGACACAGTTGCTCCGTTGCGCTTAAAGAAGATTAAAGAAAATAGTCCAACGCCGTGGTACAACGAGCACACTCGGGCCCTTAAGAGAGCAGCCAGAAAAATGGAACGCAACTGGAAGAAAACAAAACTAGAGCTATTTCGCATTTCATGGAAGCAGAGCTCTATTACTTACAGAGAGGCTTTAAAAGCTGCTAGATCTGTCTTATTTTTCAACCCTATTAGAAGAAAATAAACATAATCCTAGGTATTTATTTGAAACGGTGGCTAAACTAACGAAAAATAAAGCTTCAAGCACCGAAGTTTCCAAGCAGTACAGCAGTAATGATTTTATGAACTTCTTCACTTATAAGATTGATAATATCAGGGACAAAATTATAACTATGCAACCGTCTACTACAGTATCGCATCAGGCAGTGCATTATAGTCTCCCTGAGGAAAAATTTGATTCATTCATTGCTATAGGAGAGGAAGAATTTACTAAACTCATAAAATCATCTAAATCTACAACATGTATGTTAGACCCTATACCGACTAAGCTACTGAAAGAGATGCTTCCAGAGGTCATAGATCCTCTTCTTAATATCATTAATTCGTCTTTGTCTCTAGGATACGTCCCAAAAAACTTTAAGCTGGCTATGATTAAACCGCTTGTTAAAAAAACGCAACTTGATCCTACAGAATTAGTCAATTACAGGCCGATCTCGAATCTACCTTTTCTGTCAAAGATATTAGAAAAGGCAGTATCCTCACAACTGTGTTCCTTTCTTGAAAGAAATGACATCTGCGAGGATTTCCAGTCCGGATTTAGACCGTACCATAGTACCGAGACGGCTCTCGTTAGAGTCACAAATGATTTGCTCTTGTCATCCGATCGTGGTTGTATCTCTCTATTAGTGTTACTCAATCTTAGTGCTGCATTTGACACCATTGACCACAACGTTCTTTTAAATAGACTCGAACATTATGTTGGCATTAGTGGAATTGCACTAGCATGGTTTAAATCATACTTATCTGACCATTATCAGTTTGTAGCAGTAAATGAAGAGATGTTTCATCGATCACAAGTTCAGTATGGCGTACCTCAAGGCTCAGTACTAGGACCGCTGCTGTTCACTCTGTACATGCTACCATTAGGAGATATCATTAGGAAACATGGAATTAGCTTCCACTGTTATGCTGACGATACTCAGCTGTATATTTCTTCAAAACCTAACGAAACTTATCAATTCACAAAATTAACGGAATGCATAGCTAATATAAAAAATTGGATGACTCGTAATTTCCTACTTCTAAATTCTGAAAAAACAGAGTTTCTAATTATTGGACAAAAAACTTCCTCACGTAATAACCTAGAATACTGTCTAACACTTGATGGCTGCTCTGTTAAGTCTTCGTCGTTGGTTAGGAACCAGGGTGTGCTCTTTGATACCAATCTTTCATTTGAAAGTCACGTGTCTAGTATCTGTAAAACGGCATTTTTCCATCTTAAAAATATATCTAAATTACGCCATATGCTCTCATTGACAAATGCGGAACAATTAGTTAATGCGTTCATGACCTCAAGGCTAGATTATTGTAATGCTCTACTGGGTGGTTGCCCTGCATGCTTAATAAACAAACTACAGCTAGTTCAAAACGCAGCAGCTCGAGTTCTTACCAGAACCAGGAAGTATGACCATATTAGCCCGGTTCTGTCAACACTGCATTGGCTCCCTATTAAACATCGCATAAATTTTAAAATATTGCTGATTACTTACAAAGCACTAAATGGTTTAGCTCCGCAGTACTTGAGCGAGCTCTTAACGCATTATAGTCCTTCACGTCTATTGCGATCTCAAAATTCCGGGCAGTTAATAATACCTAGAATATCAAAATCGACTGCTGGCGGTAGATCCTTTTCCTATTTAGCACCAAAACTTTGGAACAGTCTTCCTAACATTGTCCGGGAAGCAGACACACTCTGTCAGTTCAAAGCCAGATTAAAGACACGTCTCTTTGACCTAGCATTCACATAATACATTATAGACTTCTATAATTCAATGTTAGGCTGCATAGATTAGGTCAGCCGGAACCGGGAACCGGGTTTCGGGTCGGGTTCGGGTTAATGTTTATTGAACAGCCTCGGGTTCGGGTCGGGTTCGGGTTTGTAACTAAGAAAAACTAGGCTATATATAGTTTGCGTGCCGTGTGCTTTGCCTGCTTGCTGTGTTGTGGTGACCGGCACGCGAGAGAGAGAAAGTTGTGTGCGCATGATGTGCAATGTGTGCATAGCGGTTTCTTCTCGCTAATATTTTAAAATAATATTTTAAATAAAAGTGCTTAATAAAACGTTTCGTTTGTATATATATATATATATATATATATATATATATATATATATATATATATATATATATATATATACAAACAAAATGTTTTTTTTTAAAAGCACTTTTATTTTTTTTAAATAAAAAAAATATTTTATATCACTTTTATCTTTTATAAAAAAAAACATTTCGTTTGTATATATACATACAAACGAAATGTTTTTTTTAAAAGCACTTTTATTTAAGTTCTTGCTGTTGTTCATTTAATTTGTTTTAAAATTCACATTTCATCCAGAGCGGTTTCTTCTCGCTTTGCAATGTTTTCGCTTTCTTCTCATGTGCAATGTGCAGTGTGTGCATAGGCTACACAGACCACAGACACACAGGCTCTCTCTCTCAAAAATGGTATTTATTTGCTGTGAGAAATAGAGTGGACCTCAGGGGTTCGGGTCGGGTTAGGGCTTAACATGTAAATGTAATTGTCGGGTCGGGTCGGGTTAAATGATCGCGGGTACGGGCCGGGTTCGGGCTTCAGTTTAAAGCCCGTGCAGACCTCTGGTACTCGTTACATCATGAGAAGAATGGCATCTACGCTAATTTTAGTGTCTGTGTTTATCCCGAGGTTTTCCCGCAGCCTGCCGGATCCAGGCCGTATCCAGATCTGACGAAGGACCTTCGCCTGGACCCGATGACAATGCAGTGCTGAAGTGCTAACTAGTCTCTCCCTATGGAGGATCCTGTTACCACTCTACAGATAAGGCGTTGTCGGGAAAATTTGTTTCGCGTTCCTACCCTGAAGTGACAAAATAAAATAAAATTCTTTATCAAAATTTATAAGGAAAGACAAGTACTTTGTTTAGGCTTGGCTTGTAGGGAATTCCAAACCTGCGCACATATATTCAAACGCACATAACTATAGAACCAATTCTAAATGCGCATGTGAACGCCATCAGCGTCTCTCACAGGTTCGCGTTTAAAGTCTGTGTTAGCGACCCCTAATTTGATAACAAATGATCGTTGCGACGGAAGCAAATCAACCAAAACTAACTTTAGCTGGAAAATAACTTTATTAAAGAACCGCTATAAAGCCAAAACAATCTCTGTTACCTTAAATTATACGCTTATCTCTGTAAAGCTGCTTTGAAACAATCTACATTGTTAAAAGCGCAATATAAATGAAGATGACTTGACTTGACTCTGGCTGCGCCTCGTCCCTTCGTCCCTCTGGCTCCGTTGGGCTCCTCACTCCCTCCAGCTCCGGCTCCACTGCGGCCTTCTGGATCCCCACCTGCGCCTCGGTCACCAGAGCCGTCGGTGTCGCCATGTCCCTCGGGATCCTCAGCATCACCCTGGCTCGTCGGCTCTCCGGCTCCATCCGGGTCTCCACTTCCACCTGCTCCACCTCCGTCAATCGGCCCCCTGGAGTCGTCAGCCCTTTCTCCACCATGGCTCCTCCCTCCGTCAGCTATGGCTGCCTGCACCGCCCTGGTCCCTCCTGCCTTTTGTCTGCCCTTCACCTACTCTTTGTCCTCCACCTGAGCTCCCTCCGCCCCTCTGCAGTTGGTCCATCAACGGCGCAAGGACGAGCCTTGCAGGGAAGGGAGTACTGTCACAGTTGTATTCTGTCTGAGTCTTGTTTTCATTAGTCACATGTCTTCCTTTGTTCTGTTTTCCTGCCACTCATTTGTATCTATGGTCTACAGTCATTATTCAGTTCATCTGTATCACCTGTGTTTAGTTAATCATCATCATCTGTATCACCTGTGTCCTGCTAATCAGTGTTCATCTGTGTTTGTATTTAGTTGCATTCTGTTCAGTCAGTCCTTGTCCGATCTCCGTCCTACTACGTGTGTGTGAACCTTCTGCCTGTCTGTACCTGTTTGTATTATATTGTTAGTAAAAGTTTTCATTGGAACTTTTGATTCTCCCTCGTCTTCTTCTGCCTGCACCACACCGTGACAAGCCTATCTATATTTTATAAATCAAATTTGTTCTATTTAAAAACTGTATTATTAAACTACCCCCTTCTACTGAGTTTAAAAGCTTCTTTAATGCTAATTGTTGATCACCTTTCTTCTGAAAATCTTCAATTATTTTACTTCTTTCCTCTGAATATTTATTACACTTAATAAGTACATGTTCCACTGTTTCTTTGATTCCACACCATTCGCACAATCCTGTAGGATGTTTTCCTATTATATGCACTGTTGAATTAAGTCCTGTATGTCCCAGTCTTAGTCTAGAAATAATACAGTCTCCCTTCCTTTTAATTTTTACATCAAAAATTGTCATAAGTTTGTCAGGAGATTGTCACTCCCCCTTGACCTCTTTCTACATCCTCTGTTATTTCTTTCCCATCATCTCTTCCTACCTCCTCCATTTTTCACCTCTTTCTCATTGATCTCTCCTCTTACCCACTCCACCACTTCTTATCATCTTTTCCCTCTTTTTTATATTTTTTTTATCTAGGGTCCTTATGTCACAGTCACTTCAGTTTGGACTTTGTTTTCATTCTCACTGTTTCCCCAGCCTTGTTTGTTGTCATAATTACAGATATTTCGTCACTCAGTTCAGGTGTGTGTGTCTAAACATCCTTGTTTGCTTGTATATTTAAGTTCCCTTGTTTCTGTTCATCATTCACTGTCAGGTTTCGTCTATGTTTGGATGTGTGATGCGTTACTCTCTTTATGTAGATTTGCCTGGATTTATCAAAAGCCCTATTCGGACGGGACTAGTTTTTCCAGGGGTTTGTTAGAGAAATTTGTTAGTAAGCTTCACAGACTTACTTTGCGATTTTAATCCCGTCCGAATCTGCCAAGTCTGTGCTTTTCTCACACAACCTCTGTAAAAAATCCAGAGCAAATTACCTACTGTTTTTCGGCAAACTCAACGGTCCTCTGAGAAAGTTTACTTAAATGATTTTTTATTTATTTATAATAAATTAAAATTATATCAACAAATAGTAAATTAAAAGACATATGGCCAACATGAAGCATGCACAGCATATGACCTTCCGTAAAAAACACACTCCCACTTCTGTAACAAACACCGAGATGTTAGTCCCATCCAAATCGGTTCATGAAATCACAGATGTCTTTAGAAAACTAGTCCTGTCCGAATAGCACTAAAGATTTAAGTGAATTTAAGTGTTCTCAAAATGTGTTTGATTTATAATCGTAATATCACATGATAGTCCTTAAATAGTTTTTGAGGTGTCTCTGTAATTTGCATACAATTAAGTGGAGTCAAACTACATAACTTATAAGTTTATGTGAAAGATAATACTGTTACGCAATAAAATTGTAGCAGTATAACTCATGGAGCTATTTTGAGCAGCACATCAGTGCCAATTATATATGTTAAGGGAAGAGAGGACTTGAGTGATTCAGAATGGTCTAAGGTTTGGCTTTAGCATAGCATATTGAAATATTTATCTTTTTCCTGCTGTTTCCTGCTATTGCCTGCACAGGTTATTATTATTATTATTATTATTATTATTATTTTCTTCTAAAACGAGGACCTATTAAATGTTTTCAGGCTGAGTAACAACAACAAACAATGTTCCCTTTGGCAGAACACCTCTATGTTAGAAAGTATAATTTGTCTCATTCCCATTCCTTACAAGATTTAAGATTTATTTCCAAAGCCTTCTTGGTAGATTATTCTCAAAAGACGCACACAAAACTGAGTGTGTAGAATAAGATAGAAAGAATTAGAAAACTCACGAAAAGAATTGTCTGGCTCATATTTCACTCCAAACTAATAATAATAATTAATAATGTTGCATTTTGACATCAATTAAGCACATTTTATTAGTGTATTGTAATATGCAAACAAAATAGCATTATTAATTTACATATTTTAATTATAATAAAATTGTAATAATAATAATAATACATATAATAATGAAAAATAATTATCTAGTTTTGGCATGAAGCTGTTATAGTTTTGTGTTCTGAGTTCTGTTTTTGTATCTGTCTAATGTTATAGTTTTGTGTTCTGAATTCTGTTTTTGTATCTGTCTGAGTGTTTTTGTTTCTGATCATATGTTTTCCTTTGTTCTGTTTTCCCGCCACTCCTTTGTTTCCATGGTTTCTGTCATTAGTTAATTTGTATCACCTGTTCTGCCCTCGTTAGTCTTGTCAGCTGTGTCTTGTTCCCTGATGAGTTCTCCTGTGTATTTAAGCCCTGTGTTTCCTTCAGTGTTTGTCGGTTCTACGTTGTTGTAGAGAGTGTGTACTGCCTGTTTTTCCCTTGTCTGGATTTCTTTTGAATTAAACCCTTGAATTGAAGTGCTCTGTCGTCCTCGCCTCCTTCTACCCGCACCACACCGTAACAGAAGCTCTTAGGGGGCTGTTAACATGACACCAATTTCAAGTAAAAACGTAAAACTTTTTATGTTTCTAAAAATGTGACTCTCTGAAGACGATGATGTCATGCACATTGTATTACGTTTTCAGTCTATATTGTTTCATTGCCATCTAATAGCCTGGCAGCAGAATATTCTTGTATATGCGTACAATACAATGAATGTCCATGTGAATGCGGATCGTTTTGACAATGGTGTTGGCTGAACGCGGAAAACTCAAAGGAAAAACGTATTCGTTTTAGACAGTAGTTGTCGTGTAAACTTACCCTCAATGGCTTAGGCTGATAAGTCTTTGACTCATTTGGTAGCGATCACATCATTATCTACATGGCACAGCTGATTGGTTGCTGTTGCATCAGCGTCCAATGAGCTACGGCTCAACATTCAAACAAATACCGGGGTGTTGCTGGTAGCAGTATGCAGCGCGCTTTCAGAAAGTGAAGCATGCTTTCAGAATGCATCTTCTGGAATCAACATCTAAGATAAGTGATTAACGTTTTAATCGCGAAAGTTTTTTGAAAAAGTTAACTTTAACAGACGGAACCAGATTGGTCGACCCGTACACAATCACTCATTGGATGGACAATCTGACAGGATTACCTCCGATTGAGTGGCCTGACATCTACACTTACCTGATAGAGAAACCGAGCTTGTATAGTAAAGAGAAACTGAGGGCGTATAAATCCTTAGACACGTATAACTACGTACTGAATGGTCACGTACAAGACTTAAAATACAAAGATTTAACAGACGAGTTTTGTGTTGTACGATCCGAAGTTCTGCCTAGCCAGCGCCAAGGCCAGAAGACGACCATGTACCAGGCTTGGGTCATTATAAACAGAAGAAACAACTACATCTTGACGGCGAACTGCACTTGCATGGCTGGGTGAGTAGCTAATATCAGATTAGAAAGCTCACATTTGATATTGAATTTAAATGAAAAAGCACTTTTGTTGTTACCAGTTATGTTAGCTAACATTATGTTGTGTTAGCTATGTTGGTGTGTTAGTGATGTTGTTGTGTTAGCTATGCTATGAGATGAGCAACAAGTTATCACTTAGTTTCATTTTTTAATTTTCCATCTGACATAAGTCTAGGGTCCTGCTGCAGCCATGCAGCCGCAGTGCTATTTAAGGTGGAGCTGTATGTTAGGATGGGGAGGACTGAGCAGCCAGCAGGCACATCAGGAGAATGTCTCTGGAAACAGACAAAGAGAGAGGTCAAACCAGCCAGAGTTAGGGAGATCAACTTCCAGAGGCCTAAAAGACAGTTGACAGCAGCAGTTCCAGCCAAAGTCAGGAGGTTCAGTAGCAGTGCTACAGGCATGTACCAGAGTAGATGAGGCTTTGCTACTTTGTCAAGAGAAACAAAGGGATCTAAGATACAGTTAAGAATTAAGCTGCAATTACAAACTGACCAGGTCAGAGCTATTCTGCTAGATGAAGGTTCATTCTCAAGTGTCCAGTCAAACTTTTAAGTGCTTAGTTGAATCTCAACACATTTTACATACAACAAAATTACCAGATATGAGACAACCAAGAAAGCAATACAATATCGGACGGAGCAGTTAATCCAGGACATCAGATAGTAAATAGTAATAGTAAATAGTATAATAAATTGTATGAAACTAAAAATAGTAAAACACTGACAGGGACGATTTTATTGCACAGTAAGTAGTATTGTACAGTACTATTACTTAAGAACTGTGACTATATTTTACTGATAATTCTTACATACTTAGACTGTTTTTGAATGCAGGACCTTTACTTGTTGTGGAGTATTGTCAGTGTTGTTACTTTCACTAAACCGAATGCTTTACACCCACTTTGCATGTTATGTTGCTGTATATTCATAAAATGCCAATCAAAATTAATGTGTGTTAAATATTGTTGTCCTATGTCATCTTCTAGAGCTCACAGATGAAGACATCCAGGAACTGTATTCGATTGCCCCTGACGCTGCTGTTCTGACCAGCATAGAAAACAGTGACAGTGACACTGACACAGCGTCTGAGTCTGAGCTAGAGGTAGAGCATCCTCCAGAGTTGCCAGAGCCACTCACCGCCTTGTACGACCCCATGCTCAGACAGCACACACATGGGGACATCAGAGATAAATGTGAGGAAGCCTATCTCAACATGAGAAGAAACATCCACCCTGATCAGTGTGAGAAACTTGAGTCCATCACAAAACTACAGGCAAAGTCCCAAGACTGGCACACTCACAGGGCAGGCAGGATTACCAGCACAACATTTTATACTGTATGTAAAGGTGACCATCTGCACAAAACCACCCTGGACAAAATCATGCGCTACCATGACACAAACATACAGGTTCCAGCAGTTGTATGGGGAAAAGACAAGGAGGAAATTGCTAGGGAGTGCTACACCAAAGTGGTCAACAAAACCCATCAAAATGTAACGATTAGTCTATGTGGTTTTGTGATTCGACCTGATGAACCACACCTAGGCGCATCTCCAGATGGGAAAGTTGTGTGCTCCTGCTGTGGGGAAGGGGTCTTGGAAATCAAATGCCCATATAAATACAGGGAAGGCCTACAGGGTGTGACAGTCAGTGAGGATTTCTGCCTTGACCAAACATTCCAACTAAAGAAGACACACCAGTACTACCACCAGGTTCAACTGCACATGTTTGCCTGCAATGTCCAGTACTGTGATTTTGTGGTGTGGACAACTCAGGAGCTGGTTGTAAATCGCATCCCAAGAGACGAGCTCTTGCAGAAGGATTTACCTAAAGCGAAACAATATTTTGTATCTTTCATTCTGCCAGAACTTCTAACCCGCAGCCAAGATCCTGCCCTTCAACCACCAGTACTTTGTAACACCTGTGAAAAGCCAGAGTTCGGTAAAATGATTGAGTGTACCATGTGCAAACACTTCTTTCATTATAGTTGTGCACAAGTTAAGAGGAGGCTAAAGAACTGGCACTGCAGTTGCTGTAGATGAATACACCTGACTCACCTGTGTCTATCTTCACAGTTAGCCATGAAGATGTGTATACTTCTTGTATAAGTATCTATATTATTAGTATTAAGTAAGATGTAAATATTTTCTAAAAATAAAAATTCTGAACACTGCAAATTAATTATAAACTTGCTGTATTTAATTATTATTTCTTACCACGTTCTTAAAAATTCCAGTCACAATTAAACACAACAATGTATATACAATCACAGATGATTCACAATTAATCAGTAGTTTAGAAAAACAATTCAATTCTCAAAGTAACACACAGTAGAGTGAAAAGCATATAAATTGTCAGTACATTGTTGTACACACAGACACACAACAACAACACAGACATTTCACACACAACATACTCTCTCTTTTCTGGGCACCACAGATTTACACAAATTGGTAAGAGCACCACACACAATCACCATGTCATCCAAAAGGCTAACTTGGGAAATTGGAATAACAGAATGCAAAATTTTGAAACTCTTCCATCTGCTTATAACTCTCTCTACATGTATTCTCACACACGACAGTTGTCTGGATAAATCTACTTCACAAGCAGGTAACTGACTCTTTCCTTTGGTGAAATTTGGTATACGCAAAGTGGCACCATAAGCAGCAAGTTCATCCCTGATCAAAAACCCCATCTGCTAAGATTTCATCTTTTGGCTCTAACAAGTGCAAAAATCCTGATTCAAGTGTTATCTGCTTATCTGACACTCTCCCACCCCAGCCCGTGGACAGAAATGAAACTGCCCCAGCAGGTGTTATTCCCACCAGGTACTTAACAGTGTTGTGATGCTTGTAATTGGACCAGGTTTGAGCTCTAGCAGTCAAGTTAGTAGGTCTCTCTATGAATATCTCTGTACAGTCAATTATACACCTGCATCTCTTGAAATGTCACCTGAAACTTTTGGGCATATTTTTAAGGACAGCACCTTTACTTGGCCATTTAATAATAGATTTCAAAATGTCTGCCATTACAGGCAACCAGGACCGTAGAATGTTTGACACTGTGCTTTCAGAAACTTTGAACCTATATGCAATATCCCAGCTAGCAGGGAACGTTCTCAGAACTTTCGCTAACATTCCCTACAAGTTTGGTTAATGTTCTAAAGAAAACATTTGAATGTAATGTTTACCGAACATTTTAAGGATGTTTTCTCATTTAAAAAAATGTTCCGATAACGTTATATGAAAACTAAGATATAACATTTTAACTGCAACATTCAAAAGATGTTTTGGGAATGTTTCTGAAATAACA
Source organism: Vimba vimba (assembly GCA_022828995.1). Taxonomy (NCBI): domain Eukaryota; kingdom Metazoa; phylum Chordata; class Actinopteri; order Cypriniformes; family Leuciscidae; genus Vimba; species Vimba vimba. The sequence continues at coordinate 19,417,614 of CM040824.1, read as the reverse complement.
AGTTGTACTATGATCTCAAAATATCATTGTCCCTATGTTTCATTATAACGAAAGAAGAACGTTCTCTCTGTCACGTTAGGAAAACGTTTTGAGGATATCATTGAGAGATGAGATGTTGAATGTTCTTTATAAAACGTTATTTTAATGTGACGAGTTAACACAATTATAACATTTTATTTGCAACATTTTGAGAATATTTTGGGAATGTTGTTAAAGTTAAAGTTTGTACAATGATCTCAATATAACATTGTCCCAATGTTTCATAAAAACAAAAGAAGAACATTCTCTCTGTCACATTTGTATAATGTTTTGAGGATATCATTGAGAGATGAGATGTTGAATGTTCTTTATAAAACGTTCTTCTAATGTGACGAGTTAACACAATTAGAACATTTTACTTGCAACATTTTGAGCATATTTTGGGAATGTTGTTAAAGTTAAAGTTTGTACAATGATCTCAAAATAACGTTGTCTTAATGTTTTGTCATAACAAAAGAAGAACGTTCTCTCTGTCACGTTAGGAAAATGTTTTGAGGATATCACTGAGAGATGAGAGGTTGAATGTTCTTTATAAAACGTTCTTCTAATGTGACGAGTTAACACAATTAGAACATTTTACCTGCGACATTTTGAGCATATTTTGGGAATGTTGTTAAAGTTAAAGTTTGTACAATGATCTCAATATAACATTGTCCCAATGTTTCATGATAACAAAAGAAGGACATTCTACTTGCAACATTTTGAGCATATTTTGGGAATGTTGCTAAAGTTAAAGTTTGTACAATGATCTCAATATAACATTGTCCCAATGTTTCATGATAACAAAAGAAGGACATTCTACTTGCGACATTTTGAGCATATTTTGGGAATGTTGTTAAAGTTAAAGTTTGTACAATGATCTCAATATAACATTGTCCCAATGTTTCATGATAACAAAAGAAGGACATTCTACTTGCAACATTTTGAGCATATTTTGGGAATGTTGTTAAAGTTAAAGTTTGTACAATGATCTCAAAATAACATTGTCCCAATGTTTCATAAAAACAAAAGAGGAACATTCTCTCTGTCACATTAGGAAAATGTTTTGAGGATATCATTGAGAGATGAGATGTTGAATGTTCTTCATAAAACGTTCTTCTAATGTGACAAGTTAACACAATTAGAACATTTTACTTGCAACATTTTGAGCATATTTTGGGAATGTTGTTAAAGTTAAAGTTTGTACAATGATCTCAATATAACATTGTCCCAATGTTTCATGATAACAAAAGAGGAACATTCCACTTGCAACATTTTGAGCATATTTTGGGAATGTTGTTAAAGTTAAAGTTTGTACAATGATCTCAATATAACATTGTCCCAATGTTTCATGATAACAAAAGAGGAACATTCTACTTGCAACATTTTGAGCATATTTTGGGAATGTTGCTAAAGTTAAAGTTTGTACAATGATCTCAAAATAACATTGTCCCAATGTTTCATAAAAACAAAAGAGGAACATTCTCTCTGTCACATTAGGAAAACGTTTTGAGGATATCATTGAGAGATGAGATGTTGAATGTTCTTTATAAAACGTTATTTTAATGTGACGAGTTAACAAAATTATAACATTTTATTTGCAACATTTTGAGAATATTTTGGGAATGTTGTTAAAGTTAAAGTTTGTACAATGATCTCAATATAACATTGTCCCAATGTTTCATAAAAACAAAAGAAGAACATTCTCTCTGTCACATTTGTATAATATTTTGAGGATATCATTGAGAGATGAGATGTTGAATGTTCTTTATAAAACGTTCTTCTAATGTGACGAGTTAACACAATTAGAACATTTTACTTGCAACATTTTGAGCATATTTTGGGAATGTTGTTAAAGTCTGTACAATGATCTCAATATAACATTGTCCCAATGTTTCATGATAACAAAAGAAGAACATTCCACTTGCAACATTTTGAGGATATTTTGGGAATGTTGTTAAAGTTAAAGTTTGTACAATGATCTCAAAATAACATTGTCCCAATGTTTCATAAAAACAAAAGAGGAACATTCTCTCTGTCACATTAGGAAAATGTTTTGAGGATATCATTGAGAGATGAGATGTTGAATGTTCTTTATAAAACGTTATTTTAATGTGACGAGTTAACACTATTAGAACATTTTACTTGCAACATTTTGAGCATATTTTGGGAATGTTGTTAAAGTTAAAGTTTGGACAATGATCTTAAAATAACGTTGTCTTAATGTTTTGTCATAACAAAAGAAGAACGTTCTCTCTGTCACGTTAGGAAAATGTTTTGAGGATATCATTGAGAGATGAGATGTTGAATGTTCTTCATAAAACGTTCTTCTAATGTGACGAGTTAACACAATTAGAACATTTTACTTGCAACATTTTGAGCATATTTTGGGAATGTTGTTAAAGTTAAAGTTTGGACAATGATCTTAAAATAACATTGTCCCAATGTTTCATGATAACAAAAGAAGAGCATTCTACTTGCAACATTTTGAGGATATTTTGGGAATGTTATTAAAGTTAAAGTTTGTACAATGATCTCAATATAACATTGTCCCAATGTTTCATAAAACCAAAAGAAGAACAATTCTCTCTGTCACGTTAGGAAAATGTTTTGAGGATACCATTGAGAGATGAGTTGTTTATTGTTCTTTATAAAACGTTCTTCTAATGTGACGAGTTAACACAATTAGAACATTTTACTTGCAACATTTTGAGCATATTTTGGGAATGTTGTTAAAGTTAAAGTCTGTACAATGATCTCAATATAACATTGTCCCAATGTTTCATGATAACAAAAGAAGAACATTCTACTTGCAACATTTTGAGCATATTTTGGGAATGTTATTAAAGTTAAAGTTTGTACAATGATCTCAATATAACATTGTCCCAATGTTTCATAAAACCAAAAGAAGAACAATTCTCTCTGTCACGTTAGGAAAATGTTTTGAGGATACCATTGAGAGATGAGATGTTTATTGTTCTTTATAAAACGTTCTTCTAATGTGACGAGTTAACACAATTAGAACATTTTACTTGCAACATTTTGAGCATATTTTGGGAATGTTGTTAAAGTTAAAGTCTGTACAATGATCTCAATATAACATTGTCCCAATGTTTCATGATAACAAAAGAAGAACGTTCCACTTGCAACATTTTGAGCATATTTTGGGAATGTTGCTAAAGTTAAAGTTTGTACAATGATCTCAATATAACATTGTCCCAATGTTTCATGATAACAAAAGAAGAACATTCTCTCTGTCACATTAGGAAAATGTTTTGAGGATATCATTGAGAGATGAGATGTTGAATGTTCTTTATAAAACGTTCTTGTAATGTTATGTGTTAACACAATTAGAACATTTTAATTGCAACATTTTAAGGATGTTTTGAGGATGTTGTTGAGATAACAGATTATATAATGTTCTCAGTAAAACATTGGCACAATGTTCCATAATAACAGAGGAGGAACATTATCAAATCAACGTTCGTAAAATGTTTTGAGGATATCACTGAGACCTGAGATGATGAGTGTTTTTTAAAAAAATTCTTGTAATGTGACGTGTTAACAAAACTAGAACATTTTAAATGTAATATTTAGCAATCAAACTACACAATTATTGTTAAATTGAGCTTGCTGGTCAGACAGCAGGCCAACAGGGTTCACGATGGAACATATGGTGCATTTAAGTCCTCCTGGGAAGTTTGTATTCATGAGGTTTTACAATTTTGTTTAATGTTTTAAATTAATGAAGCCACTGTAAACTTTATCATCACATATTATACTGTTACATATTAATGCTATCATATTTTGTGCAGGCATTAGCTTACTTCATTGTCACTGCTAAATACCTAAGTATAGTGGTATCCCACAATGTTTCCCACTGACACACCCCTAACTCTTCAAGATCGGGGTTAAAGAAAATCCTGAGCTTCCTACTCATATTCTCATCATTGTGGTGGCGTTCAACTTGTAAATACGATCTTTATGAAATGACTTGAATGCACCAATAGCTCTAGCTTAATTAGGGACAATCCATACAAACACTCTTTGCTAAAATACATTACAGACTGTCACAGTGAGAAGTTATTCGTCCTGTATCAACGCTAAAGGCCTAACCACTGCAGTCAACACTTTGGAGTATCCATGCTGTTAAATAAAAGTCTGTAGACAAGGGTTAGGGTTAGGGTTAACCTTAACCCTTAATTTCTAACCCAGACCCGGTTTCACAGAGTTTAGATTAAGCCAGGATTAGGCCTTAGTGCATTTAATTAGCTTTTAAAAATGTGCCTTAGAAAAAAGAAAAAGAAACATTACTGGTGTGCATCTTGAGACAAAACAATGGCACCGACATTTAAGATATGTCAGTGCAAGTTGCTTTCAGGTAAAACAGCTCAAACGTGCATTTTAGTCTGGGACTACAGGCTTAAACCTTGCCTGTGAAACCCGGGGTATATGTTGCAACTTGTATAGAATTATGCCAATGTTACCAAAGTGTTGTGTTGGACAGAGGATTTACCCTAAACCAACAGGTTGTGTAACTGTGCCACACAGGGTGAAAAGCAAGTTGACATTATTAGGCATAAGAGTGTTTCTAAAGGAAAGGTCAATATTTTGTTAAAGTGCAAAAGGATCATTGGGTCACATGAATGTAACTCTAATGTTACCATGATACCAATCCATTAGTTTTTCATGTAGGTAGGTATACAGAATTGTATATGAATAGCCTACATATGCAATGTTTGCTCTGTTTAATATATAATATGTTTGCTCTTTTAAACTGCTGTTTGGCAGAGCAGTGGTAAATATATGTTGTTATACATGGTATATATTATTTGTGTAATTTATTATTATTATTTATATGTTATTGTAAGTTTATTTTTTTTTTATCATGCACTGCAATGAAGACACCATTTAACCAATTGATTAAATATAACAGCCAGCTTACAAATACAACTAAATAAATAGCCGTGAACATTTTTTTCATATTCTTTCTTTTAAAACATGTAATCTTTTCCTGTAATTGCAATGTTACCACATTATTGGCTGTCTCTTCGAGTTGTTTTGAGCATGATTGGCTATTCAGACTGTCATCCAGGAATCTGGCCAATGGCAGCTATGCGCGCCTTTTACTGGTCAAGTTTGAAGTTTGAATATTCGTCTGTTATGGTGCGTTCACACCGGACGCGAATAGCGCGTCAGGCGCGAGTGATTTCAATGTTAAGTCAATGCAAAGACGCGTTACGCGCGTAAAAAATTCCTGCGGCGCGAATGAGGCGTTTAGCGCGGCGCGGTAGACGCGAATTCGCCTCATTCGCGCGTCACCCTTACAAAAAATAACTGCAGTACAATGAAGTACAACTGCAGTAAAACTGCAGTTCAAAGCAGTATAATTGCAGTACAATGAAGTACACCTGTAGATTTGCAGTATAACGAAGTATAGATACAATATAACTGCAGTACATTGAAGTTCAACAGCAGTAAAACTGCAGTACAAAAAGTACAACTTCATTATAGTGAAGTATAAATGCAGTACAACTGTAGATCTGCAGTATAATGAAGTATTGAAACCAGATTGAAACAATAACACTGATATGCATGTGAAGACTTTAAATGCAAAAACCTCATCTTACTTTTTTTTTTTTTTAAATTAGCTTTTGATGGCAATGAGGTCATTTTAGTTGAAAGTGAAATTATTGAACCTAAATAAAGGAGCTTTATAAAAAAAGAAAAGAAAAAAAAAAGAAAAGAAAAAAAGCTTATTTAAATAAATAAAAAAACCTTCAGATGGACTTTTTGGCTTTTGCATCTTAAGTCTTCATAGGTCTGCCGTTTGTATCTGTACTGCAGTTATGCTGAACTTTTTCACCCGCATAAATTGCCCGCACGTGACCAGATCTTCTTCCTTCGCGCGAACGCGCAGCGGTCGTTGTCCTGACAACGAGTCTCGAGATCAGCTGATGCTCGTTACGGGTTACGGGTCAGTCAGCGTATTTTCCCGTAGTGTCTGCTTCATAAAATACGGTTTGGTTGATTATTCACTGACGACATCATTCATATACGTTCATAATTGTGAACTCTCACAATTAAAACACAAAGACATGACAAATACAACCCGTGGTCATTCACAAGTGGGACGGAAGAGAAGCGTTTTCTGGAAGAAAAGAAGTTCAATAAGCGAGGTTGGCCTTGTCAAGTCATTCAGTTTAGCGGTGAGTATAACGTATAATGCCCTCAAATCTGTTTATTTTAATTTTAGAGATATGTAAAAAGACTTTAAGTAACGTTATATGTTATTCAAACCGGTGTGAGCAAGAGGAAACGCGCTTACTGTAGTTTTACACTGTTTACTTTTTAGAGCTGCGTCACAACAGATTGTGCTCTGTTTGCAGCATTATTATTTTATTTTTTTCACTGTACACAAAATTCAGTTTATTAATGATAATGATAATTGTACTTATATTTGTTTTATGTTAAATTGGTAACACTTTACAATAAGAACTAACCATGAGTAATACATTTGTTACTGTATTTGTAAATCTTTGTCAAGGTTAATAAAAATACAGCTGTTCATTGTTAGTTCATGTTAGTTCACAGTGCATTAACTAATTTTTACAAGGTTTTAATAAAACATTAGTAAATGTTGAAATTAACATTAACAAAGATTAATAAATGCTGTATACGTGCAGTTCATTATTAGTTCATGTTAACTAATGTAGTTAACTAACGAACCTTATTGTAAAGTGTTACCGTTAAATTTCTTTGGAATATCGGACACTACTTGATATACATAAAAAAATACAAGCAATTATGTTCAATAGTTAATTGACATTAATGTGCAGAAAAGGATTTTTTTTTAGAAATACTTTTTATTGTGTGATTGCTATTTTCAGGAAAATGCTCTGGTAACAACTAAAAACAGAAGACCAAAAATGTAATCCAACAGAAAATAATGGCTGCGGTTAAACAAAGATGCACTCAAATAACGGTAAGCTACAATCTTTATTATAGCTTTTATAAACTATTATCTTTATAGTTTAGAATGCATAATGACTGATATTGTACTTCAGGAACCAAGGGAATGCTGAAGGGAATCAAGTGTACGAAGTCGTCTGTTTCCTCAGCCATTAAAGAATTCAGACGTGAAGAGATTGAGGATTTAAAAAATGAAATCAAAGAGCTAAAAGAAGATTTACAATATTAGCGCAGATTCAGGATAAAAACCGAGAGAGAGCTGAAGGAGTGGAAAGGTAATGAAATCTAGTTCTACCACAGCAATTATTCTCAGTACTAAACATCATTTCTCAACAGTTTGCTTGTGGACTCTCTTCTTTTGTATTATAGCATAGTCTGTTTGAATACTCGATTCTGATTGACTGGAAGGTGTGCATTCAAATAATGAATGCACAGGTAGTTACAGTCAGATTAATCATCATTCTGAATTAATGTGCTGCTTTACTGTAACACACACACATACAGTCCCTCTCACACAGAAACATATTTCTAAGCAACAAGGTCTTAACGTTGCTGTTTTTGGAGTAATTAAACTGACAGCTTCACTAGAGTGATGCTGCACAGACACAGGTAATTCACATATGCACAATCTTTCTCACTCTCCCTCGTTTATTCATTCAAATAAATGTAGTTGAGCTCTGCAGCGATCTACTGATGATTTTTAACCTTTAAAACAGCATTTTCCACAAGATGGGCAAAAATCTTACACTAAACCATGAATGAAAGTTAGAAGTGTGGGTCTTTTATAAAGTGAATTTTACATAAAGAGCTGTTTTTGTATAAAAAAAATATTTATTCACAATAAAAAAAATAAAAAAAAGATGCACTGGTAACATGTAAAAACAGAAGATAATGGCTGGGGTGAAACAGATGCACTCCCAGCATTTAAAAATGATTGTGTCTTTCTGCTTTTTTCCAGAAATGCATGTTATTGGGCAAATTGTGTAGACTGTCAATTGACAGAAAGATCTCAGATTTCATCAAAAAGGTCTTCAATTGTGTTTTGAAGATGAACGAAAGTCTTACGGGGTTGGAACGACACGAGGGTGAGTAATTTAACTTCTTTTACCTGGAGTGTTCAAACTTCAAAGCTATTATTAATGCTGAACAGTAAACCATAAAAAAATAACTAATTACTATGAATACTTTCCACAAACACTTGCTGACACCAAGTTAAATTTAAGAGATTAACTTGCAGATTCATTTTAGGCATAATATATCCCTGAGGTGAAGAGTGTAACTGAAAGGGTTTCTCTGATTCTTTTTGTTTGTTTTTCCAGACTACATCCAAAATATTGTTTCCACATCTGAGATGAAGGCAGTTAAAAGAACCAAGTGGAATAATGAGGATAAGCTCTTCTTCAAACGCAACCTCTCTGAATAATGTGGGGGAAGATATATGCATGATTTATAAATAAAGACTTTAAATACATTGTCTAACTCCCAGCCTGTTATTTGAAGTTATATAAAAAAAGTAAAATCACATTTGTTGCATTGCAGTTGTTTTGTACCTTAATTCATTATATTGCAGATGTGTAAAAATAAACTTATTCTGGTTGTATTTCAATGGTATTGTACAGCATTTTATTAGTATTGCATTTTGGTAGTATTGTAGGCTAATTGCACTTTAGTTGTGTTATGTATTGCAGTACCACCACAGTTATATTGCAGTATTATTGCAGTAATACCACAGTTATATTGCAGTAGTATTGCGGTAATACCACAGTTATATTGCAGTATTATTGCAGTACTACCACAGTTATATTGCAGTAGTATTGCAGTAATACCACAGTTATATTGTAGTACTACTACTGAGTAAAACTGCAGTTGTACTCCAGCTATACTGCAATACTGCAGTTTTTTCGTGTCCAAAAAACTGCATTTTCTATATGTAAAAAAAACTGCAGTATTACTTCTAAAAAACTGCAGTAATTTTTTGTAAGGGCAAGTTCGCGCGAATGACGCGAATTGAGCGTCTGGCGCGTTAAGCGCGTTATGCGCGAATGATTTTATTAGTGCTATTTGTGCATTTACGCGTTTGACGCGAATTCGCGTCTGCCGCCCGAGTTGAAAAATTTGAACTTCTGCGTCAATTCGCGCCGCGTTAACCAATCAGGAGCCTACTTGCATGCTGCTGTCACGTGGTGAAGTGACAGTTTATAATGTTATTTTATGTTTGGCCTCAATAAATTATTTTGTAATATGACTAAAATGCACAATAAAGCAAATAAAAACATAAAACTCGATTTCAATATATGAGAGATACTCATTTTGTATTGAATGCTATTTATTCCATATCTATTCTAGATTATATGAAACATTATTAATCTAATGTAAAGACAACAAACACACTTTAGTGTATAAAAACAAACAAAAATCACAGGACAGGTTTCACTTTTGAAGGCTGGCTCCATTTATTATCAAAACAAAAATAAATGACAGATTAGGTGTGGGTGAGGGTGAACCTCGAGCCGGGCTGTACAGCGCGGGCTCGTCATGCAGCGACCACTCGAGGCCGAGGCTTATACGGCCTACGCTGTCCTCGTCAGCGTCCTCACCGTTAGGTCCACCAAACCTACCTCCTGGAGCAAATTGTGAAACTCCTGAAACCCTCCGGAGGGTTTGGTGGACCCGAGTACAGCGACGATGTCCCCTACGCAGCTGCTCTCCAGAGTATATACGAGCGGTGATTCTCTCGATTAATGCTAATGCTCGATAAACAAAAAAAGATGGCCGCCAACAGGTTTCGAAACTTTCGCCTCTGACGCGCGTGACGCGCGTAAATTTCGCTTCAAACTTTTGATTTTACGCGCGTCAATTTCGCTCTTGACGCGCGAATGCACACAAAGTGGTCAAGCGTATAACTAGACGCGGCAGGCGCGAATTTGACGCGCTATTCGCGTCCGGTGTGAACGCACAGTTAGAGTGAGAGTGTGTGTGTGTGCGCGCTGCTGCTGCTCGGGAGGATCTTCAGTACTAGCCTCCTTCGGTTCTGTGGCTTTTACATTGTTTAAAACATGGATTATTTTGCATCGTACTGTTACATTTTTATTTTGAGCGAGTTGCGGGATGTAAATGGACAACGAATTTTAACAACGTAGCCTACGTGTGCGGAAGGTAAATAACTTTATTTTATATAAAAATACATTCTGCTACATCAAAATATAGTGTGTTAAATTGAGAAGCTAATTTTAAATGCGACTAGAGCAATATCGATATTATGTCAATGTTTCAGGCTGCATGTGTAACGTTAGGCTAAATATTGTCAGCTAAGTTAGTTTTTGATAAAAATAAACCTCAGCATAGTCTGAGCTTTACAATGAGTGAACTGAGAACATTGTGTCTTTATACAGAGAGGAACTCGAACCACACTATGAAAACTAGGCTTTTGAATGATCGCGGGATATCGGCCTAACATTGCCGTCAAAATGATGAGTCATCATCATAATATGTTTTTGAGCTGGTGAGTAAAAATTTGCAAGCTTTTTATGTCTCTTTTAGTAAGTAAATACAAATAGCTAATAATATTGCTGTATGTGTGTGTTTCCCATTATCCAGGAATTTTGGGAATAAATTATCCAGCCACATGATCTTCAGTTGCGGTGAGTATTGTCATAGTAAAATACACGTGAAATAGAGGCAGAACATGTAAACTCTGCTCAAAGGCACACTGGTCCAAACCCTCCAGTCAAAATTGTACCTGTCTTCTTGATATGAGTTTTTATGGGCCTAGCTGACCCAAACATAAATGTCCTTTCAAAATGAAATTATTTTCAAACCTGTATGACTTCTGTGAAACACAAGAATGTTGGGAATAAAACAACATTGGAACCCATTTTATGGAAACAAATGTTCCCAATGTTTCATGATAACAAAAGAAGAACATTCTACTTGCAACATTTTGAGCATATTTTGGGAATGTTGCTAAAGTTGTACAATGATCTCAATATAACATTGTCCCAATGTTTCATGATAACAAAAGAAGAACATTCTCTCTGTCACGTTAGGGAAATGTTTTGAGGATATCATTGAGAGATGAGATGTTGAATGTTCTTCATAAAACGTTCTTCTAATGTGACAAGTTAACACAATTAGAACATTTTACTTGCAACATTTTGAAAAAATAAAATAAAATAAACCTCAGCATAGGAGCTTTACAATGAGGGAACTGAGAACATTGTGTCTTTATACATAACATAAATGTCCTTTCAAAATGAAATTATTTTCAAACCTGTATGACTTACTTCTCTGAAACACAAGAATGTTGGGAATTAAACAACATTGGAACCCATTTTATGGAAAAAAAAAAGTCATTTCTCAAGATATCTTAATTAAGGTTATACAAAATAAATTCATACAGTTTTGGAACAACATGGAGTACCGGTAAATAACGATAGAGAGTCTATTTTTTGGATGAGCTGTTCTTTTTAGGACATGTTCCCAGGGTCCTTTGCTAAATTAACCATGGTTTTTATTATAGTAAAGTGTAGAAACAATATTTTTATGGTGGATTGATTACAATAATTTATTACCATTTAGTTAGTGTAGCAAAACCATGGTTAATGTTAGTAAGGGTTCTCCAGATTTATATAGCCTAACACTTAAGGAAAACATAAAAAATGGTCCTATGTCACCCAGATCAATAGTCTCTTAACACACATTAACACACTTTTTACATTTTCTTAAGATCAAGCATTGGACCAATGTTTACGGAGCAGAACAGGCACCAACAGAGAAACAAGTCCATCACTAGTAAGTATCCACTGCATTTTATAAAACCGTAGTCAATTTTAAACGCACAATGCACTCCAAAATAAAAATGATCTATTTTTTTCTCCCTCGTGCCAGATTTATATCTGTCCCAGATTTATACCTGACTTTCTTTCCACAGAGATTTTTAGAAAAATTATCATTAAAGAGAATCATATAAAGAGAAATGTGGGAGGAGCTTGAATTTATTGCCTAGCCCTGTTTGTTTGAACCGCGAAAGCTTATGCTACTCCTATGTCATGCACCGACAAGAGCCTTTTATAGTCAACACGTCGGACGCAAGCAACTTGCAGTTTTGCCCCCACCAACAACGCATAGTATTGCATACAACGGTGAGTCGCGTATCAAAAACTGGGACGACACATTTTTCTACTCATAGACGCATATGGCGGGCGAAGTGTAGTGATGCGTAGCCTTGCAGGCGCATATGCGTATCGATGCGTTGACTAACTCTTTGGGCGTAATTTGACTTGCATATGGCTGTCTGCTGGAAGCTAGTTATTTAAGTCGATAAAATTATAAATATGGTAGGGCTGGGGGAATTAACACGTTAATCTTCGCGATTAATTTGAGATGCTTAACGAGTTTATAAAAAAAATGCAATTAACGCAGCACTTTTTTTGCCTCATTTTAATGACTTCCTGTTGCGGAAAAGGCTGCAAAATATGCCGTCCCGCCCCTCCGTGTTTGGCGATCAGGTTTTATTCTCGCGCAGCTTTCATGAGCGGGTCTTTTCCGCACCGCGCTCTCCATTCCGTGTGTGTGTGTCGGCGCACTGACACACACACACAACACTGAGCAAACATTGAGCTCTTTGCTCAATGTTCTGCTCCGTGTTTGCGCTGCGCGTTCTGCTCTGTCGTTAACGGCCCAAACGCTCCAATCATGTACCGATCATGCACTGGAAAAGCAAAGTCAAATAACGTGAAATTTCTCAGTAGTAGACTTCTGTGAAATAGCCCTACTGAGCTGGTATAGTCATGCTGACAACAATGGTAAAATTACCTGCTCTGATCACATGCTCTTGTAATAATAGCTTTGTAGGACTATGTTTTATTTTGATAATTAGAAAAAAAAAATTATAATAATAAATTGTTAAATTTATTATGTTGATTGATTATTGAAAATAATAATATATTGATATATTGATGTTTAATATTATTTTAATACAGGGCTATTTTCTGTTCCTTTTTTTCCTTTTTGTTGTTTAATTAGGTTATTCTAAGTTTAAATATTGATGATTACAAGCTTGGGGGAAATGCAATTAATTGCATTTAATTACAGCAAATTGTGTAAATAATCAGTTACTTTTTTTAATCGATTCCCAGCCCTAAAATATAAAATATGGATATGTTTCTTACACAAACGCATCACTTCGCTTCACCTTTCGCCTTTATTAACCTGCCAGAGCCGTGTGGAGTACTTTTATCATGGATGGATGCATTTTTATGGACTTGTCAAAAAAATCCCACAGGGAGCTACAGAATAAGAAATCTTTGAAGTCCACTTTTTTACTGTCTGTTTCCATCAGTAAAATTACAGTTGTTTTTTTTCTCTCAGAATTGTGAGGCAAGAACACACAATTGCAAGAAAATATCAGAATTGTGAGCTGTCTTTTTTACTCCCCTCAGAATTCACCCTTCGAGGGAGTTTGATTGACAGGTATTTTTTACATTTTTATTTTACCAAAAATATTTTTTTCTAAAAAAATTACACAAATTAAACATTGAGACTTTGTTTCAACTTTCATATCAAAAGTAACCTGCTCTGTCTTGTCTCTGCGTTTAAACGTTTCAGCGTTTTTTCTGTGATCCGAAATGTATTTTTCATTGCGTGACAACATGATGTGTGGCGTGAGAGCGCCATGGCTTGTTGGACATAGCAACAGTAACTAAAGGGGGCGGGTCTTTGCAAATTGCATTAACCATGGCTGCCTGTTAATTATCACTGGACTACTTCGCTCTCGCATCTCCCAAAAGTAAATTTTTTTTTGTTTTCTTGATTCCATTTGAATGGTTTAATTAAATTGCTATAACCAATTATTTAAAATGTAATGATTTAAGCAAAACGTTCTTCAAAGGTTAAACCAAACTTTTATTTGACGGATTGCCGTGTAGACCTTTGAGTTTCTCTGTGTTTTATGATATGATGATAGTTTTTCTCAAATGAAGCTAAAATGCTGCTGAAGTGACTCAGAGCAGCTGTATTGATGAAGTGCATTAATGTTCTCATATAGAAACGACAGCAAAAAAAAATAAGCCAGAATTGCTTTTTTTTTCTCAGGTTTTACTAATTTATCCTGTGATTCTGACTTTCAAACGGCCAATTGCGAGTTTATATCTCGCACTTCTGAGAAAAAAAAGTTTGAATTGTGATTCGCAATTACCTTTTTTAAAAATTGTATTCCATGGCGGAAACAAGCTTTCATATGCACAGACAGTAGCTCACATTTAACATGCAGATTGTGCGCACACAGAAACCTACTGGAGCACAGAAAGTTAGTGTCAACACTGTCCTGTGATTTCTCAATAAGAAACAGAAGTTATAGCATATTTTTCTTTCTGCTTTTGAAGTAACTAAAACTTACAGCTTAGCTAATAGCAAAGAGACGATTCACAGGTATGATTAAATCACACTAGAAATTGTTCTATCTCAAATGCAGTACTACTTTATCTGTATCTGATTTAAAACAAGCAGAAATCTGTAAGAAATGTAACAATCCATAGACAATATAACTGATGAAAATGAGCTGTTACATCAGAGCAAAAGCATCGTGGGCAGTGCTGTGACATGCTGCAGCTGTGCTCAAGGCTACCTGAGTTCGAGGTTCACACTTCTCAAGCCAAGTTTGTAGTTTGTTAAAATAATTTAGCCTCTAGTTGTGTTATTAAAGGGATACTCCACTTTTTTTGGAAATAGGCTCATTTTACAACTCCCCCAGAGTTAAACAGTTGAGTTTTACCGTTTTCGAATCCATTCAGCCGAGTTTCTGATATTTAGAAGAATGTCAGTAACCAGACAGTTTCTGGTCTCATTGACTTCCATAGTAGGAAAAAATATATACTATGGAAGTCAATGAGACCAGAAACTGTCTGGTTACTGACATTCTTCTAAATATCAGAAACTCGGCTGAATGGATTCGAAAACGGTAAAACTCAACTGTTTAACTCTGGGGGAGTTATAAAATGAGCCTATTTCCAAAAAAAGTGGAGTATCCCTTTAACATGTATATAATGGATTAAGTATATGTTTTAAATTACAGAAACAAAATAGATACTCATAAGGTATCATATTTATACTTTTAAATAAACTAATCTAATTAATTTCTGATTAATAATTAGGCTGGCTAATTTTGAAAGTTTTCAAAGTCAATATTGCTTGTGATCTTAATATGTAATATGTATTTGTATTATTTTTGTTTACACTGTTGCATGATCTTCTTTTATAGGCTATGAGGAAAAACTCTACCATGCACACAGAGAATGGAGCTCAATTCTGCTAACTGGGATAGCAGCTGAAAAAGAAGAAGAGAAGAACAGTAGAACACCTATTAATGCAGATGACTTTATTCTTTTTCTGCAAGAACCAAGACAACCAAAGACTGATGATGAGCGCTCTGAGCAAACAGCAGTCAAGACGTGTGATTGCACATTGGACTTTACTGAGTTCTTCATTTAATGTTGGGCATCTACTGTACGCAGAACTTCTAATAATTTATGTGAATGCCATTCATAAACCTGTTAGATTTTTGTTTTATTTTAGAGATTAATAAAATTGTATGTTTTAACAATGTTATAGCTAAGAATTTTTTATGATTAAGAGAACATTTTGGGAACAAAAATAAAACTTCCCACTAAAAAATTATTAGAATGTTAAGTAGTATTTTTAAGAGTATTTTTAGAGAATGTTATCCTAACTTTTAGAAGAACGTTCTAAGAATAAAAATAAAACTTCCTGCTAAAAACTTTATAAGAATAAAGGGATAATGTTCTAAAAATGTTATGATTAAACATTTATAGAAGGTCATCATCACAAAACATTTTTAGAGTGTTCTTAGAGAATGTTATCCTACCTTTTAGGAGAAATAATGTTCTAACAATATTATTATTAAACATTTTTATAATGTTGTAAAAAAAATGTTATCTGAACTTTTAAAAGAACATTCTGGGAACAAAAATAAAAACACCCCCTGAAAACTTTCTAAGAACGTTAGAGAATAATGTTGTAAGAATGGTACACCTAAACATTTTAATAATGTTTTTAAATAATGTTATCCGAACATTTAAAAGAACATTCTGGGAACAAAAATAAAACGTACTCGGTTACTAACGTAACCTCGGTTCTCTCTAGAAGAGGGAACGAGTACTGCGTTTTTTCAAAACGCTGCGGGAAAAGTCTCTTTTCACGAAACACTGAAGCAAAAATTATCCTTTAATTTTTCATATATGTAAAACGCGTTGCGGCAGCAGCAGACAGCTGAAGCAAGACGGCTTGTCTGCTCATTGGCTGCTCTGCGGCAACTGCATAAGCCTATCGAGCGCAGGCTGATGCAACATCAGACCAATGAGGGCGCTTCGCGCCCTCCTCGCCACTTCCCGCCGAGACGGGCGTGGCTTACCTCTATAAAAGGAGCTCGAGAAGGCTGACTCACTTGATTTTGATCGCCGAAGCGAACCAGAGTGAACCAAACGCACGGCAAGGGAACGCAGTACTCGTTCCCTCTTCTAGAGAGAACCGAGGTTACGTTAGTAACCGAGTACGTTCTCTTACGAGAGTTCTCTCGTACTGCGTTTTTTCAAAACGCTGCGGGAACCCCTTGCAAAACGCCGTGCGTGCTGGGATAAAAACACTGATCACCGGAAGCTATTTCAGGCATACAGTGCATAATCACCAGATAGACTCACACAGAGTCGGGGAATAAGGGGGGAAGCCTTAATTCCCTATACTGTAGCATCTGCAGGCTTAACATGACCTCACAGGGAGAGTCTAAAGACAGGAGGGGATTCCTCCGTCCTTATATAGACATGTCCACAGACGCGAATATGACATCACATAGCCAGGGTAGCGAGCCTGCACTAATGTGGGAAAACGTGGGTCTTACACAGTTCAGCCCAGCATAGTCGGCATAGTATTACACCGACAAAAGCTTAGCCTGTAAGGCGGGAACCTCTAGGTTATAAAACCTGATAAATGTAGACGGAGAGGCCCAGCCTGCCGCCGTACATATATCCTGTAGGGAAATCCCGCTGGACCAAGCCCACGAGGAGGCAACGCCTCTCGTGGAGTGCGCTCTGACTCCCAACGGGCATTGAATGCCCTTGGCAGTATAAGCCAGCGCTATTGCGTCAACTATCCATCTGGATAGGCTTTGTTTCGAAACAGCCGTTCCTTTGGAACGTCCGCTGAACGAGACAAAGAGCTGCTCTGTCTGTCTAAAGGCAGCAGAGCGGGACATATAAGTTCTTAAAGCCCTAACAGGGCAAAGAAAACTCGAGTCCCCTTCCTCACTCGACACCGGCAGGGCAGCCAGGGAAATGACCTGAGCCCGAAAAGGCGTGTTGAGGGATTTCGGCACATAGCCGTGCTTAGGTTTGAGTATGACTTTAGAGTCATTAGGACCAAACTCCAAGCACGCCGGGCTCACGGAGAGCGCGTGCAGATCGCCTATGCGCTTCACTGAAGCGAGAGCCATCAAAAACACTGTTTTGAAAGACAAATGTTTGAGGCTGATTGACTGGATAGGCTCGAAAGGGGCACCTTTCATGGCCGCCAGGACCGTAGAAAGGTCCCACATAGGGACTGACGGAGGCCTGGGTGGATTCAGTCTCCTAGCTCCCCTGAGGAAGCGGATGACTAAATTATTCCTTCCTAGTGACTGACCCAGCGTTGAACCTGAGAACGCTGAAATAGCCGCCACATACACTTTGAGCGTGGAAGGGGATCTGCCCTTATCCAACAGCTCTTGTAGGAAGGAGAGAACCTCCGTTACCTCACATTCGAGGGGTGAAAGGCTCCGAGCTGTACACCAGCCGGAGAAAACCGACCACTTTGAAGCGTAGAGTCGCCTGGTCGACGGCGCTCTAGCCTCCGTGATGGTATTCATGACTCCCTCTGCGAGACCAACGGGTATCCGTTGAGCGCCCACACATGAAGGGACCATAGCTCCGGGTGCGGGTGCCAAATCGAGCCCCTGGCCTGCGAGAGGAGATCTCTCCTCAACGGCACTGGCCATGGAGCAATGTCTGCTATCTGCATCAGAACTGGGAACCATGCCTGGTTCTTCCAGAACGGTGCTACAAGCAGCACTGGGCATTTCGTTTTCCTGACCCGTTCCAACACCTGAGGCAGGAGGGAGACGGGGGGAAAAGCGTATAGCGGGCAGCGCGGCCACCTTTGGGACAGCGCGCTGTCGGTCTTTGAAAAGAATGCGGGGCAGTGAGCGTTTTCGTGGGACGCGAATAGGTCCACCTCCGCTTTGCCGAATCTCTCCCACAACAGCAGGACTGTTTGTGGGTGTAGAGACCATTCGCCCGTAGGAACGTTGTTCCTGGACAGTCTGTCCGGGCCCACATTCAGCAGCCCGGGCACATGTACTGCTCTCAGCGAGCGTATGTTGTGCTGAGCCCATAGCAGGAGGCGTTTCGCCAGCCTGTACAGGGGTTTGGAATTCAGACCGCCCTGGTGATTTATGTAGGACACCACTGCCATGTTGTCCGAACGGACTAAGACGTGTTGGTCCTTGATGTGGGGACAAAAGCGCGTCAGCGCGTTGTGCACTGCCAGCATTTCTAGGCAGTTTATGTGCTGGAGCTTTTCCCGTTCCGACCATAGGCCGAAGGACGGTCTGCCGTCGAGCAGCGCTCCCCATCCCGAGGTGGATGCGTCCGTAGACACCATCTTCACCCTCGAGGAAGTCCCCAGGCTTACACCTGATTGGTACCAGTCGTTCGCCATCCAAGGTACCAGGGCTGTGACGCAGTCCTGATCGACCTTGAGGCGTAAATGACCGGACACCCACGCTCTGCGCGGAACCCGCGCTTTCAACCAGAACTGCAGCGGGCGCATGCGGAGCAAGCCCAACCGGAGAACTGACGATGCTGAGGCCATGAGACCCAGCATCCTTTGAAATTTTTTGAGCGGGGTGAAAGCGCCGCGGCGGAAAGACATCGCCGCGCGCTGAATGTTCAGCACGCGCTGTGGCGACAGCCGCGCTGTCATAGACTGTGAGTCCAGAACTATACCCAGAAACGGAATCGTTTGGCTGGGGTTCAGTGAACTCTTCGCCCAATTGACCGTGATACCAAGATTCTCGAGGTGATCGAGTAAAATGGCTCTGTGCTCTATGAGCTGAGATCGTGATTGGGCTAGGATCAACCAGTCGTCCAAATAGTTCAGCACTCGCATGCCTCTGAGTCTGAGAGGAGCGAGCGCTGCGTCCATGCATTTCGTTAAAGTACGAGGTGCCAGGGACAAGCCGAAAGGCAGGACTGTATACTGGTAT
Organism: Vimba vimba; assembly: GCA_022828995.1. Taxonomy (NCBI): domain Eukaryota; kingdom Metazoa; phylum Chordata; class Actinopteri; order Cypriniformes; family Leuciscidae; genus Vimba; species Vimba vimba. The sequence goes on along the minus strand of CM040824.1, from coordinate 19,398,314 downwards.
GTCTGACCCTCGAAGGCGAATCTCAAGAATCGCCTGTGATGTGACGCTATCTGTATTTGAAAATACGCGTCCTTCAGATCTATCGACATGAACCAGTCTTCTCGGCGAACATGCGCGAGAATATTGCTGGTTGTGAGCATTTTGAAACGGCGTTTCACTAATACTCTGTTCAGTCGTCTTAGATCCAGAATGGGTCTGATACCGCCGTCCTTTTTGGGGACTAGAAAGTATCTGCTGTATATCCCCTGTTCGCTTTGAACTCGGGGAACAAGCTCTATCGCCCCTTTGCTTATCAGTTTTGATATTTCGGCGCGAAGTAGGTGTGCTACATTCAGCGGAACCGAAGTTTCGACGCGCGCTGTGAAGCGCGGAGGGCGTCGATAAAACTGTAGCGAGAAGCCTCTCTTTATAATGCCTAAGACCCAGTCCGAAACCCCTGGAAGCGCTGCCCATGCATCTGCATGGTTGGCTAAGGGCCGGATACAGAGCGCGCTCTGTTCGCCGTGCGACAGAGGTGCTACGGGGCTCACAAACATAGGCGTTATGCCTGCGGCATTTGAGACGGGGGGCGCGCTTAATACAGCGGGCGGAGCGCTCGCCCTCGACCTTACAACAGTGTTTGACTGAGTGAGGGAGGGCTGCGCGAGCCCCGTGGGACTCATGTGTGCGAGTAGATGTGGGCTGTGAGCGGGCACATTTACTGCTTGGGGCGCGCTGCTTGCGTAAGCGGCGCGCGCGCTCACAGGTCTCGCTTTTACAGAGAGCCTGTGATCTGATAGACATAGTGTTCGTGGGCACTGAACAGTGGGCACTTTTACTATGTGGGGGGCGCAACCGACCTGAGTCGATTTTATTTGCGCGAGCCCTGGGTGCAGGGCTGTGCTTATGTGTATGGATGGGCACGGAGGAGTGGGCATCGACACTACACTTATAGCACCATCGGCCGTGGCCGGGACACCAGAAAACACACTCTTTTCGAGACATATCTGGGTAGCCGTAAAAACGGCTTTTGAGTGCAGGCAAGCGGGCACTTGTACAGGCTTGCGCTTTGCAGAGAACGCTGGGACAGCCGCGAAGCTTGGGGCTGAGACAGCGAGGCGCTTGGGTGGGAGGCCGGCCGCAACGGGACTCACACACCTGCGCTTTCCTAGGCGGGCTAGGACTTCTTCGGGACCTCTGGCTTCACTACAATCCTCGGTCGCGGCGCACGCGCGGGGCGCCGGGCGCTCGATCGAGAGCGGGGTCTCGAGCTGCGCTGTTGAGGCTGCTGCGAAGAGGGGGCCGAAGGCGGCGGCTGAGGCTGTGTGGTTCGCGGGGTCCGTTTGTCTCGACCCGCCGCGGAACCAGAGCGCTTCGGGAGGAAGTGCTTGAAGGCTTGAGACGCTTTCTGGGCTTCGGTAAATCTCTCTACGAACTCGGAGAGAGAAGAACCAAAGAGGCCAGCGGAAGACAGCGGGGCGTCGAGAAACGCGATGCGCTCGGAATCAGCCATCTCCGTGAGCGTCAGCCATAAGTGCCTCTCAGCGACAGTGGCGGAAGCCATACAGCGTCCCATGGCTTGTGCGGCAGCTTTGGTGGCTCGGAGCGTGAGGTCCGAAGCACTCCTCAAATCCGCAATACAGACAGCATCAGGTCCAGTCTCGTCCCATTTACGGAGGAGATCACCCTGGAAAATCTGCAATGTAGCCATGGTGTGTAGCGCTGACGCGGCTTGCCCAGCGGCGGAGAATATTCGCGCGAGCAGCGTCGACGTCATGCGGCAGGCTTTTGAAGGCAACACCGGTTTAGTTCGCCGTCCAGCGGAGGGCGGGCACAGATGGGTCGCTATAGCCTGTTCCACCGGCGGCAGGGAGAGGTAGCCTCGTTCATTCGCCTTGTCCAACGAGGAGAATGCAGGCGACACAGATGAGCGTGTACGCGCAGAGTAGGGCGCGTTCCAGGCCTTCGCAACTTCTTCGTGTAACTCAGGAAGAAAAGGAGCGGGCTTAGATTCCGGAGAATTGCGCTCACCTGGGAGGAAGCTACCATCGAGCCGGGTGCGAGAGGGGGGCTCCGGTGCAGACCACTCGAGGCCGAGGCTCGCCGCGGCCAACGCGAGCACTCGCATGAGCTCCGTCTCAATGCTGGCTCTCACTGAGGGCTTTCGGGCAGGAGGCGCGAGGTCCTCAGAGCTCGCCCAATCCTCGCTGCCTGAAGCGAGGAGAGAACAGGAATCCTTTTCCCCCGACGCGGCCTCCGAAACGACTTCCTCTGATGACGCGGCGGCGGGCTGCGGGCGCTGAGCATCAGGAAGTGATTCGGGGGAGGCCGGTGAAGCTGGCGGGCGAACCGGCGAGCTTGGACGGGGTGGAGAGGGTTCCGGGACCCGCTGCGAGCGGCGCTTCTTACGGCGCGGCATCGCGGCGGAATATGCAGGCTTCGAGAAGGATGCCAGGCGGGTCCTCAGAGCCACCATAGGCAAAAACTCGCAGTGAGGGCAGCCGCCGTCAGCGAGCGCGAGCGCTGCATGGTCCTCACCGAGGCAGGAAACACAGATAACGTGGTCGTCTCCCCCGGCGAGTGGGGCTCTGCACGAGCCGCAGGATTTAGGCATCTTTAGAAAGACGCCGCTCTTTTAGGGGGTGAGTGCTACGAGAACACTCACACACACACACAAAACAGAGCACAATAAAGGATATGGGCGTCGGAAAGCGCAGCAGGTACGGCTGTAGAAGGCGGCGTAGGCCAGCGGCTTCGAGGGCTCGTCCCGCTGAGGTGCTTGCTTCAGACGACGCTGCTTCCGTGATCCAGCGATGCGTGCGCTTCGCTGAAGAGATTAAAATCAAGTGAGTCAGCCTTCTCGAGCTCCTTTTATAGAGGTAAGCCACGCCCGTCTCGGCGGGAAGTGGCGAGGAGGGCGCGAAGCGCCCTCATTGGTCTGATGTTGCATCAGCCTGCGCTCGATAGGCTTATGCAGTTGCCGCAGAGCAGCCAATGAGCAGACAAGCCGTCTTGCTTCAGCTGTCTGCTGCTGCCGCAACGCGTTTTACATATATGAAAAATTAAAGGATAATTTTTGCTTCAGTGTTTCGTGAAAAGAGACTTTTCCCGCAGCGTTTTGAAAAAACGCAGTACGAGAGAACTCTCGTAAGAGAACTATCCGCTTACAACATTATAAGAACGTTAGAGAATAATGTTATAAGAATGTTATTACTAAACATTTTAATAATGTTTTTAGAAAATGTTCTCTAAACATTTAAAAAAACATTCTGGGAACAAAAATAAAACGACCCGCTGAAAACGTTCTATGAACATTAGAGAATAATGTTATAAGAACGTTATTACTAAACATTTTAATAATGTTTTTAAAAAAATGTTATCCGAACATTTATAAGAACATTCTGGGAACAAAAATAAAACTACACGCTAAAAACATTATAAGAACGTCAGAGAATAATGTTATAAAAATGTTACTACTAAACATTTTAATAATGTTTTTAGAAAATGTTCTCCGAACATTTATAAGAACATTCTGGGAACACAAATAAAACTAGCCGCTGAAAACGTTCTGAGAAAATTAGAGAATAATGTTAAAAGAATGTTACTACTAAACATTTTAATAATGTTTTTAAAGAATGTTCTCCAAACTTTTAAAAGAACATTCTGGGAACAAAACTAAAACTAGCCGCTGAAAACTTTCTAAGAACGTTAGAGAATAATGTTAAAAGAATGTTACTACTAAACATTTTAATAATGTTTTTAAAGAATGTTCTCCAAACTTTTAAAAGAACATTCTGGGAACAAAACTAAAACTAGCCGCTGAAAACTTTCTAAGAACGTTAGAGAATAATGTTAAAAGAATGTTACTACTAAACATTTTAATAATGTTTTTAAAGAATGTTCTCCAAACTTTTAAAAGAACATTCTGAGAACAAAACTAAAACTAGCCGCTGAAAACATTTATAGAACAATACATGCTAATGTTCTTAGAACATTTTTAGAACAAAAAATTTCTAGCTGGGATCTCTGTTACTGAGCCCCAATCTCAGTTTCATAAGGACGACTAATAGATGATCTTCCAGCATGAGACTCTCAGTTCGCTTCTGCACACTGTCTTTAATTTTTGACATTAACCAACTGAAGAGGACTGAAGTTAGCCCAGTGAGAAACAGAAAGTGGGTAGCACTGTTTTTGATTGTGGAGAATGAGAAGCGTGATTTCTGAAGCTCCTCTTTCAGTCTTTCATTCTCCTCTTTAAGTTTGCATAAGTCTTTTCTTAAGTTGACATATTCAGTGTTGAGTTGATCATACTTCTCACTGAGACTGTTGTATGCTGCTTCAGGGACCATAGCCTCAGCTTCTTCCACTAGTTCCTCTGGTGTCATTGGATCATCATTAGCTGGAGGACATTTGTGAAAGACAAGTGACAAATGTATGTATGACAAAAACATTGTACTGTGCATAAAACATTTTGAATGTTCTTACCATGGCAAGGAGCCTCTTGCTCCACTGTTGAACATTCTCTTTTCCTCTTCCTTGCCAGCCTTAGAAAAGCAGAACAAAACAGAGACAAAACAGAGATTTTACAGCCTATGGTAACACTCACCTAGCCACATTTAGAAAACTCAATTTCACTTACCTCTCCAGCTTTTCCACAGTATAATGGAATAATGAGATTAATAATGAAAGTTTCATTAGGCCTAGTCTTAGTTCTGTTGAGGTCATAAAGGCCAAAAAGAACATCCTTCCAAAACAACTTGAAATCTTTCTCAATTTTTTTTCTGCAATAAAATTACAAATGTCAGACCAGAAACTTTGGACAAAAGGGCAGTGCCAAAACAAATGGGCAACTGTTTCAATATTCATAGAGCAGAAAGTGCACATTACATCAATGTCTTTTTTAAATTTTTTAACAATATGATCATTAGACGGGTAAAACTTATGAATTATTTTAAATGATATTTCTCTAATTTTGTTGGTCAGCAGATATTGGTTGGGTAAGAGCCAGACCTTCTTCCAGTCAATGTTTTGCACAAATTTATTCCAGTATGGAACCACATATGGGACTGTGATAATATCTGTTTTGAACAGGGATCTAATTAGTTTATTGTTCTTACCATTGTTACAAGAAAAACAAATCTTACCAACTGAAGTGTCAGTCAGCGATAACAAAGTTAGTTGTTGTGTGTCCAATCTTGGTTGAGCTCTATATAACATGCAGGCACCAGAAGAAATTGCTCCAAAGACTTTGGCATAATCTCCAGGAGACACAGGAATTTTGTATTCTTCTAAAAACTCATTATAAGAGTAAAGACAACCAGCCCTGTTAAATAATTGGTCAACAAAAATAATGTTATTATTAAACCAGTAATCAATAAATAAAGATTTGTGTTTAAAGGGGTCATATAATGTAATTTTTGTACAAGCTAATATGATTCTTTAGGGTCTAAATTAAAAGTTTGTAATATACTTTAATTAAAAAATTCGTAATATACTTTAATTAAAAATTCTCATTAGTATTGTAAGAAAACACTCATTTTACCTGGTCAAAAACAGCTCTGTTTTCAGCACGCCGTTTCAGTGCATGTGTCTTTAAATGATAATGGGCTTTGCTTACCCCGCCCCTCTGTTCTGTGCACACCGTTTGTGACCAAGCGGCAACCTCCCCTTATCTCTATTGAAACAAACACGGAAGTGAGTTAAACTGCAATTCATTAACTGGCCGCTTGGGCTGGCTGCAGAAGTGAGTCAAATCTGTATCTTCCCCATGTTAAAATTACCAACTTTACAGCAGAAAAAAAAAACATGTTTACAACCTGGATCTCTATGTGGCTTTGGTCTATACAGCTAATTTTGCCCTTCATAACAACTGTGAGGGGGGTGAATTTTTTTATAACTCATCCGTTTAATTGATTAATATTTAAATTTCTTCATTTAAGGGTGTGGCCACTTGAGTGACAGGTGGGTTGTCGCTGATGTCAATGCTAGCCGTTTGTCTGCTGTTACTAGCCGTCACTTCACCTCAGCAAATGTTAGCTGCTGAACTTTCTTTCTCTGCAGTGTTTGTGCTTTTTTTTTCGGGATTATTTCATACAATTTAATACACCCATTACTTGGGTACAAAGCCCACGGCTTTGGATTCCGTCGTTGTCGTCGAGTATTGTTCGAGACAACAACCAGCGCTGTATTTCAGTTGTTTTCCTCTGTGAACATGCACTAATGGATGTCTGACAATTTCGTTGCTTTTTGGAGTTTTCAAATTTAAAAACGTTAATAAGGCTTGTTCGTTCTGCTCTCACGGAACAGATGGATTATAATATGCTTATGTACCGTCAGATGAAATCCTGCAGGCGTCGGCGCTTTCTCCGTCCATGCAATAAATGCACATCCTTGAATGAGCGCGGATTTTCTAGCGCATTTACTTGAACTTCATAGGCCATAACGTTATATCTATGGTTTAACCCATTTGAGAGGCGGCCAAAATCAGAATTTAAAATGGACTGAAAAGCTCTCTACGAACTTGACGAGCGATGCCGCGCTGACGGACCATAGACTATAAAAAAGTGACTGACATGTATGCACATGAATCACTGTCACACACACTCCCAGAGTAATATTAAGTTACTGCATAATACATTTTCAACTAGCAGAATAGTACAGAATCACGATACACAGTCTCACTTGTAGCCATGTCTTTTAACTATTATAATATTTCGAAGGGCAAAAACAGGAACTTTTAATTGGCTTTACATCATCAAGTGTCACTTCAGCGCGAGGCCCTGTACAGTCGCAGACTTGGTACTGTCAATAGCATTACCCAGAGCCGTTAACAGCCTGAGCTAACTCGATCACGTCGAGCTATTTGGCCGTGATTTCTCAGCCTCTTTGCCCATTTTCTGTAATCCGGGAGTGACGCAAGGCCAAGATGGTGATGGCCCGCTCCGGCCACTTTAGGCTTCAAAAATGCTCTTCAGAAACCTATGGGTGACGTCACGGACACTACGTCCATATTTTTTTACAGTCTATGTTTGTGACACAATAACACAATAACCATAACGCGTAAACGTGGGATTATAAATTATATTGATAATGTCGTACATAGAAAACATGCCATAATGTACCCTGAGTGTAAAAATAGCCACATTCATCGTGAAGCGTGCAAGCTATTTGCAAAGATTAATATAAAGATTAATATAAAGGTCAATAAAACATTACACTCACTTGTTCTTCTGGAGGTTCAGCAGGAACACGAATAGCTGGTACTGATCCTTTTTTCAGGAGCAGCTTCTTAGCAAATAACCAGCTTTATACTGACCCTTGTTTGTAAAGCAGTCTGGTGAAAAGATTTGCGCAAACATGACAGCATTGACGTTGATCGTGGGGAATATTCCCTTCGAAAACAAACTCAGCCACTGCGTCTTCAGCGGTTCGGATTTAGGGACATCATCAATATGACTGCTGTGTTCGTTATTACACCCAAGAACAGAACACCACAATCGCTAGACGCCATTCTACTCAGTGCTCCAGCTATCAACAATGAACACGTGTCGGCGCGTGCTATGATTGACAGCTCGCTCACGAGGGCGCGAGGGCGGGTCTGTGTTTGAAACGCTGCTGTCAATCAGGCATCGTGGGAGGGGCGTCGATTTTGTGACGTCACAATATCGAACAGCTTGATTTGAGACAGTAGGAAACATATAAGAAGATTAAAAAAAAACACTGGATGGATTTTTATCATTTTATTATGGTTGTGTACAGGCACTGCCAACACACATTTCAGTACAATCAACTTGTAAAAGTGCATGTACCATTATATGACCCCTTTAAACAGTATGTCTTTGTTGTTCCATATGTAATATTTGTTGGGTGAAAAGTTGTGTTTGGAAATAAGAGACCATGAAAGGAAGGCCTGGCGGTGAAAGGATGACATTTTTATTGGGACTTTATCAATATTATAATTACAGGTTAAGAAATAGCTCAACCCACCCAGTTTTGACAGAATATGACATGGTATGGCATTCCAAATAGAATTAGGGTTTTTAAAGAAATGTTTCAACCAATTTACTTTAAATGTATTATTAAGAGTACAGAAATCGATAGTTTAATCCACCCTTTTCATAGTCATTTGTTAGAACAGACTTCTTCACATGATGAGTTCTATTTTTCCATAAGAAGTTAAAAAGTAGCTTGTCAATCTCAGTAATATGTTTTTTGTCCACATTCAGAGATAGAGCTGGATATGTTAACTGTGATAAACCTTCTGCCTTAGACAGTAGGGTTCTGCCTCTGAGGGAGAGATCCTGTAACAGACACAGTTCAGCTTTTTTCTGGTTCTTTGAATAATAGGGTTGAAGTTCAATAAAGTCCTTTTTTGTGGGTCCTTGGTAATTGTGATACCTAAGTGAACAAGTTCACTTTTGACTGGGATACTACAAATGGAAGATTTCATGCAGTCCTTAATAGACATGATTTCACACTTATTGATATTCAGCCTTAAGCCAGAGGCCATGGAAAATTTTTCTATGGTATTTATAGCAACAGAGACTTGATTTTCATCTCTAAGAAAGAGAGTGGTATCGTCCGCCAGTTGAGATATAATAAGCTCTCTGCCTAATATATTGATGCCGTTTATCTCACTTGATTTAATATGATCAGACAAAAGCTGGGCTACCAATAGGAAGAGGTAAGGCGAAGCCGGGCACCCTTGTCGGATGCCTCTAGAGACATTGAATCAGGGAGATATACCACCTGCTAGTCTAATTGAGCTATTACTATTGTTATATAGACTTTTAATAGCTGAGGAAAAAAACTCACCAAAACCGAATTTTTTAAGGGACTGTAAAATGAATGGATGTTCAACGGTGTCAAATGCTTTGTAGAAATCTACAAACAGCATGAGCTTACCCTCCTCTACCATTTCTGGGTAATCTAAAATATCTAAAATTAGCCTAATGTTATTTCCTATATGCCTTTTGTTCATGAAGCCTGATTGTGTTTCGTCTATGATGGAGTCCAGAACAGACCGTAATCTTCTAGCCAATAAGAGAGCTAAGATTTTATAATCGTTGTTAAGTAAACAAATTGGGCGCCAATTATCTAAAAATAATTTGTCCTTGTTTGGTTTAGGAATTAGGACTGTTATTCCTTGGGTCAGAGAGGTGGGGAGGCATTCGTTTTCAATGGATTCTATGAAGACTTTCAATAAAAAAGGGGACAGTTCAGCGATAAAAGATTTATAACATTCGGAGGATAGCCCATCACACCCAGGCGATTTGTTATTTTTTAGTTGGTTTATAGCTTGCTGTACTTCTTCAAGTGATATAGGCATGTCACAGTGCTCTCTATCCACTTCGCTTATCATCTTCACTGAAAGGGAGTTTAAAAAATTATCAGACGCAGTTGGGCTAAATTGAGAGCTATACAATTCTTTATAAAATTTTGAACAAAACTGATATTTTACGATGATCTTCAGTGATAGCTCCATTAATATTCAACTTACTGATACTGTTGTTGGTGGAACGATATTTCTCTAGACTAAAGAAATAACGAGAGTTTTGTTCGCCTTCTTCTAACCACTTAGAGCGAGACCTGATAAAGGCACCCTTTGCTTTTTGCCGATACATTTCATCAAGTTTGATTTGTGAGTAAGATAACCCTTCTTTTTCCTTCTTTTTCAACATCTCTGCAGGATCATTTTGTTATATTAGAGACAATCTTTAACTCCTCCGCTTTCCTGGCTTTGACTGTTTCAGCACCAAACTTTCTTAAATATTTTCCTATCTCATATTTGAGCAGGTCCCAGTTGAGCCCAAAACAGTTTTCTTTGTTTGCTTTAGACCAATAAAGTGAAATCATATCCTTAATCTTATATTGGACTACCCCATTTTGCAGTGCAGAACAGTTGAGCTTCCAATAGCTTGAGCGTGTGGCAAGTGTAGAACCAGCTGAGATATTAATAGATATGCATATGGCTTTATGATCAGTTAAGGGAGTAGGGCAGATGCTAACATCAACATAATCCTTGTTTAAACTGTCAGATATAAGCCAATAGTCCAGTCGTGATTGCCCAGAGCCTGATTTATTGCTCCAGGTATACAATCTGCTATTAGGATTCTTCTCTCTCCATATATCTATCAGTTTAAATCTTCTTATAAAGTCAGTCAAGTATGAGTCTGAACTGTTATGCTGAGAAGGTGGACTTTTATCTATAGAACCGTCTAGAATAATGTTAAAATCACCTCCTAACAATATAAACGCATTTGGGAATCTAACCAACCAACCTGTAAAAATGTTTTCAATTGACAACAAAAGGTTCACATTTTCTTTCTTGGTATTATACCCATAAATATTAGAAACTAAGTAGGTTGAGTCATTGTGTTCAATAACTTGGCAAATAAAGTGACCGTCTGGGTCACATTGTGTGGTCAAGACATTTCCATTAAACCTCTTATTTAAAAAGGCTACCCCAGCTGAACGCTCTGTTCCGTGGGAGAGCCATATAGTATTTCCCCATTGAGACCTCCAAAAGTTAGAATTGTCCTCATTAGAGTGAGATTCTTGAAAATAGATAAAGTCTGATTTGAATTGTTTTGCAAACAAAAATAATGCTTTTCTCATAACACTATTACGAAGACCCCTGGCATTTAGTGAGACCTCCAGTTTTCCGTTTGTTTTGCCTCCAGCTAGCGCCGTGACGTAGGCGCAAAAGGGGTATATAAGCAGCGGTGTTTACAGCATGTGTTTATGCAGCAGCGGTCTATTCTATGTAACTGCTGTTTTATACACCGTTAGTATGAATATGAAAACAGTTTAAGTGATATAAGCACTTATAAGTGATATAAGTTGCGATTTAAACGGTGTTTCCATATTTAGTGGTATAACTTTAATGACGCATCCTTTTATTACAAGAGCAAAGTTTTCATTAGCTATGCTAAATGTGTGTGGTTGAGTCAGATGCCCATGTGTTCAAGTCACGCTAAAAGGACAATCAATAGAGTCAAACTAAGTGTCATGTTTATAGCCTTGTGGAGTGATTTACTAAGCATAAGCTGGAGCGTTATGCAGTTGTGTTTATGCAGCAGAAAATGGTATATTGTTTGTATCTCTGTGAGTATACGCTGTCTAAGCTACACTGTAAACCCTAATAAGTTCACACAAATTATTTTGTAACAGATTACACACAAATATTTTAGTGATGTTTTTAAATGTTTTAAGTTTACAAAAAATAAAAATTACATTTCCAGTTGCCTTAAATTATCTCAATGTTATCTTATAAATATTGATATTCCTCAACTTATAATTAGGGAGTAGGCCTAATTCACTCAAAATTTTCAATATTTTTCAACTCATATAATGTGGGAAATACACTCAAAATTTTCAATATTTTTCAACTCATATAATGTGGGGAATACACTCAAAATGTTCAATATTTTTCAACACATATAATGTGGGACATGCACTCAAAATTAATTCTAAACTGAAATACTGATGTCGGCCCACTACACATTTATAATCAGCTAATAATGTTAAAAAACATGAAAGTGACACCACAGTGACAATTTAACAACTTTTTTTTTTATTTAACAATGCGTTTTTTAAAAGGCACGAATCAAAGGAGCTCAGTCAAAACAAAGTGCTTGTGATAAATTAAAACAAAAGAAAAATGAAATGAATCCATAAAAACAAAATGTGGTTTAAAGTACATTAACTGTTAATAGTTCCATATTCTGATAGTGGTCATTATTCAGTAAACATTATGATTAAAACACACAAAGGATTCATGATAAAATTCAATAAGATTCTAAGTATAATCCATCCTCAACAGCAATGACAACTATTAGAATGTGGAGCCATTTAACACTGTTTAAAAACGTTTTGGCACTTACTGTACCTTGAAGGCTGCAACTCACTTTTTTAAAATAAAACATTCAAATAAAGTACTGGTTTCTACTGTGCCGTACTTTAACTGGCAACATCAAGTTAGTGCATCAAGGTAGGCATTAGGCAACAGAACATTAAACATGTATAGTGCATGAATTGAACAGTCGTTTCCCACAACTTGGGCTGGGCAATACATCAATGATGTGATATTTATCTATTAACAATCAATGTATTAAATCTGAGGTAGAAGAGGCAAATGATTACATTTGTAAAGAGGGGGGGGGGGGGGGAAACAAAAACTTCCTCAATACTCAACTCAACAAATAATCCATTCTGAGTGATTCACTCATTGAACAAATCATTCTTCAGCGTCAGTAGACGCCCTTTCAGTGGTTTGTTGTCCTCAAGACACATCACAACTTTTTGGATAAATGTGAATGTAAGCTCGAGATTTTTTGAGTACTGTAGGTCTAGTGCATAGACGTACCCAAAGAGCAGGAGAAATGAGTCAGCCAGATTTGTGGGACCACTCACATTTCATCCTCCACAACAATATAGATGCTCTCAGGGCTGAATAGGGCACTACAATCAATAGTGTCATCCGTGACGACTGTCAGGAGAGCCACCGGAGTGTCAGTGAGGTCTGGACCATCTGCTGACTATAAAACACAAATAATACAAGAATGAGTTCAGCCCCTCAAGGATACAAAACATGCTAATGATGTCTAGATATTACTGTCACTTGTTTGTCTACATGTTTAAACTATTTTCTTTACATATGCTTATATCTTATGTAGAGCCAGATTGGGACTCAGCGCTGCGGGCTGTAGGATGGCAGTCCCCCCGCAGTAGGAGCAAACATGCTCCGGCTGGGGAAATAACAGCCAGCGTTGAATCTCTTCGACTTTCCTTGGACAGTTATGAAAATGATAAGACACACGACGAATAAGGTATGTGGAGATTACATTGTGGCAAGCGCTAATTTGTATAATTGAGTGCAATGTCCGCAGTGTGTGAACATATCCTTACATAAGCTTAAAATTCAGAAGGATGTGTCTATGACCATGATGAACTGGACTCGGAGTCAAATTTATTTCCAAACATAAATGATATATGTAAATATTAAACAGACGCAGAATTTACTAGTAATATAGAAACGGATGGTTCATTTTCTCTTATTCATTTGAATTGTAGAAGCTTGTATTAAAATTTTAGTAAAATACATGATTATTTGAGCACATTACAAAATAAATGTACTGTTATAGCTTTGTCTGAGACTTGGTTCACAGATGAGAAAGGTGTGGAATTTCATTTTGAGGGTTATGAATTGTTTTATGTTAATCGGATTAATAAGAGGGGGGGGGGGGGGGGGTTGCTCTATATATTAGTAGTGATCTGAAATGCAAAACAAATGAGTGTATGACTACTGCAACAGAAGATTTAATGGAATGTTTAACTGCTGAGATTGAAATGAAGAAACAGAGGAATATTGTTGTCACATGCATAGAACTCCAGGGTCTAGCATTACAGCATTTAATAACAAGCTGGAGCAATTATTAGTTGGGATGAATGAAAATAAAGTGTCTATAATTTGCGGGGACTTCAATATAAATCTCTTGAATGTGTCTAATCATACTAGTAGTTTAGATTTCCTAGATTTAATGTATTTAGGCCTTTATCCTACCATTACTAGGCCTAGCCGAATAACCTCCAGTTGTGCCACATTAATTGATAACATTTTTGTAAATATATTTGAAAAAACGGTCAAAAGTGGTCTTTTGATAAATTATACAACTGATCATTTACCGATATTTGTAACTCACTTCTGTGAAGTAAAAACAAATAAAGAAAAGTCTAGTAAAGTTATTAGGTTAACAACTGAGGAAAGACTAAATAGATTTAGGGATGATCTTATGATAGAACACTGGGACAATGTTTATACTACAAATAATGTAAATAAGGCTTATGAATTATTTTTTAAAAAGTATCTATGGTTATATAATAAAAATTTCCCAATAAAAATATTGAATGATAAAGCAAGAAATAATAATAAACCTTGGTTAACGAAGGGTATATTGAAATCTTGTAAAAAGAAGAATAAGCTTTATCGGGACCTTGTAAAATATCGGACAGTAAATGCAGAAAAAAAATATAAAGCCTATAAAAATAAGCTGACTACTATAATGAGACGTGCAAAGAAAGATTATTATACAAACTTGTTGATGGAAAACAAAAGTAATATCAAAAGAATGTGGAAAGTCTTAAGGGAGGTTATGGGCAGTAAAATGAATTATAGTCAGCCATTATACTTAATGAATGAACAGAACGTTGAGATAAGTGGTGAAAAAATGGCTGATGAATTTAATTCATTTTTCGTCAATATTGGTCCAAATCTTGCCAAAACTATACCACTACATAATGAAAATAAAAGCTGGACAGGTAAAAGCAGAGTCAAGCAATCCCTTTTTTTTGACGAAGTTAGTGAGAATTAAAAGTCTAAATTAAAGTCTAAATCTAAATTAAAAGTAAACATTCATGCGATAGTGATGGCTTAGATATGTATATTGTCAAAGAAACTATATGTTGCATTATCAGACCATTAAAATATAATCAATTTGTCTACAGGTTTCTTTCCAGATAAAATGAAGGTGGCTAAAATGATTCCCCTTTTTAAATCTGGTGATAGGCATAGTCTCACAAATTATAGGCCTATATCTTTGCTTTCTCAATTTTCAAAAATTCTGGAGAAGCTTTTTGTTAAAAAAATTGGATTATTTTCTTGAAAAACATTCTTTGATACATGATTGAAGGTTTCTCTTTCTGATAGAATACATCTTGTCAAGACGTCTATCTCTGATGAGATGACAATGTTGTGTTCATGGCATAATCACTTAACCTCGGGGCACAGTCGAGGCAATTCACACTATGGCTTCTTACAGTTGTCTGCAAACAATCTGTTAATAATCAGTTTCTGAATCATGCAAAGTTAAAAATTCACCTGAAGGTCATAAATCCTCATGAGCTTGGCTAGCTCCTCCGCTATCTTGCCAGTCTTGGTGACCTTGTCTCTGAACAAGGTGATGAGTTTAGGCGTGTGTCTGTCCAGCTCCTTGTAGAACTGATTGCGCAGGTTAACGTTGTTAATTCGGTGGAACTCTGCAAAACACCTGTACATGGACAGAATTACACAGAAATGCACAAAGATGAATTAGGAACAGAATTGTGAATGTATTTTAAGAAGTTTTTCAGTTGGCAGGTAGCAAAACCAAGGGCAATTCTATTAGGGATGAGTCAGAACCAAGATAGATATTTAATTGTCATTCTTTCATTTAAAACAGGCTGTATAATGATATCTAAAGGAAATTAAAATAAATAAACCTCTGTATACTTTGTTTACTGTGAATGGCAAAAATATGTCACAGCATGATGTGTTGTCAACTTTTAGCCATTTGCTTTTTGGTGAATTTATTGAAAATTTAGATTTTTAAAACAGTCATTTAAATATTGGAAAAATCAATCATGTTCAAAGTGGACATGCTAAAGAGTCATGTTGATTACTTGCTCTCAACAGGGAGAACAGTAAAATAATGATAAAGATAAAGATTTTTATTTTTTTTTACCTGTGACTCCATAAGTAGGGCTGGCCATCTATCCACGACCTCTCTCACCTGTGGAGCTACAAGAGCTCCAACGATTTCTTGGTGACGAAGGGCATAGGTTGTGTTCATGAGCTTGCCTATGACTAATTGGTTTCTCTCTCTGTCTTTTTGACTTCATGTATGATTTCTTCTCTCATTGTTTCCAGAGTGTTTGATCCTTGGGTAGGTTGATGATGTAGTTGACCTCAGCTTTTCAAGATTTCTTTATGTTTTGATGGGGGTGATCATTGTCGGGGTTGTTTCGGCTCCGCCTCCCTGTGTTGATGGCTACTTCTGCAACTCCAGCTTTGGCCAGATTGTTACGGTAAGACGCAACCTTGTACCCTATGTGACGTTTCCATCCCAACTCCCCGTCACCAGCTGTCATTCTGAGACATGGATGAGCTGTAATCAAAGCTTGAGCAGCCATTGCCAATTCCTTTTCATGTGGGTATGGTTTAAAACTGTAGATTGTTTCTGCCATTTTTTTTTAAGGATTTCACTCTTCTGTAACCTCTTTAACTTCAGCAATTTTCCTGATTCTTCATAAACACAATTTCCTTCTTCTAGTATTATGCTCCATATCATAACCAAAACCAGGAACAACAAAGTGATCAGGCCAACTCTTCTGGCGCTGTAACGCAGGTACATGTGGGAGTATGTCTGTGTCAGAAGATGCAGTAGATGAGGTGTCACTTTCAGGTCTGACGACTCTCAATGTGCCCTTCTCTGGTAACTCCTGGATGTCCACAAGAAGACAAAGATCACCATCAAAGTCCGGATCCTCATAGTGCAGGCTAAAGTCCCCATCCAGTCTCGGCTTGAACCTCTCTTGCATTATTTCTTTCAGCTCCTCCACTGACTTTGGTCGCTCAAGTAGAGTAAGTTTCAGGGCGGTCTCTCGTGCAACATACACACGCAGCACATGATTCTGGGCAGCAGCCATCTTTTGGTTCCTAAAAGACAAAAACGCGTAAATTTTCATGGAGAGTGAAGGTGACATACACAATATATACATGTCCACATACCCACTGGTCCACACAGACACTGGGACACCACTTGAACGAAGGGATGTATGGAAGGCCAGCTGCTGTAGTGGGGCAGTTTATTCATGGACCCACTGGTCTGCACAGCTCCAAGAGAATGTTGCAGTCATCCGTTTACCTGCTTCAACAAATCTTCAGTTCAATAATATGAAACGTTTGGGTGTCAAGAGCAATCTTCCATCTATGTTGTAAGCGCAGAGAGGTGTTTTGTCATTTAGCTCTGATGGGGTGTGAACAGCCAGATTGTTTGGGAAAAGTTCGTAAGATCTCAGGTGTTCAATGTAGAGTGATGTGTGCTCTTGGCAAAGAAAGACAACACTACTGTTAACCAGGAGAACCTGTTCAATTCTACAGTAATTAGGCAGTCCTCCCTCTTGTCCCACAGACAAAAACACTCCTACATCATAATCAGTTCCATCAATGCAGACCTTTGATGTGCTGTAAATAACATTGCTTGCTGTTATTTGTTCAATGTATGTCTTGGCAACATTTGGAAGCATTGATACCAGTACAGAAGAGACATTTGATGTCTGCTGGTGAGGTTTGAAGAATCCTGAGGCACTGAGATGGTATGCTACCATGTATTGATGCCTGTCTGCAAGTGTTTTTACACATTTTTAAAGTTTTGTATGTCGTGTACAACTCTCTTGAAAAAAACGGTGTTTACCCTCAAACCTCATTGTCCACAAGTGTACAAGGGGCCCAAAACGGCGTACAAGGTCAGAATAGTGTTCAATGTAGTGATGCTTAGGACAGAGTTTGAAATCTGGAAAGGCTTCTTTCAGCATCTCTCTATGATCCTGTATCTTGGACTGTAAATACTGGATGGACTCCTCTGTGAATTCTGAGCACAGCGATAACTCTACTACCTCTTTTAAGTCCATTAGCACAGTCCATGCTCCATCCTCTTCAGAAACTGCATTCCCATTTTCATGGCCATTACCACCAATACTTTTCTTAACAGCGAAGGTCTGTGGTATTTTATGAGGTTTGTCAAGCTTGTCTGTGTGCTGGTATGGAAACGATAGAATTCTCTCATTCAAATATTCAAGGGTGAAGTATTTGCGACGGATCATCTCACCGATACACAGGGCGAGCTCTACGGGCACAATGCCCTCAAAAAGGTCGTGGAGGGCATCAGGTGGAAAGCCAGTGACAGTATGAAAATGCTCTAGATGCTGGCTCAGGACACAATCTGCCTGAACACCATTCTGACTCTGACTATCCCCATGCATTACAGCATGCACATCACTATTATGGTTGTCTTTTGTCCCAAGACTGAACTCGCCACTTGCAACTTCATGAGTCTGAAGTTTAGCTTGTGTTGCTGTGCAGAATCTGCAAAAATATTCTGCTCTAAAATACTATGAAAAGCCTGCCAAATAATGGGCTGCAAGATTGTCAGACACCACACACATGACTGTTCCTTGAACTACCTTACCGATAGACTCAATGAATACCCCATCTGGTTCAAGGGTACGGAGGTCTCTCAACAAAGGACCAAGTGCTTTTTCATAGCCAAAACAATACCACGAATGGTAATTCTGTGAGCTAGTAACAAAAAGATACCTGATTCTTCATGATTAAACGCATATCAAGTTTGATCATATACCATAGAGCTTATAGTTATAGCAATTTGTCGTATGGGGACCGTGAAACACAACAAGAAATACATTTCAACATTTACAAGGGTAATTTTGACCACACATGGTTTGGAGGATGAGAGTGTCTCTGTGTGTGTGTGTGTGTGTGTGTGTGTGTGTGTGTGTGTTTGTGCGTGCGGAGTCATTTCAGAGTTCGAACCGCGTGTTGAACTTTTGCCCTCCCCCCTCAGGGGAGTCCGTATGTGTGTGCGTGTTCTCATGAACTGATGAGTTTAACATCAGGTTACACAATGTTGGCTTGTTGTAAGGTGTCGGGCGACATGGGAGACCGCAGGGAGACCCCAGCGGGGTCTCAGCCAGAGCGGCGCCTTCTCGGGTCACATGCTCAGCCGAGCAGTAAAACAGGATGCTTCTTTGTTTATTCGGGAAGAAAAGAGCTGTGTTTGCAAATCAGGATCCAGTAATTTAATCAAATGGCAGACACCATCTGCTTTGTGTCACAGTCCAAGAAGGACAGAGGTGTGTTTGTAAATTAGAATCCAGTAATTCAATCAAATGGCAGAACTGACCATCTGCTTTGTGTTACAGTCCCCCCTTGATGGTTCGGCAGGACCCGTGTGAGGGCCTCGTCGACCCATCACGATCACAATGGTCAGATGGCCGGTGAATCATGACGGTAGGATGCTGCAGGTGGTTGTTAGGACTGAGGGCTCAGCTCGATGAGGTTTGCAGCGTTCTCTGGCGGGGAGTCGTCTTTCCGAGGGCCCCTCCGGAAACCTCCAGACACTGCTTTTGTGAGCTTGGCTGTAGAGGTTCACATCTCGTTGAGTCTTCGGTACAGGATGTAGGCTAAGCCCAGGGTTAGGGTGTGTCCGATGATTGTAGAGATGCACAGTGCAGTGTCAGCTGCGGTCCATGCTTGGACGACAGGTGAAGTGTTCAGAATGGGCAATCGAGACAATGCTTGGAGGGCTGTGTCAAGGGGAGCGGTGTCGATGATTTGTGACCCCCCTTCCTCAATCCATTTTTCCAGTTCTGGATCCAGAGTGAAATTGCGATCCCTGAAGAAGGATGGAATCTCTAGTTCGGATTGGTACTCTTCACTCGGAAGATGGTACAAGGCTAGGTCGTCCAGGTGGAGGATGGCTCCTTGTGGGACTTGAATCCACATGCTCTGGTTCAGCAGGTTGACGCGTGTAGCGGTGTCGTGCTGGTCATAGGTCAGTGTCGCCGACCGTGCTGGAGTGTTAACGAGCCACCGGTCGCCTACAATCTCGGCTTGCATCTTGGTGACTTGGCTGCGCGGCTTAGCATCGGCCGGGCAATGTGTGTCGCTGGCCAGATGTTGCAGGCCGCAAATTCCATCAGTGTTATCTCTGAGAAACGGTTTGCTGGGACAGAGATAGTGAATGTCTTTAGTGAGGGTGCACATGTGTAGGTTAGGGGCTAAGTACAGCTGTGTGTTGCTGTCGTGGTAAGCTACCACCTCGGGAGTCCGTACCCTGAAATGGGTGTTGCTCTGCCAAAATCCCACGTTGACAATATCTTTGAGTCGGTAGATTCGGCTTGATTCTATAATGGGTAGATTTAAGAGAAAGCCTACCTCTCACTGTGCAGGGTCAACATATAGTGGAATGGCACTGCCCAAAGAGTAGGCAAGGTGTATTTGTATCGGGTCAGTGGGTGTGGAGATGGCGGAAGCCAGCACGGTTTGCACCAGGCTTAGGGGTATCAGGTATGGCGGGATTCTACCCATGGCTAAGCTGTCCATGGAGGAGCTCACTTCTCTGAGCATGTTGGTCATTAATGCCGTGACCAACTGTGTTTGGGAAAAGTCATTCTGGGAGACGGTGAACAGCTGTTTTATGGAGCTCACCGTCTGGTTCAACATGACGCTGTGAGTGTTGAGGATTGTCACTGTTTCTCTCAGTGTCTTGCCAATGGTTTGCAGGTATGCGCTTTTGTGGTGAGTTGCTCTTTTAACTGTGGAAGCTCCATCTGAATTTCGGCCACATGCAGTCGCACAGTGGCTATGTTCACGGCGTTGACACTGGACATACCAATGTTGAACAGCGTGCCTATGGCAGCAGCGGCACCGAGCAGCGCTCCCAGGAACCGTTTAGAACGTTTGTTGTGTCCCCCCAATTCAGCTTGGGTGACAGTCATCTTCTCGAGTTGGTTCAGCATGTGCTCGACATCGGCTTCAGCGTGGTTGAGGGCGGTTTCTGTCCATCGGGCACCTGCCCAGCTGTACTGGGCTACTGCTCTTGGGTAGTGCACTTCTGTGTGTGTGTTCGGCAGTTACTAATCAGAAGTCCCGGTTGCTCTCTCAACACACTTCCCGAGGCCGGTCCTGGTGAGATGATGTCGGAGGGCGGCTGGCCTCTGGTCGACTGAAAGCACATGATGGCAATCCACAGCAGCATCTTGTTACAGGCAAGAGAGAGAGAGAGGTATGGAGGAGAAAGGGAAAAGAGAGAAGGCACAGGTCAGCGAGGTTTGTCCCAGGTTGTATGGGACAGTCTTTTCGCTGCGATGACGGCGGTTGAGTTTAGCTTGCATTGGTCCCTTCCTGTCTGTCCCTGCTAGTGGCCACATGTCTTTTAATCTGATTGCGGTGGACTCATTTGAGAACTGGTTCTCTCAATCCCCGTTTTAGCTGGATTTGGTACGCAACGGGGGAGAGTTTGTTCACAATCTCATGAGGTCCTGTCCAGTGGGGTAGGAACTTCTTTGACAGCCGCGGGGGTGGCAGAGCGGCGAAACTGTAATACAGGACTTTGTCACCCACATTGAGTTCCTGGTGTGATGCCTTTCGGTCATAATATGCTTTCTGGCCTTCAGCGCTGTTTTTCAGGTGTTGCTGGGCGAAAGCGAAAGTTGTTTTCAAGTGTTTATGGAGCTCGTCCAGATACTGGAACGTGGTGTAGGCGGTGACAAGGTTGTGGTCTCCTGGTTGGTACAAAAGGTGCAATGGCAGGGTCATCTGCCGCCCAGTCATGAGTTCAAACGGGGACACCCGTGTTGATTCCTGCGGGGTGGCTCTGATGGACATCAGCACAAGGGGAAGTTTCACATCCCAGTCTTTCTGATTAGCCGACACGTACTTTCTTAGCATGCCGACCACCGTTCGGTTCGATCTCTCTACCTGCCCAGATGAGATCGGATGGTGGCTGATATGGAGTTTAGCTTGTACCCCCAGACATCTTCAGATCTTTTGCATGACCTCGGCAGTAAAGTGGGTACCTCTGTCTGAGCTGACTCTTAGTGGCAATCCGAACCGGGAGAAGATGTGGTTCATCAGGAGATATACCGTTGTTTGGGCAGTGTCGTTGGGTGCTGGCAAACACTCTACCCACTTGGTAAACTGACACACCACCGTGAGGAAGTACTTGTTGCCTCTTGTTGACCTGGGCAGGGGTCCTACCCAGTCAATTTGGAGGTCTGACCACGGGAACGTGATTCCTCTGTGTTGCAATATGGCTCTGCGATTTGGGTTTGTTGGTTGGAACTGACAGCAGACCAAGCATTCTCTCACATACTCTGCCACATCTTGCTGCATGCCTGGCCAGTATGCCACCTGTCTAAGTGTCTCATACGTGGCTCTGGTACCGTGGTGTCCAGCATATGGTGTGTTGTGGGCGTGCATTAGCATCACCCCCCTCTGGCACCGTGGCACCACGAGCCTAGGCGATGTGGTGTCATCGGGGGCAAACCATAGAATGTTGTCCCGGACACGCAGCATGTGTCTGGAGTTATGTAGATGTCTGAGGTCGGAGTCAGCAGTGATGTCCGAAGGTGCGATAGGGCGGTAGGCGGGGTCAGAGAGGTGGTCAAGAATTGTCTTTATGGCAGTGTCCGAGGCTTGCATATCCACAATGTCATTGTTGGAAATTTGCGGAGTTAGCAATAGCAGCTGTGAAGCTGGCGCCGTGGCAGGCAAGGGCCGCTTGCTGCGGGTTAGCACTGCAACATTGGGGCTAGGTGTGGGGTTTGGAGAAGACCACAGCTCACCGTGTAGGGCTCCCGCTTTGGCTAGGGCATCAGTGTGGTCGTTAAAATCTTTGTCTTGGCCTGGCAGTTTAGAATGTCCTTTTACCTTTTTCCAGTACACGGTGACATCGTGTGTTCTCGTGATGTTATCACATTCCTGGAACAGTTGTTGGTGTTTGACTGGCTTGTTGTTTGCAGTTTTGAAACCATTTTGTTTCCAGATCGGGAGATGGCACACAAAACTGAGTCTGGCATAGTTAAAGTCTGTACAGATGAGGAGTTCTTTGATGTTATGGGCTGATGCGATTTGCAGAGTTATGAGAATGGCTGCTATCTCTGCATATTGTGATGACTGGGGGCCCAGCTTGAAGTGTTGTGGTAGGCATGGGTGGTTGTCTACCCACAGCACTCCTGCACCTGCTTTTAGGGTGCCCTCGTGGTTGTAGGAGCATCCGTCAACGTAAGCTGTGGGCATGCCTTCGCACGCATTCTTTTCAAAGTACCTGTGACAGGTCAGTTGTGGCTGTTGGGGCTCTGGTGTGTCCAGCGTCGCAGCAGGTGAGTTGTTAGAGGAGTTTTGACATGCAGCCAGGCCATTGCCCAGAGCAGATTTGTGATTCTGTGCATATCGGGCCTCAACATTTCGTCCTTGGAGAGCCATTAACCACGTGGCTATGCGTGCATTGGTTACCACGCCATCTCGGATGCGCTGGCTGTTGAGGAACATTACGGGCTGGTGGCAAGTGTCTATGATATCTTTCTGTGCTCCAATGTAGTTGGAGAAACGCTGAATGGCCCATACTGTACAGAGCAAAGCTTTTTCACAGTCTGAGAATTTACATTCTGGAGGGAGAAGTGTCTTGCTGGCGTATGCGACCACCTTTTTGTCTTGGTCGTGCCATTGGTATAGGCCGGCACTAAGACATTGGTCAGAAAATCCAGCTTCCAGGTAGAATTCCTTTTGAGGATCGAGGTAAGCAAGGCATGGAGCGGTGCATAAATGTCTTTTTAGTTCCGCCATGGCGTGTTCCTGAGCGTCTGACCAGACGAAAGGGCAGTCCTTTTTCAGCAGAGCTGTTAGAGGCCTGGCGATGTCTGAATAGTTTTCGATGAACTGTCGAGAGTAATTGCATACCCCTAGAAAACTTTGCAGTTCAGAGACGTTAGTGGGAGGCTTGATGTTTTGAATGGCATGAATACGGTTTGATTGTGGTTCGATGCCATGGGGTCCGATGAGCAGACCCACGTAGTTGACCTTGGTACAACACCACTGTCCCTTGTGGAGGGCTATTTTGGCGCCGGCAGTGGATAACTGGTTCAAAACATAGTCTATTTCTTTCAGGTGGTCGGCCACCATCGTGCTCTTCATGAGAACATCGTCTACGTAAATCAGGTTACCTCTCATCCTGGCGTCTGGGCAGGCTTTGTTCAGGAAGATGTTGAACTCAGCTGGTGAGTTGGCGTACCCGAACGGGCATCTGTTGAAGGTGAACTGTCGGTTGCCAAATGTGAATGCCAGCTTGTGTTGGTCTTCTGGGTGCACTGGAATAGTCCAGAATCCAGAGGCCACATCGAGTGTAGAGAAGATGGTGGCTCTTCTGATTCGGGGTATTTCCTGTTCCAGCTGGGTCATGGGCCACCTTGATAACGGCACCTGTTGATTTAGCTTTCGATAGTCAATGGTGGGCCGCCATTTTCCATTAGGTTTGAGAACGGGCCACATGGGGGCAGAGTAGGTGTTGTTGCATGGACGGATGACACCTTTCTCAAGCATGGATTCGATGATTTCCTGCACTGGTTCATGCGAGGCGATGGGAATTTTGTACTGCTTGACGAAAGTGGGAGGAGCCTCGGGGTGCGTGGGGATGCGCACTGTGTGGAGGTGGGTAAGACCACAGTCCAAAGAGTCTTTGGCAAAGGATTCTTTGAACTTATAAAGGACTTGTCTTAGTCTTTGGAGGTCTGCATCGTTCTGAAGCGCATCAGCATCCTGTAGAATTTGCTGCACTTGAGATTTAAAACCTTGACACGGCTCCTCTGTCGGCGTCTTATCAGTCGGGTTGGTTTTTAAAGGCGTAGCAGGTGCATTAGTCTCACTGACAGGCTGGTGGGAGACTGTGTACACGACGAGGTGTTGGTCCTCTGTCAGCTCCGTTCTGCACACATGGTCTTTGGCCACTGTCATGACAGATGTGATGGCAATGAGTTGGAAGGGTACCGTGAACAATGTGTTGTCGGTATTCCCTTCAGGTATCAGTGCAGGTGGGATGGGCCCGATGACGGGTAATAAAAGTTCAAAGTCATGAAAGTCATGGCTCACTAGCCATCCTAGCCGGTAGGCCCTTGGGATGCTGATGTCAGTTGCTGTGCAGTTGTTAAACAGAATGTAGACTACTCGAGATGACACTTCAGTGAGGGGTGTGGCTTCTAGTGTGAGTCCGAGTTCCCCACATTCAGGTGAAGGTTGGAAGAAACCCAGCGTGTGGTTTAAGGTTTGGCCACGTCGCATGTTGAGCCGCACAGCGACCCCTTTATTGTAAGCTGGTACTACCGTTCCTTGTTCGTTGATTAGAGTGCAGACTTCTGGGATGGTCTGCCCTGACAGTAGATTGTCATGATTGATGGGAACAGGTGGCTGTAAAGTCAATGGGGCCCATACAACTTCATTAAGCATGTCCACATGAGCCTTGAGGCGAATCAAGACATCTGCTCCAATGTAGACATCGTGGGCTGGGTCCGGAAGGATCAGGAAGTAATGGGTCAGGCACCGGTGATTCCATTTTAAGTGCAAAGCACAGATCCCTTTGGCAGATATCATGGATGATGGCTGTGAGTTCAGAGGGAAGCGTGTGCGTTTGCTGGTATAGGGCAGGTCCGGTGTATTTTCAATGATTGCATTGAATAGTGAGAGACTGATGGCTGAGTTGTTGTCATGCGGTGTCTGGTTTATCCTTGTCTTCCTTGCGAGGTTTCTTTTGAAGAAACTCTCTCAGCACGCTCAGAAGTTCTGCAGCTTCAGACGTGGCTGCACTGTTTCTGTGGGATGTGGACTCCAACTTGAGCTTACCAGTGTCATGTCGAGAGGGGTCCCCCAGCCGGCTCTCTGGGCTTGGTGTTCGGGGAGATGGAGGTCGGCTCCTTCTGGGTCGCCGGCCGGCTTCCCAGGTGCCCCCTCCCTTTTGGTTGTGGGAGGGGCGAGGCCGGTCCCAGAATCCCCCAAAATGGTTGTTTTGCTGCCTTGGACGGGCGCCCCCCGACCGCACTGCCCTCTGCTGGCTTGGAACGGTCTTGACTCTCTGTTGACAGGTTTGTAACTGGGGTGCTGTGCGCAAATTGTGGGGTGTTTCACAGCCTTTTCAGAAACAGTTTTTTGTTTGGTGTATGCTTTATGAGCCAAGTCACGCAGTTGTTGTGTCGACATAGTCCGCGGATCGGCTAAAACCCCGAGATGATGGGAGACCGTAGGATGGAGATTCCGCAGGAACAGTGTTTTGAAATTCAAGTCCTCTTCCATGCCTAATTCGTTGTGTGCCCCAAAGTAGGCTTGTCGAAGACAGCCGTAGTAAGTTTGTGGGGTTTCCAGCCGGGCTTGTTTTAGATCAATTGCTGCGATGATACCTTGGTCTGAGTCTGGATCGGAGAATTCGCGAATCAGAGCTTGCCGCAATTGCGGGTAGTCCATTTTGACAGTCTCTGGTTGACGGTCTAGGAAGCTTCGCACGTCACGGCTAGACGTGATCCGGAGAAGGTACAACTTATCCCAAGTAGTGACGTTGGCCACAGTTTGTAAGTGAAAATCAATGTCTTGTAAATAAGCGTGCACATCGTGACCCCCTGCTGGATTTGGGGTGAATGTGGGAATGTTTCTAGCCAGCTTGTCGAGTTCTTTAGAAGCCGTGTGGTGACTGATGGAACGACCCTTCGGAATGGGGCCCTGCCCCTCTTCGGCTGGTGGGAGCTCATGGCGGCTGGCTAGTGTGGTGTTGCGCCGTGGGCTTCCCTCCCCTCCTTCAGCTTTGGGGGTTTGGCTGAAGAGTGCAGGCTCGCTGGTGAGGGGGAACGGAGTGATGGATGTTTCCCTTTCCAGGTCACCCTGCAGTCTGTAAGAATGTTTAAGTTCTCTGTGGACAATGTCAAGTTCATATTTTAGATCGTGTCTCTGTTGGACAAGCTCGTTAATTTCAGCTCGGGCTTTTTGCATATGTTTTTCACAGGCCTTGGCTTTAGCATCCCTGTCTTTTAATTCAATCTCTGCTCTTTCTAGAAGAGCTTCACCACGTAGCAGTTTGTCATTGAGTTCCTCCGAGGCACGTTTCTCCGACTGCAGTCTCTCGTCTGTATCCGTGCGCAGATCCTCCAAGGCCTTTTGCAGTCTTTCCACTTCCTTTTGTAGTTCCGGGCGTGTTTCGTCCTTGGTTTCGATCTCCAGAAGTAGCTGATCCAGATGACTTTGCGCGCGGTCCTTCTGCTTGCGGGCCTCCTCCAGTTGAGTCTTTAGTCCTGCGATTTCCTTTTCCTGATTGGCGTTGTCTTCCTCCAGCAAGCGTGCCTGTGCCACCAGGTGGTGAGCTAAGCTTCCGACGATCCGGCTCCATTCTTTTGAACTGTAGGCCTGCGTGGGATCGTGGGACATCAGCTGGTCTATGTTGGCGTCCAGTTCCTGTCGGGTCAGGTGTTTTGGATCGCCAGTGTCCTTGGGCAGACAGCCGGTTGTCATGGCTCTTAACCAAGCCTCGGGGTTGCTCCAATGAGCTGCGTGACATTCTGGCTCACTGTAGGCGAGAGAAACACAACACACACAAAAGGGGCCAATGCAAGCTTGTCTCGAGGCTAACGAGCTATAGTACGGCCGTGCCGTCTATAGAAATTTTGGCTAACTGACGTAGACAGTTAGTCAGTTAGGTGGGCCAATTTACGCGGGTCAGCGTAGGACCCGAAATAGAGGCTGCTCGGTTGTCACTCTATTATTTAGTTTCCTTGGGGTCTCTTGGTGAACTGGAAGAAACAAATCACAACAGAAACAAAACAAAGCAACAGGAAGAGAAGATCGAGTGGAGAGAAAAAAAAAAAATATATATATATCACAGTGAATATAACACCTAAGTGAACTGACCTGCGCTGCAGTGTAATCACTAATAACTCATAGGGTGTGTCTTAGGGAGAAAGAGGTAAACCAAACACTTAGAAAATATATCCGGGGGAATATCTAATATTCTGTGGCTTATAATAAGTGGCAGGGTTTTATCGAAATTTAGTTTTACATGAGGTGAACTGAGGTCCGACCCAGTTGGCTCCAGCAAGCGCGGTCAGCCTTTCTGGCGCCACCAAACACTTAACCGCCGTGACCCCGAGCTATTCGTTACTCTGCGTCATGGTTACGCCCTCTCAAAAAGCATGACTTTAAACACAACCTGGTAATCTCCGAGGTATCAACCGGCCGACCGCACTACAAAGGTGGGCGTGGCACAGAACCCACCAGCGAACTGGCATGGCCCGACTTAGCCTATGCTTTGTGCACCGGTCCCAACAATTGACTTGTGTGTCGGCTTGGTGGTTGAACCTTCAAAGCACCAGGTCGCTGATGTCACTTACTGCATGCCGTAACCAGTGGGCAGAGATAAAGGAATTCAAGAGTCACCGCAGGGTCAGTGTCGGCAGCACCAGTCGGTAGACCCTGCCCACAGAGATCAACCAGGGACTCCCACAATCCACCGCAGGTGCTGAGATATTTTTTCTTTTTACCTGCACGCAAAACGGAATGAACAAGGGAGCTTAAAGTGAAATAAGATTTTCTTGCTTAACCCCCTGGGGTCGGTGGTATGGCGATACCAGCTCGCTTTTTTTCAGTTCAGTTCAAAAGAAATTAATTTTGCGCTGTTGACTTTGATATTACAAGCAAGTTTCATACATAAATCGATTCTGTTAAATGTGTATTATTTTTGTGTATACTCACAATAAAAACATAGTGTTGTGCTTTTTGCCAAATAAAGAAAAATAAACGTGATGCGAGTTCTGCCTTCTCTCTGTAAGTTAAATCCATTCTGAAACGCGTCCGAAAATGAACTGTAACTCAGCGAATACTCAGTCAAACAGGCATACAGACACACAGGAATGAAGCTTCAATTATCTTCCTTTAAATGAGGTAATTTATATAAAAAACAAATATTCTCATCTTGTGAAATCTGTATTAAAAGAGAGCGATTCCAGTCGAGCTAATTAGAGCTCATTCAAAAGTAATGTGACTCCGCCCACGGAGAGCGCGTGCTATTCACTGAGGCAAACCTGTGAATGCCCCCCATATCAGCTCGAGAAAACACAAGTTTATTCATATCATTGTAGCCTACGTGTTTACACCATCTGGCAGCGCTGTGAGGAATAATAATAATGGAAAATCTACCTCAGAGTGCGGGTATTGCGAGGAGCGAGGATCCGAATACTGTAGTAAGTTTTTTTTTCCTTCTCAAGTTAATCGCGTTTCTGTGAATGAATGAACGGCAGCCACAGAGATGCACGCTGTTTACCACAGCTCGCAAAAAGACAGTTTAAATTTAAATCGCCTTTCTGTGTGTGTGTGAATGAATGAATGATGATGTTTTAGCAAACTGTATTGCTATACTGAGATGAGTAAAAATCAACTGAAATATGTTGAAATAAAATGTAGGCTATTTGTATAAGCAACGTATTAAACTGCAAATTAACATTTATATGCCCTAATATTTCATAAAAACAACGTTACAGTCAGGCGTTCGGTTTTAGCAAACTGTATTGCTATACTGAGTAAAAAACGACTGAAATATGTTGAAATAAATGTATTTGTATAAGCAACGTATTAAACTGCAAATTAACATTTATATTTCTTATAATAAAAATTAAAGACCTATGTTACAGACATATGAAAGACAACATTTCGTTGATTAGTTTTGGATAGATTATACATTTTTACTGTAAAATATCTGCCACCTCAAATAAGCTTTTGTTTGCCAATTTTTGCTCATGTTAAATATAGTATGTTTTGTCAAAAATAAAGTAATCAAATAATCAATCAAATCCTTAACTTTGAAATATGTATGATAAAATGTATACTTTAGTTTTTACAAAGAAAGATTACACTTGAATTGTTGTTGTAATTGTAACCTTTTTAATAAAAAAATATATTTACAAGGTAGATGTAAACAAACTATTAAAAGGTAAATATAAGCCTTTTCTTTAAATAATATGTATTGTGTTTTATTAGTGATAAATTTGGGGAGAGGATAAATATTCCAAAACTGAAAATACAGTATGAGAATTAACTGCACAATTACTAGACATGTTTTCCTTGGATATTATAGGCCAAATTGCAAGCACAATATGTGGAAAAATAAAAAAGAATAGTGATGCTTCCAACTGTTGCTCTTGCATTCTTGTGGCTCAGTGACTCACCTGAATGAATGGCTAATTAAGTATGCGGGCCCCATTGTCTCCTCAGGTGTGAACCACTAAATATGCATGATCGTTGATGCCCACTCCGCATATTGCCTTTCCAAACAGAAAGTGCTTTGCAAGATTCAAATCAATGTATTGTGTTATGTGAATGATTAGGCAGGGTGATTTTCACATAATTTTGAAGAAAAAACACTAGGCGATGACATCCATTAGACAAAAGTCTTATTGGCACATATTTAGTATGTGTTTTGTGGTCTTATTTCAGAAACTTTAGTTTTTAGTTTTTTCAATAACCACGCATAAACATTATTCTCTCAAAAATGCAGACATGTACATTCTTGTTGCTCACATATTATGGTAGCCCTGTTTGTGCTAAATAATTTTTTTTTGACATTAATATGTTTATAAGCAACTGAAAAAAGCACAAATGTCAGTGCATGTCAGAACATCTCAAGGACCCCAAAAACACCTTAGACCCCAGAGGGTTAAACCAAATTGGGTAATTTAGGTATGTAGAAATAAAACAAAAAATACAATAAACCTGAAAAGAATAAGGTAGTAAACAAAAAGAATTTGAAGAGAAAAATTAATCTAACCTGGAAAGGAAAAACCAAATTAAGAGGTGAACAGCTTTTGCCAACTAATGGTAGCACAGAAGGAAATTAGACACGGATGATAGTTATTGAAAATAACCTAACCCGATCGGAAGTTAGCAATAACCCAATGCAGGTGAAAGCAGGAAAGGGGAGTGGTAGACCGCTGTAGTGGGTTTTGAGCCTCAAGGGGGCGCACTTCCTCTCCGTGGTTCACCTTGACTGTTTGACCCAATTTAAATTTCAATTCAAATTGGTTTAAACTCACATCCAAATAAGCCTGGTGGGAAATTCACAGAGAATTAGAATGATTTCTTATAATAATCACAATAACACTGAAGTTATTCGTAATGATTATAAAATAATCATTGAGGAAAGTCTAAATGAAATTGATTTAATACAGAATAAGTTTAGTAGAAGGCTGATAGCTGGCTTGGGAACGGTGCTGCCACTAGGTGGCGCCTTGCTTTTCAGGGGGACTATCAATAACCGGAATGTGAGAAAATTATAGTGGGAGGAAAGAAAAACAAATTTGTTTCAATTCAAATCAAATATAGATACACTGGGGAAGGAGAAACAAAAAGTTTTTGTTTTTGCAGAGAAATCAGAATGATTTCTGATAATAATCAGCACAACACTGAAGTTATCAGTAATGATTATAAAATAAAACAGAACAGAATCATCTAGACAGATAGAAATGGAAACAGGGTAGAGCAGAGTGAATTAAGCAGAAAAGTGATAGCCGACCTGGAGGGGTGCCGCCGCGAGGAGGCGTCTGCCTCTCTCCAAGTGAACTATCAGTGATTTGGGCTGAGGAATTTTTATAACTTTAGCTCTAATTCAACTTCTGGGAATTAACTCAAAATAAAATGTCTCAGTCCAAACACTGGAGGATTGTTTTAACGAACTAGGGAGCTGTAAATGCAAATATATATTTAGGCAGCTTATTCGATAATCATCGCAGTGAATTTGGAGGAAAACACAAATGAGAAAGAAGCAATGAATAGCAGGTCTGCTATTGCCCACGTGGTGGCGGTGTCGCGCCCACGTGGAAAAAAATCACGAGCGTGGTAATTTGAGACTGATATGCGCCTGTAACGACTGGTTTCAGAAATCAAAAAGTTTCCTCACGCACAGGCTTTTTGCAAACACACAATTACACTTACAAATGTACTTTTTGAAGATCACGGCGGATCTTTTTGAAGATCACGGCGGATATTTTTGTGCTCGGTCTGCACAGAAAATGAGACGGGACTTTCACCGGGTAGCTAAGCCAGAGTTTTGAAACCCGAAGTTATCGTTGCTAACGATATACAATACTGCCCTACTAAGGCAAAAGACCTTAACTCACCAGAGTGTGAAACTGAGAAAAATGACTTTAAAGTTATCTTAATGTCCTGGCAATTGAGTTATAGGTATAATATTGTAATTTCGATCGCGCCCGCGCCTCTCTCTCTCTCTTTCTCACGCACACTCACACACACACTTCAGTTTTAGAGCCGGTAGCAAGTTTTAAAAACTCGTGGTGGATGTAATGGATTTGCTTTCTCGTCGGTTGTTTGACATGGATTTTAACCAGGGTTCAACAAAAGGTAGGCTCTAAATTATTCCTGTTGCTGGTGTATAATGGGTGTGTCGTTGCGACTCCAACCAACCAACTCGCGTAGTTTTCAGTCAGTGGACTGTCATTGGCAGGCGAGAGCTAGCTATGAGAAGCATATTTTATTTCAGTTGTACATGTAACTTTGTATTACGGGCTGAGAATTAAGATATCATACAAGCCTGCTCTATTCAGCGCTTGTTACTGGGTAAATTGTTGATTATGGCTCGAAAAGTGGTTGTGTCTAGTTTGTGAAGTAGCATCGCTAGCTTAAGGCTACCGCTAGCTATTATTGGATGTTAAAGATTCAAAGCCATCTCCACCATCATTTTCCCCCGAGAGTATGCCATTCTTCAAACCTAACAAAAGCAATCACTGTGAAAAATGTACGTGTGTATCTGAGGTGATTTAATTGCTACATCATAACCCCGTAACTCCAGCGCGGCAATACTTTGATGGTCGGTTAGAACAAGGCAGAGTGCCGTAACTTCACGGCAGCGCACCCGTAACTTCATTCGAGTGTTCAGGAGCAGCGAGAAACGAAGGCATAAAGCCGTAACTGACGTTACGGGCTTCTACCATAGTTTCCCCTTGGCTTTTTGAAGTTACGGCAAAAACATAATCTTATTCCACCCAAAAAACAATTGAATTGAAACTTGATGTTTGTCTACATGATAAAACTTATGTTTATTGTCCTAAAAATTACAATAACTCATTTTCGCCAAAAATTGAAGTTACGACCTTTTGCCTTAGTGCGGCAGAATAAAGATCTTTACTGACCAGGAGGAATCTCGCTCCCGCAGTTTACAAAAATACCGGTAATACGCCTGAGTGAAGATTTCTTCGTTCAAAACAGGACTTCGGACAGTATTAAACTGTACACATCCAAGCAACAGAGTTTCCTTTTCTCTAACCTGGACTGTTCAAAATACTGTGACTGCAGTTTTCCTCACATCCAGTAGTGCTAAAAAGAAGTAGTGCCCGCGTTCTAACACCATAATATATGTAGCAACAATGACTTGTTTGGGGATTTATTAACTCAAATGAGAAGGGAATATTCATAAGATTATGAATATATATATATATATATATATATATATATATATATATATATATATATTGCATACACAAATTAAATTATCCCAAATAGGGTATAACCTCACCGTATCTGAATAATTAACACGATTACTTGTAGTAACTATTCATATAGGTCGGTAAAATCATATCAATTATCAGGGTAAATTTTCATGTAATTCAAATTCAGTTATTACGCAACCAGTCCATCCCGCGAACTGTATTGCGAGACTTCCTAATCAAAACTTACTGGCCTGTAAACCACGACAATAACCTTCCTCTGGCCACAAGGAATGATATTTTTGTGTAAGGCACTTTAGATATCTCAACAGTCAAATCAAGTAGAGCTTTGTAGCTTAAATCAGTATTTTCAGGGACTTCAAGTTATGGAACAATGAGACAGATTCAACTCAAAGGATTATGGAGTTTAATAAAACAAACTAAGGATTACATAGACTACTTAAATCACGCAGGAGTAAATATGCATAGCAAAACGAACAAATACAAAATGATTGATATAAGAAATATTGGAGAGAGAGAGAGAGAGAGAGAGAGAGAGAGTGAGTGAGTGAGTGAGTGAGTGAGTGAGTGAGTGAGTGAGTGAGTGAGAGAGAGAGAGAGAGAGAGAGAGAGAGAGAGAGAGATAGTGAACGTGAGAGAGAGAGAAAGAGAGAGTGAACGTGAGAGAGAGAGAGAACGTGAGAGAGAGATCTTCTCAGGAGCAAACAGTTCAAACATTTACTTCAAATGAGACCCAAAGGTTTCTAGGAAGTTCTAGACAACCTTAAAACAGCATTTTCTTTTCAGATTGGCGGTATTAAGAAGGTACTTGCTTTGGTATGGCCCCTTTTGTGCAGCTGGTTTGAAAAGATGTCCGATGCTTCTTCCGTGCGGAGGTAGATGATGCGATAAACTCAGCGGCAGCACGTACAAAAGATGACTAATCTTAAATTCGTTTCGTTCGTGAATACACTGAACGAAGGACAAAATATCAAGCTGAGGTAGATAAAAGAAAAAGACTTAGATTAAAAACGAAATTAGAAAGTAAACGAAGAACTCCGGCTGGAGTCCGTTGTGAAGAAATGGATCTCTCTCTGGCGTAGAAACTGCCCAGAACAGAGTGTTGTTCCATGTTTTGAAGGAGCTAAAATCACGCCTTCTTACGTGCATGAGCCAATCATTTGGGCGGACGCGTGGCAGTAAAACTTATTTTGTTCGCGAAGTACATGCCCCCTGGGACGATGTACAGAGGAGACAGACTTGTTCCTAATACATTTATAAACTGGTATTAATGACAGAATGCATAATTTTGTACTGTGTGTTAAGGATTCGACACCGTCGGGTTTTTCTGATCAAAACAATACATGATTCTTCATGATTAAATGCATATTAAGTTTGATCATATACCATAGAGCTTATAGTTATAGCAATTTGTCGTATGGGGACCGTGAAACATAACAAGAAATACATTTCAACATTTACAAGGGTAATTTTGGCCACACGTGGTTTGGAGGATGAGAATGTCTCTGTGTGTGTGTGTGTGTGTGTGTGTGTGTTTGTGCGTGCGGAGTCATTTTAGAGTTCGAACTGCGTGTTGAACTTTTGCCCTCCCCCCTCAGGGGAGTCCGTATGTGTGTGTGTGTTCTCTTGAACTTATGAGTTTAACATCAGGTTACACAATGTTGGCTTGTTGTAAGGTGTCAGGCGACATGGGAGACCCCAGGGAGACCCCAGCGGGGTCTCAGCCAGAGTGGCGCCTTCGCGGGTCACATGCTCAGCCGAGCAGTAAAACAGGATGCTTCTTTGTTTATTCGGGAAGAAAAGAGCTGTGTTTGCGAATCAGGATCCAGTAATTTAGTCAAATGGCAGACACCATCTGCTTTGTGTCACAGTCCAAGAAGGACAGAGGTGTGTTTGTAAATTAGAATCCAGTAATGCAATCAAATGGCAGAACTGACCATCTGCTTTGTGTTACATTATCAAATTACTTAATTATAATACTTGCTCAGGTGTTTGCTAGGTTCCTCCTTCCATCAGCTTGCAACATCATATCCATTTTTCACGAGAACACATAGCATGCATTTCTAGTGTTAAGCCGGTCGGCAAGGTAGCCAAGGCACATCCCAGCAAACACCGAACGCTGGCACAACGTTCCCAGCCTTCTAACAACGTTTTAACAACATGGCCAAAAGGTTGCTATAACTACGCTGTGTGGTGAAGGTTGTTACAGCGTTGTCACAATGTTGACACAATGTTGACATCGAACCACCGTTCAGGGCCATTGCTAAAGGTTGTGCCTAAGGTGTCTGGACAACCACTGGACGACATATGCACTCATCACTGCCCTGAAGCGTGAAAATCAGTCTTTTAAATTTCAACCAACGTTGGGCCATCTTGTTCTTCATTGAGCAAGCATCCGAGACAATTGCCTTTAATTTACCTCTGCTAAATAAGATACGTAATTATTCAAACACAACCTGCAACTTCCTTGTCTAATGTGACACTTATTTGTTCAGTCTAACTGAAGGGACAGAATAACGTTAGCTGATAATGCATGGAGTTTGCGATCTTGTGTAAATTACAGTAGTACAAGTGTATGCTAATGTTATCTATATTTCTTTTAGTATTCAGATATCCTTAAATTCTTACCGTTAGGAAAAGTGTTGAACATCCTCTGGTCAGGTATGACAAATATTTAAACTTTATGCCAAAAGTTATAAGCCATAATGAAGCCAAAATCGCATTAATGATGTGTAATTGACATTTCAGCACTCCTTGAACAGACAGCGACTTAAGCGCGTACTTGTTGTTTTGGAAATGCACAGAGAAAAAAAAATGTTTGTAACCGCTCGCACACCTGTTTAGTTTTTTCTTTGATTTGTCTGCTATTTAGTCTCATTCGTTTCTTTGCTCCTCTGGATTTGTTGATGTTTTCTGGACTGATTCCGGCTACTGACCTTTATCACCCGGCTTTCGACTACCCTTCCCTGTCTGCCATGAACAGAACACGGTTTTGTTGATGAAATGTTCTGATCTGCCTTTGCTTTTTATGTTTTATTCATTATACTTAAAATACATTTGTATATTCGTTTACTTTGTTTTGTTTTTTTCACAAATGTATGACTTTTGGAAGAGCAATTTGATTACTATTGTAACGGTCACCAGCTGGAGTGCCCTTGAGAGCCACCAGAGGGCACTCCACACCAGACTATTATCACTCCCTCACAAACTACATTTCCCATAACTCACTGCCTGGACTCATCATCAATGATTGCATTCACCTGTGTCTCATTACCCTGTTAGTCTCAGCCTATTTATACCATGTTCACTCATTCACTCACTGCAAAGTTTTGTATGTTGTTGCACTGCATTTCCGAGCGTTTTCCTTGGTTTCATGTCTCTTGGTTTTTGGATTTCTTGCCTGTATATTCACGTCACGTCTGCCGAGCCAGTGTCTCTGGACAAGATGGCCGCCGCCGAGCCAGTGTCTCCGGACAAAATGGCTGCCTCCGAGCCAGTGTCTCCGGACAAGATGGCCACCGCCGAGCCAGTGTCTCCGGATAAGATGGCCACGCTGTCTGTTCCTTTTCCCGAGGAACTGTCTGCTCCGCCCGGGTCGCCTGCACTGCCTGCTCCGCCCGGGTCGCCTGCACTGCCTGCTCCGCCCGGGTCGCCTGCACTGCCTACTCCGCCCGGGTCGCCTGCACTGCCTGCTTCGCCCTGGCCTCCCGTCTTGCCGCAGTCTCCAGGTCCTCTTCCGCTCCACGGGCCTGGCTCTCCATCCTGCCCCTGGGTCTGCCTCCGCTCCACCTCCCTCCTTGACAATTTTAGAGCGTCTGGAAGCCACTCCTTTGAGGGAGGGGGGGGGGGGGGGGGGGCTATGTAATGGTCACCAGCTGGAATGCCCTTGAGAGCCACCAGAGGGCACTCCACAGACTATTATCACTCCCTCACAAACTACATTTCCCATAACTCACTGCCCGGACTCATCATCACTGATTGCATTCACCTGTGTCTCATTACCCTGTTAGTCTTAGCCTATTTATGCCATGTTCACTCATTCACTCACTGCAAAGTATTGTATGTTGTTGCACTGCATTTCCGAGCGTTTTCCTTGGTTTCATGTCTCTTGGTTTTTGGATTTCTTGCCTGTTCCGTGGATTACTCTTTTGCCTCTGACCCCTGCCTGTTTTGTTTGTTTGTTTGTTTATTTGTTTGTTTGGACTGCCTACCTGTGTTTTGACCTATTGCCTGTATATTGGATTACGTGTCTGGATTGCCCCTTAATTAAAGCTGCATATGGATCTCAACCTTCGTGTCTCAGAGCAGTTCGTAACAACTATATGCAGTTTTAATAAAGTTTAATTAACATAACCTTCTGTCATTTTTACTATTCAAAGTGTACACTTGCAGGTGTTGATTATAATTATTTAATTATTAATCACTCTATTAGCCAGGTTCTGTCAACACTGCATTGGCTCCCTATTAAACATTGTATACATTTTTAAATATTGCTGACTACTGACAAAGCACTAAATGGTTTAGCTCCACAGTACTTGAGCGAGCTCTTAACACATTATAATCCTTCACGTCTATTGCGATCTCAAAATTCCGGCCAGTTGATAATACTCAGAATATCAAAATCGACTGCTGGCGGTAGATCCTTTTCCTATTTAGCACCAAAACTTTGGAACAGTCTTCCTAACATTGTCCAGGAAGCAGACACACTCTATCAGTTCAAAGCTAGACTAAAAATACATCTCTTTGACCTAGCAGACACATTACACATTATAGATTTCTATAATTCAATGTTAGGCTGCATAGATTAGGTCAGCCGGAACCAGGAACACTTCTCAAAAATCCTCATGTACTGTTACATCATAAGAAGAATGGCATCTACGCTAATATTAGTCTCTCTGTTTATCCCGAGGTTTACCACAGTCTGCCAGATCCAGGCCGTATCCAGATCTGATGAAGGACCTAGATGCGACGACAACACATTCTTGAAGTGTCAACTCTCTCCCCTGTGAAGGCCTCCCTTTACCTCTCTACAGATAAAGCATTGTTGGGATAATTCCAGTTTGCGTGGCTACACGGAAGCGATAAAAATTCTGTATTATACATTTTAAGGCCAGACAAGTAGTTTGTTGAGGGTTAGTTTGTAGGGAAGGAACCATCAGCGTTCTCACAGGTTCGCGTTTTTAAAGTTTGCGTAGAGAGAACTTAAAGAGTTTTCTGTTAAAACAGTGTCGTGTTTTCGGCCCCTAAGTTAATAACTAATGATCGTTGCGACGGAAGTGAATCCATCAAAATTAATTTAGCTGGACAATAACTTTATTCTAGAGCTGCTATAAAGCCAAAACAATCTATGTTACTTTAATTTCCTATAATCACTGTAAAGCCGTTTGGAACAATCTACATTGTTAAAAGCGCTATATAAATGAAGATGACTTGACTTGACTTGACAATTGCAAGAAGTATAGGCAGAATCTCGCAATTTGTTTATTTCTTGATTTTATACTTGCAATGTTAACTCGCAACTGTGAGAAAAAAAGTCACAATTGTGAGATAAAAAGTAGCATTATATTTTAAATTGTTTTATTTTGTGGCGGAAACAAGCTTTCATACTGTGGCCTTAGAGTCAAGATGTTGGCAACAAAAATGAAATCCCCTTTGCTTTAATAAGCCAACTCTGAAGGAACATGAAAGGCAAAGTTGGAGCTCACTGTCTGTTTACAGAGCTATTATGTGGTGCAGCACAGCTACGGCTTCAATCTCACCCTGGCATGTCACTACAATGGGCAGAAACGGCACTGCAAATATGTGTCACTGAAGTTGGAGAAAGATCGCTTAAAGTGCTGTCTAACAAAACTGACATTATTGCAAATGTTTTCAGTAGAAAATGAATTTTGCAGAACTCCTCAAAAGAGAGGTGACAAAGTGCACTGAGAGCAGAAATATTTATTGCACTTACAAAAGGGTGGTAATGTCTTTCAGACAGCTTATACAAGAAATTAATGTGTGTATGTTTTTTTCATTCTTTAAAAGAAATTCACTGGTGCTACAGCAACTTTTGTGTATGTGTGTATGTGAGAGCACAATAGATCATTTGGGTGAAAAATGGGCAGAGTTGTTTTAAAGTTTTTGATATAAAGGTATAACTTCATGGCTACAAAAGAACATGTGCAAGTTTGGATGGGGGGAGGTAGGGAGGGGGTGGGTGTTTCGGGTTTGAGCCTCCTCTAAGGACAGCAAGCCAAGTTAGTGTACTATTAATCTTTAAGGCTGAATAGGCAGGTGAACTAGTGAACCTTGTATTACATTCCTCATCGTCTTCCTTGAACTCAGTGTTATACTTGTGATAACATTTTCATGGCTGATTACTGTATTCAGTAATCAGCCATGAAAATTGCTTGTGATAACTGTATTCAGATCTAAGGATTCAGATCTAAAAAAAAATTCTGGTTAAAATTGTGATTTAAAATTCACAAAATAATATAAAGAACACCAGGTTTGTTGTACTTGTAGGGCTGCATAAAATTATAATAATAATAACTATAAATCATTAGAAAGGAACACTTCAGTGCACTACACTAGAGAAAAAATATATGGATTATCACGTTTGATTAAAATATTTTCATATTTTTACACAAAATAGGGTGGTGTGAGCATTGAGCACTATAAACATGTTATGCATGTTTCATGAATACTGGTGTTACGGAACAGGGACCCGGAGACAGGTGAAAGAGTTTATTTTACTTTTATTCACTATTTATATTAACTGTCTGGGGGAAAATGTCCAACATGCATTTTCCCATTTTTATGCAGATGATACGGTTATTATCATGAATGTATCATAGGCGTATGAATGCTTGCAAACGTCTTGGGTTACGACTGTAACCCTTGCTCCCTGAGAAGGGAATGAGACACTGCGTCGTTGAAAACGACTCTTTGGGGACGATCCCTTAGCGTGTGCCTCTGAAGTATGAATGACACTAATCCAATCCTGATTGGTGTTGCGTAATGACGTAACATGTGACGGCATAACCGGATGCATAAAAGTGACGCCGGCACACCCACACATTAGCCTCGCAATGAAGTAAGCCGCTCCCAGGCATTAAGGGGCGTGGCAAGATGACGCAGTGTCTCGTTCCCTTCTCAGGGAACAAGGGTTACAGTCGTAACCCGAGACGTTCCCTATCGAGGGAACTCAACACTGCGTCGTTAAAAACGACTCTTTCGGGAACGAATGCCCACTATGCCACGCACCGAAAAAGGCCTGCCCTAGAGTAAAACTGATCAGGCACTCAGCTAGGAAGAGAGTGCTCGTGTGCCAGGCATACTAGGGAGGTGCAGACTATAAAACCTGATAAAAGTGTGTGGGGTAGCCCATCCGGCTACCTCACAGATCTCATGGAGGGGCACTCCCGAGAGGAGGGCCCTAGAGGACGCCATGCCTCTAGTAGAATGAGCCCTTACGGCCAAAGGTGAAGTAAAATTGCACACCTTGTAGGCCGAGGCAATAGCCTGGACAATCTAATTACTAATGGTTTGTTTGGATGCCGGGAGCCCCTTCTTAGGTGACCCAAAACACAATAATAGTTGGTCCGACCTCCTCCAAGAAGAGGACCTCTCAAGGTAAATACTCAAAGCTCTAACTGGGCAGAGCAAAGGGAGCCTCTCTTCTTCTGCCAACATATGAGGTGGAGGATGAAATGCCTGTAGGACCGTGGACCGTGCCATGTTAGAAGGCACTTTAGGCACATAGCCAGGTCTTGGGTGCAGGATGGCCTTACCTCCACCGGGGGCAAACTCCAAGCAGGCTGCCGTTACTGCCAGGGCTTGAAGATCTCCCACCCTCTTAACCCTCTGAGGTCGGCAAATGCGCCGGCGCGTTTTGCTCGATTTTTTTCACATAGCAGCAAAATAGACTTAAAATACTCTGTCATTTATGGTCATATAGACTTAAGAAATATGAAAAAATAAACTGTTAAATGTCTACTTTTTTATGTGTCCACTTACAAGCGAAAAAAAACCCTGTGTGTTTTTGTAAAGACGCAAATAGATCCACTTCCATTGGTCCAAGCCTCTGCCATATCAACTCCACCACCTCTGGGTGAAGTCTCCATTCCCCGGGCCTCAGCCCCTGCCTCGACAGGATGTCTGCTCCCTGATTCTGATCCCCCGGGACATATATTGCTCTGATAGATAATATTTTCCCATGGGACCATAGAATAATCTGATGCACCAGTCTGGATAGAGGGCGCGATCTGAGTCCCCCTTGTCGGTTCAGATTTGCTACCACTGATGTATTGTCTGAACAAATCAGGATGTGATAACCTTTGATGTCTGGGAGGAAGCTCCTCAGAGCCCTGAAGACAGCCAACATCTCTAGGCAATTTATATGCCAAGAGTGATGATGGTCCTGCCACAGACCCCTGACAAAGCGGCCGTCCATGACCGCGCCCCAACCAGTGAGGGAGGCGTCTGTCGAAACGATTTTCCGGCGACATGACGCTCCTAACACTGGCTCTTGGGACAGGAACCAAGGTTTCTTCCATATTAATAGGGAACGAAGGCTTCTGCACGTGACCCTGTTTGTACGGAACGGATTTCCCCTCGGTGAAAACCCCTCGGCTTTCAGCCACCACTGAAGGGGCCTCATGTGTAGAAGGCCCAAAGGTATCTAGTTGGATGCCGCTGCCATGAGGCCCAGCAGTCTTTGAAATTGCTTTACAGTGATGGCCTGGCCTAGCTTTATCCCGGACACCATGGACTTGATACGCGTGAGAGACATATGTGCCCGCATCGTAAGCGAATTCCATACCATGCCCAGAAACATAGTTTCCCCGAAAGCGAACCTCAGGAACCTCCTGTGACATGGAAAGAAGGAGACATGAAAATAGGCGTCTTTTAGATCTATCGTGACAAACCAATCCTCGGATCTGATTTGATTCACGATGATGGGAATAGTGAGCATCTTGAACCTGAATCTCCTCAGAGAATGATTCAACTGCCTCAAATCTAAAATCGGCCTCAGCCCGCCATCCTTCTTTGGAACTATAAAGTACTGTCTGTAAAACCTGGACTCCCTGTCTGGTAGGGGAACAATTTCTATGTCCCCTTTGACCAGTAGAGTCTGTACTTCTTGTTCCATAACCCGAGCCTGTTCTGGAACCACTGTAGTCGATACCACCCCAGCGAACTTTGGGGGTCGGTGACCGAACTGCAGTCTGTACCCATTTTTTATTATATTCAGGACCCACATAGATATATTTGGAAGATGCTGCCATTCTTCTACAAAATCTACTAAGGGAACCAGCCTCTCGAGACTGGCCTCGGGTGTTTTTCGAGCACTGTTCTCGACCTCCTGAAATGGAGGACTGGCAGGAAGAAGTTAAGAAAGATTTTGTGACCATAGTTGGTGCTCTTTCACAAGCTTTTGGGGCGAACACCACGGTGTGCGTTCACTGGAAATCGATGCAGCCCGAAGCATCCAGGACAGTGGGACAACATCTTTTT
Source organism: Vimba vimba (assembly GCA_022828995.1). Classification (NCBI taxonomy): domain Eukaryota; kingdom Metazoa; phylum Chordata; class Actinopteri; order Cypriniformes; family Leuciscidae; genus Vimba; species Vimba vimba. Next base: position 19,355,960 of record CM040824.1, on the reverse strand, counting down.
CCAGAGGGCTCCGCTGTGAGAACAACCTCGATTGCTTCACCGCGGGAGGGGCAGCCCTCAGAGGTCCTACCACTTTGGTAAGGACCTCTTTCCCGAAGCCCTCTTTGCCTGAATGATGTCCCTCAGGTCACCATTCTAGCTAGAGGACATTCGAGTGAGAGCGCTTCCTCTGTTGCCAAGCTCCCGCAGGAGGGGCTCTAGAGGAAATGCTCTCTTTCTATTCCTGGCGATAGGAGGAGGAGCTAGTTGACGGCTGGGTCTGGCCGCTTGGACCAGCCCTCCTAGACCTGGATTTCGAGCGGCGAGGGAGAAACTGCTGGAACGCCACTGTTTGCTTTTTCGCCTCCTGAAACCTGTCGACGACAGTAGTGACTGCGTCGCCGAACAGGCCAGAAGGCGATAGCGGTGCGTCCAACAGAAAGGATTTATCTTTCTCCTTAATACACAACAAATTTAGCCACAGATGTCTCTCCGTGGCCACCATAGCTGCCATAGAGCGGCCGATAGCGCGTGCCGTCTCTTTAGTGGCCCGGAGAGACAAATCAGTGGCTCTTCTCAATTCTGCGATATCCGCACGAGTCGGTCCCTCGCCCTCATCCAGGTCTTTAAGGAGGTCAACCTGGTACGCTTGCAAAATTGTCATTGAGTGCAAACACGAACCAGCCTGACCAGCCGCCATATAAGCCCGGCCAACCAGTGCAGACGTGTCCCTGCATGGTTTGCTGGGCAGCGCTGGGGCTTTAAGCGAAGATGCCGCTTCAGGAGAAAGATAGCTCGCTAAAGCTTCCTCCATTTGCGGCATCTTGTCATATCCCAACTCTCGCATCCACCACATATCTACATACTGTAGAGAGATAAAGTAGGTGATGAGATGCGTGAAGAGTGAGGTTTTTCCCAGGATCTGGAGATCTCTTTATGTAGATCTGGGAAAAACGGCAAACCCCGGCGCTGAGGTTGTGATCTGTGCTGCATGAATCTCTTGTCTAGCTTGCTTCGACAAGGATCATCCTGCTTATTTTGTGGCCAGCTGATGTTGAGTCTGGCCACAGCACGCGTCACAACCTCTACTAGCTCCTCATAAGCAGGAAACATGAGCCGGCGAGTGTGACTCATGTTCCTCGCCTTCGATGCTGAGAACATCCACTTCTTCAGAAGCAGATAGCTCGAGCACCGGGCACTCGACGCGGGCAGAAGAAGCCGCAGCGCGGGCTTCTGCACCGTGAACGGGCGCCACAGAGCCTTCAGATGATGAACGAGAAAGTGCCTCGGCAGTCTCGTTCTCATCTGCAAGGTCCTTTTGCGATCCCCACGATCTAAGCCGTCACGCCGCCTCAACGGACGCAGGACCCGAACCGCGGGGATCGCGAGCCTGGCCATCATCTTTAAAAACAGCCAGACGGGAGCGCAGCACTCTTATAGGGAGTGATCACAGGCAGCCCCCTCGAGAGGTGCCTGTGCGTGCTGCGCTCCCAAACAATACACACATAACTGGTGTGTGTCCCCACCCGTGAGATATCTAGGGCAGGGGTGCACACACTTAGTGAATTGTTCACTTGCCATGATAATATTTTTCTGGGATAACTGACAGACAACGCCAAATAAGACATACAACAACAGAGAGTGCTTGCTGAAGAGCGAAAGCTAGTGTGTGTGTGTGCTGGCGTCACTTTTATGCATCCGGTTATGCCGTCACGTTACGTCATTACGCAACATCAATCAGGATTGGATTAGTTTCATTCATACTTCAGAGGCGCACGTTAAGGGAGCGTCCCCAAAGAGTCGTTTTCAACGACGCAGTGTTGAGTTCCCTCTATAGGGAACTGCTTTCGATAGAGTGCAAGCACAGCTTTATCAATTAAAGCTTGTGCTTAATGCAGAGAAGACCAAAGTAATGGTATTTTCAAACTCAAGCAAAAATGAGCTAGACCTGAATATTGTTACAGATCAGGGTAAAACATTTGAGGTAGTTTCATCTTATAAATATTTAGGATTTTTAATTGATGATCACCTTTCTTTTAAGCTTCATATACAGAATCTAGTAAAAAAGTTGAAACTGAAGCTAGGTTTTTTCTTTAGGAACAAATCTTGTTTTACTTTTTCTGCCAGAAAAAGGCTAGTCGATACCACATTTCTCTCTATTATTGATTATGGTGATCTGTTGTATATGAATGCCCCATCAAAGTGTCTTCAGATGTTGGATGCTGTGTTTCATGGAGCTTTAAGGTTTATTTCAAATTGCAGACCCCTCACTCACTGTACACTTTACTCCAGAGTGAATTTGCCCTCTGTCAAATCGGCGACTTACTCACCATTATATCTTTGTATATAAGGGCATTATAGGCAGGCTCCCATGTTACATATCTGAATTTCTTTCTTTTACACAGTGTACTTATGGTTTACGGTCCCAGAAAACTATTTAATTGAATGTACCTCAAGCCCGGACAGAGTTGTTCAAAAAGGCTTTCATGTTTGTTGCACCTTCGACTCGGAATGACCTACAGAAAACACTTAAACTACAGTGTCTAATTTCCTTAAATGATTTTAAAGGTAAAAACTATAGAACGTTAGTCCATCCACAAGTGCAAATGTTTTAATTAATGGCACTTTTTATTTAAGGCGAGACACGGCAGTCAAAAACAATGGTATGGTTATGTTTTTTGTTTTTTTTTCACTGGTCAATTTTGATATTTTGGGTTATTTGTCTTCAATAACATGTATTCTTTCAGACTTGTGCTGAAAAAAAGTCCAAAATACACATTTAGGTCTTTATTTTACTACACTTTGTCTGTTTGAGTGTGCAGATTTCGCCTAAATTCATCAAAAGTTGGCGTTCTAAATCATCCCGCTGCTCCGCGATCGCTGTCTGGTGCACCGTCATCACATACACCGTTAGAAAGCTCTCTCTCTCCTTTGCAATGCTGTCGGATCCAAACATGGTAATTTCCTGTCTATCAGCAGTCAATCATGAAAGTAAAACAGGTGATTTAACTCGAAATGTGCAATTTCATTGGCTGATGCCAATTTCTGACAACGTGATTCGTTCAGAATCGTCACGTGACGCGCTCTGACATTTCCGCGGTAGTTCAAAATGTCGAAAGATATGCTTGTAAAATTCTCTCAGAGAAGCCGAAAACAGTTGTCATTAGCTAGAAGACACAAGGGATTACCAACGAAGACAAAACATGATGAAATGCTATCACAGAGTGTATGGGTCTTCACTATTTTTTTCATGAGAGCCGCACTGATAGGACAAAGTCAGTAGGAGAGCCATATGTCGTCCTCTCAGTTTCGGTTCTCAATCGATCAAGTGTTTACATGTTCTCTCGATAAACCACCTCTTTCAATCCGATCAAAATTATTTGTAATAGAGCTGACACTTTGAGTTTGTAATGGGTTATGTTATAGCCCTACTTATTTTTAATGTTTTTAAGAAATATCTGTAGTGACTGGCTGCATGATATCACCGTATTTTTACAGCCATGCGAGCCACAAATTAAAGCTTGGCGAGACGCGCAATGAATAACCCTGACATAGTGCGTTGATGAATTACGAACAAGCTGTAACATTTTGAACACATCTAAATGTAAGTCAAAAAGACACATTACATTTCAAAGCACTTAAAACCCACGAGCCAAATCCTGAAAACAGTCCCCTCAGTCAGCTGATGAAGCTAACCAACCAGGCTCCCTTCAGCACTGGTTCAAACCAACTCAACGGAACAAAACTAATTATGAATCATTCAAAATATCAATATTTATAACATTGGAGAAAGCAAACAAAGTAGACTAAACTGTTATTTGACAGAGTATCTGCACACTGTCAGAGAAGAAGAGACGGACCCTGACTAAATACAGGCTCAGTGACCACCAACTGGGTCAGACAGAGATGCACTTCCTCCTCCACTGGGAAAAAGTATCTTCACTAAGTGATTTACACCTTGGACAAATAACCAAAAGAATAAAACTTCCCAAAGTTAGCACCAGAAAAGAAGCTGGAAGTTCTCCTAGGAGAGGGTACAGCAGCTCCACTGACAGCTAAATATGTATCTGCCTGAGGGACTGTGATATATTTAATTTTTCCATTCCACCTGTGTGATGGACTGTTGATGTGTTGTTTTGGATGTTATGATCAGTGATGGATGAAGCAATAATGAGTTTTGGATGTTATACAGTGTGATACATGGATTTTACTTGGACCTAAAGCACATTTTGTCTGTAATTCATGGCTTTCAATAGAAATTAGTGGAATTTTGCCATAAAAATCTTTAAAGGCCGTTTTCTCAAAATAATTCTTTTCTCACACTCCTAGTGACGATTTTCCACTTCTGTAGCACCTACATACACCAAACTTTACAGTCATATTCCTAACTATATTGTGAAAGTTTGTTCAGAGGGATTTGTTGATATATTTTTCTTGGCCTGATTTATATGACATTTTATGCCTAAAAATAGGGCGGAAATCAAGGCATTTTAAGGCTATTGGCAGTATTTTCTGATTTACAGGGTAACAAAAGGGGATATTCATAATCCCCTCTGGTAATGTCTTTTCACTGAATATATCAACAAAATGCAAAAATAATTTTGAACCTTGTTTTTTTTTTTATTGCTTTTCAGTTCAGTTTGGCTTACCACAAGGCTCAGTACTAGGACCGTTGCTGTTCACTCTGTACATGCTACCCTTGGGAGATATCATTAGGAAGCATGGCATTAGTTCCCTTTTTGTTCGGTCACTCCTACGTCATGTCGGTAGGAGTTACCAACGAATTGGGATCACGCTAGGGAGACCAATTGCCTTCAAGTGAAACTAAAACGAGCCAATGAACATTTGCATGCAACATTCCGCGCCTCGCCTGCCAGTGCGGGTATAAAGGCGGAAGCGATTGCATACACAAATCGCTTTCTGCTTCGGAGACGACCGGTTGTGTCCTCTGAGTGAATGAGCATTTGGATAGTGTTTTCCATGAGCTCAACGAGTCTGCTGTTTCGAGACCTCTCTGTGTTGGTGTTACGGCGCGGCAGTGATCTTCGCGATCTCCTGGATATCAACTGTCACTTCACGTGATCTGCTTCTTTCAAAGAGATGTTGTCACAGCTATCTGGTTGAGTGCACACAGTGGGCTTGCAGTTTCCACACTGTGTTGCCGCCTTGATCCCTGAGTGATTCAGCACACTAAGAGAGCGTTTTTTGAAAGAGTAACACAAGTGCAGATCGCGTCCTTTTCAGGATGACATTTCACCCATGTGTTTCTGGATGTGGTCAATATTTGCCACCGGTTGATGTTCACGATCGCTGCCTCTCGTGTTTGGGCCTCGCGCACGTTCCCTGGGTCGGGCGATGTCCACTCTTGTGGTCCAGGAGCGACACCTGTGGCTCACCCTGGCTGATATGAAGGAGTCGGACAAGAGTAAGTTCCTGAACTCCCCTATATCCCAGGGTGGGCTCTTCGGTGACACGGTGGAGGACTACGCCCAACAGTTCTCCACCACCCAGAAGCAGTCGGAGGTGATCAAACACATCATGCCTTGGAGACAGGCTGCTGCTGGCCAGTCTTCATCGGCTGTGCCTTCCACTGCTCGTCGCCGAGGCTGCCGTCCTGCCGCTGCCCCCGCCCCTGCTCAGCCTAAGCAGCAGCCTCCACCTAGGCAGCAGAGTGCCGGCCGCAAGAGAGCTGCCTAGCCCGCTCGGAGTTCCTCTAAACCCCCCGGCAAGTGGAGAGGGAAGAGACCCTGAGACGGGCGACCCAGGGGGCATGCCTGCTGCTCTTCAGGAGTGTGTGTCTGCACCACTCCTTCCCCCGGAGGAGGGCCGGGTGGAGAATCTTTTGTTTCGTTTTGTTTCTGTTCTGCCGCTGGCCAGCTGGTCACTTCAATAAAAGAGCAGTTTCTATTTCCCCTGGGTCACACACGGTCGAGACTGGTAGTTCAGGACGACGCTCAATTGCTTCGCCGCTCCCAGTCTCCCCTGTCCAAGAGGGCCAGAATGACAGTGTGCGCCGCCACGTTGCCGAACGCCTCCGTGCCTTCCCTGCCGTCTGCCCCCGCGTGGAAGCAGGTTGGTGTTGCACTGCACACCCAGATTCCACTTTCGGCCGCTTCAGTGCCTCCAGAGTCGAGTCCCTGCCTTCCACCTCGCTGCCCCACCCCGGGTACGCCGGTGGTCCGGGTAGGCTCACTGGTACGGTTCATCGAAGCCTGGTTAGCGCTTCCCAGGCCGTCCCGGTGGCTCACCAGTACCATCCGGCTCGGCTATGCAATTCAGTTTGCCCGCCGGCCTCCCAAGTTCAGGGGCGTCCACTTCATCACCCATGTGCGGAGCTGCGATGCCCCTGTCCTGAGGAAAGAGATCGAGCCGGTCCCTCCAGCCGAGATGAGGTCAGGGTTTTACAGCCTTTACTTCATTGTACCCAAGAAAAGCGATGGGTTACGACCTATCCTGGACCTGCGAGTTTTGAATCGGGCCCTGCTGCCGTTCAAAATGTTAACGCATAAACGCATCTTCGAGTGCATCTGTCCCCGGGATTGGTTTGCAGCGATCGACCTGAAGGATGCGTACTTTCATGTCTCGATTCTCCCTCGACACAGACCGTTTCGTTTTGCATTCGAGGGTCGAGCATATCAGTACAAGGTCCTACCCTTCGGGCTGGCCCTGTCGCCCCGTGTCTTCACGAAAGTCGCGGAGGCGGCCATTGTTCCCATGAGAGAACGTGGTGTTCGCATTCTCAACTATCTCGACGACTGGCTCATTTTAGCTCACTCGCGGGAACTGTTGTGTGAACACAGGGACATGGTGCTTCAGCATCTCAGTCAGCTGGGGCTTCAGGTCAACTGGGACAAGAGCAAACTCTGCCCCACGCAGAGGATCTCTCATCTCGGTATGGAGTTGGACTTGGTCGCTCAGACTGTGCGCCTCACGGAGGAGCGCGTCCAGTCAGTGCTTAACTCCCTCAAGTCCTTTCAAGGCAGGTCAGCGGTCCCACTGAAACATTTTCAGAGGCTCCTGGGGCATATGACTGCCGCAGCCACAGTAACGCCGCTCGGTCTGCTCCATATGAGACCACTTCAGCGCTGGCTTCACAATCGAGTCCCGAGATGGGCGTAGCAGAGCGGCCACGCACTGTCGCCAAACCTTAAGCCCTTGGTCAGACCCTGCTTTTCTATGGGCCGGAGTGCCCTTAGACCAGGTGTCCAAGCATGCTGTGGATTTCACAGATGCTTCTGCCAACGGCTGGGGGGCTACGTACAACGGGCATGCAGTTTCGGGTCTGTGGACAGGGCCCCAACTATATTGGCATATCAACTGCCTAGAGTTGCAAGCAGTACGCTTAGCCTTGTGCCATCTCAGTGGGCTACTTCGACACAAGCATGTACTGGTCTGTACGGACAGCACTGCGACCATTGCATACATCAACCGCCAAGGTGGTCTACGCTCCCGTCGTATGTCGCGACTCGCCCGCCATCTCCTCCTTTGGAGTCAGAAGCACCTGAGGTCACTTCGAGCCATTCACGTCCCTGGTGTGCTCAACCGTGCAGCCGACGAGCTCTCATGGCAGCCGCCTCTTCCGGGAGAATGGCAACTCCATCCCCATGCGGTCCAGCTGATATGGGAAATCTTCAGAGCCGCTCAGATAGATCTGTTTGTCTCTCCGGACACGACCCATTGCCAATGGTTTTATTCCCTGACCGAAGGAATTCTCTGTACGGATGCACTGGCACACAGCTGGCCCCAGGGCCTTCGCAAATATGCGTTTCCCCCAGTGAGCCTTCTCGCACAGACTCTGCGCAAGATCAGGGAGGATGAGGAGCAGGTCCTGCTCATTGTGCCGTATTGGCCCAACCAGACTTGGTTTGTAGAACTCATGCTCCTCGCGACAGCCCCTCCTTGGCCGATTCCTCTGAGGAAAGCTTGCCCGATCAGTGTCGTGCTTTCCTTCCTGCAAGATGGGTTGGAGCGAAGGCTGTCTCCCTCCACCCTCAAAGTGTATGTTGCCGCGATAGCCGCACATCACGATGCAGTAGAAGGTAAGTCTTTGGGAAAGCACGACCTGGTCATCAGGTTCCTCGGGGTGCTAGGAGACTGAATCCTCCTTGTAATCCGCACCCCGTACCCTCTTGGGATCTAACTTAATGCTCAGAGCACTCCAGAATCCCCCATTTGAGCCCTTGCACACAGTCGAATTAAATATCTTGTCAATGAAGACAGCTCTCCTGCTCGCTTTGGCTTCCATCAAGAGGGTAGGGGACCTGCAGGCATTTTCGGTCGACGAATCGTGCCTAGAGTTCGCGCCGGACTTCTCTCACGTTGTTCTGAGACCACGGCCTGGATATGTGTCCAAGGTTCCTACCACTCCTTTTAGAGATCAGGTAGTGAACCTGCAAGCGCTGCCCCCAGAGGAGGTAGACCCAGCCCTGGCTTTCCTCTGTCCTGTTCGCACTCTGTGCTGCTACATTGACAGAACTCAAAGCTTTAGGACCTCAAACCAGCTCTTTGTCTGTTACAGAGGCCAGCAGAAGGGGAAGGCTGTCTCCAAGCAGAGGTTAGCCCACTGGCTAGTGGATGTTATCGTTCGGGCATATGAGTCCCAGGACGTGCCTTGTCCACCCAGGTTGAGGGCACACTCTACTAGGAGTGTTGCCTCCTCCTGGGCTTTGGCTCAAGGCACCTCGCTGACAGACATCTGTAGAGCTGCGGGCTGGGTGACACCTAACACGTTCGCTAGGTTTTATAGCCTTAGTGTAGAACCTGTTTCCTCCTGTGTACTCGCTTCGGCCAGTAGCGCAATGAATTAGGTTAGTGTCGACTTGCTACGCCATTCTCGCCCCAGGGGCCAGATACGTGCGTTGTCCTGCTCCGTTGGTTACCCAACAATCAGCTAACCTCGTGAGTTCCTCCGTCACCCCCCGGCGTCAGGCGAGGTGGATCACCGGTCGCCAGGCTTGTTATCTCTCACTGTGAGCTGAGTTCAGGCTGGGGTTTATGTTGCGGTCCCTACGGCGACCCCATATGTGTTTCTCCACGATATGGTTACCCCCCGGGTTAGCCAGTGTCTTCCCCTCGACAGAGTCTGCTCTGTCGTTTCTGCTGAGTACGCTCCCACGCTCCGGGCTGGGACTACCTCAGAGACTGCCATGTGTTCACTACCCTACGGGCTAGTGCACGTGTATTCCTAGTTCCTCCCTTCAGGCAGGTTTTGGGCTCCGCAGCGTTCCTTTCTACATCATGGGCACGCTTTCCCAGTGTTATCCAATGTCCACTGAGCGGGTCTTGCGGAACAGCAGTGTGACCTCTTCTCAGCTAAGCTTCCGCACATAAGAGATAAGTTTCAAGAAACTGCTGGCTGAAGCTTAGGCAGGGTGCTGGAAGGGGCCAGCACCATGGCGTTTTGTTAGGGATCCCAATTCGTTGGTAACTCCTACCGACGTGACGTAGGAGTGACCGAACGAAAAGGGAACGTCTCGGTTATGTATGGTAACCCTTGTTCCCTGAGTGAGAGAACGGAGACGTCACGTCCCGTCTCCATGGTTGCTGTACCTTCGAGGAGGACCGGACACCGTTCGGCTCCTCAGTGTAAAGCGATTTGTGTATGCGCTCGCTTCCGCCTTTATACCTGCACTGGCAGGCGGGGCGCGGAATGCAAATGTTGCATGCCAATGTTCATTGGCTAGTTTTAGTTTCAGTCGAAGGCCATTGGTCTCCCTAGCGTGATCCCAATTCGTTGGTAACTCCTACCGACGTGATGTCTCCATTCCCTCACTCAGGGAACAAGGGTTACCATACGTAACCGAGACGTTTTCACTGTTATGTTGATAATACTCAGCTCTATATTTCTTCACGCCCTGACGAAACTTACCAATTCACAAAATTAACGGAATCTATAGCTGATATAAAAAATTGGATGACTAGTAATTTCCTACTACTTAATTCTGAAAAAAAAAACAGAGATTCTAATTATTGGACAAAAAAAGTCCTCACATAATAACCTAGAATACTGTCTAACACTTGATGGCTGCTCTGTCAAGTCTTCGTCATCGGTTAGGAACCTTTGATACCAATCTTTCATTTGAAAGTCACGTGTCTAGTATCTGTAAAATATAGATTCTATTTATATTTTTTCCATCTTAAAAATATATCTAAATTATGTCATATGCTCTCATTGACAAATGCGGAACAATTAATTCATGCGTTCATGACATCAAGGCTAGATTATTGAAATGCTCTTATGGGTGGTTGCCCTGCATGCTTAATAAACAAATTACAGCTGGTCCAAAAGGCAGCAGCTAGAGTTCTTACCAGAACCAGGAAGTATGACCATATTAGCCCTGTTCTGTCAACACTGCATTGGCTCCCTATTAAACATCATATAAATTAAAAAAATATTGCTGATTACTTACAAAGCACTAAATGGTTTAGCTCCACAGTACTTGAGCGAGCTCTTAACCCATTATAGTCCTTAGTCCTTCACGTCTATTGCGATCTCAAAATTCCGGCCAGTTGATAATTCCTAGAATATCAAAATCGACTGCTGGCGGTAGATCCTTTCCTAACATTGTCCGGGAAGCAGACACACTCTGTCAGTTCAAAGCTAAAAAATAAAACACATCTCTTTGACCTAGCATACACATAACACATTATAGACTTCTATAATTCAATGTTAGGTTGCATAGATTAGATCAGAACAAGGAACACTCCCCATAAATGCTGATGTACTCGTTACATCATAAGAAGAATGGCATCTACGCTAATATTAGTCTCTCTGTTTATCCCGAGGTTTACCGCAGTCCGCCAGATCCAGGCCGTATCCAGATCTGATGAAGGACCTGCGCCTGGACGTGATGACAACACAGTCCTGAAGTGTCAACTAGTCTCTCCTCTGTGAAGGCCTCCCTCCCCTCCCTTTACCTCTCTACAGATAAAGCGTTGTCGGGTTAATTCCGGTTCGCGTGGCTACGCGGAAGCGATACAAATTCTGTATTATAAATTTTAAGGCCAGACAAGTAGTTTGTTGAGGGTTGGTTTGTAGGGAAGGACTACACGCCTGCTACATATATTCAAACGTGCATACCTATAGACTGAACTCGTAATACGCATGTGCACGCCATCAGCGTTCTCACAGGTTCGCGTTTTTAAAGTTTGCGTAGAGAGAACTTGAAAAGTTTTCTGTTAAAACGGTGTTGTGTTAGCGGCCCCTAAGTTAATAACTAATGATCGTTGCGACGGAAGTGAATCAATCAAAACTAAATTTAGCTGGACAATAACTTTATTCTAGAGCTGCTATAAAGCCAAAACAATCTCTGTTACTTTAATTTCCTATTATCACTGTAAAGCCGCTTTGGAACAATCTACATTACATACGTTAAAAGTGCTACAGTATATAAAGGAAGATGACTTGACTTGACTATATTAAAGCTTTTAAAACCTTTAAATTCTGTTTCATTCAATTCATGCAAATGGAGACTTTTCCTATCATACCATTAATGTCATGGTTCATGAATTCAGTGCCTTTTTCCTTGTCTCGTGTGATTGTTGTGTTGTGTGTTAGTGTGGGGTGTGTCCTCCGATCATCACTGATCAGCAGCGCCAGCTGATTCCCATTTACCCATCTATATATTCTCTGTGACTGGTGTCTTCTGTTGTCAGAGCATTGTGGTATAACCGACGTTTGTTCATGTCCCGTTTTGGCTGTTTCCTATGTTCTTCGTTCCTGTTGGATTATTTGTTGTGTTTACGTTCATCTTCGTCACTCTCCTGGATTCGGATCATCGCTTCTCTCATCACTCACCACCAGCCCGGTTGCCCGTCAAAGTCCCTGCGTCACTCTCCCGCCCCAGTGTGTTGTGCTTGTGACTTTTTGACCGCTCTGTTTATTCTTTAATAAACATACTTTTACCTGCAAGTGTCTCCTCTCTTGCGATCATGACAGAATGCTCTGACCCGACCATGGAGGCAGCAGGTGGATCCACATTCAGCTTAGACGAATTCATCACTCGCAGTATCAACTGGATGGACAGGGAGAGAGCATCGCAAACACAGGGCGGGCGGTACAAGATTTAGTGACGCAGGTGTCTGAGCTCACCCTACAGTTCCAACACCTAAGGAGTCCCGCTGCGCCACCCACACCACCAGTTCAACCCACACCATCGGAGTTCACTCAGGAGAACCCAACTTTTGCAGAGCGTTCCTGACTAGGTGCTCCATGCACTTCTCCTTACAGCCCCGTACTTTTCACAATGAGAGATCGAAGGTGGCCTTCGTATTGACGCTGCTGACTGGTGGGGCGTTATGGGGAACGGCGGTGTGGGAGAACCAAAACACATACTGCGCCTCGTTCCAGGCACTCGCTGAGGAAATGAAGAGAGTATTTAATCGGTCAATGGCAGGAAGAGAGGCAGCCAAATTTCTCGCCGACTTACAACAAGGTGACCGATCTGTTTCCAACTACTCTATCGAATTTCGCACTCTAGCGGCCAAGTGCCAATGGAACGAGGAGGCGCAGTGGGACATGTTCCTGCATGGGCTGGCTGACCGTGTCCAACGTGAGATCTACGCGCTGGACCTGCCCACAAGCTTGAATGGACTCACTGATTTGGCCCTCAGGGTGGATGCACGTCTCTCCAGAATGGAACGTTGTGTTCCCCAGGTTCGTTTTCCTGGAGTGACGGAGGACCCACGGACCAGCGGCGGGGACACGGTCAGCCCAGTCGTCGATCACAAGCCCATGCAGGTGGGTAGAGCTCGGCTTTCCCGGGAGGAGAAGGAGAGGCGGAGATCCCAGCGACTCTGTCTGTACTGTGGGGGAGCGGGCCATTTCCTTAATGCCTGTCCAGTTAAAGGACCAAACCCGGTAGTAAACTTGAGGCTACTATCGGGTGGGATCTCCGCCAAGAAGACCTCATCACCATCGTCCACGCTCCTCCCGGTAAGACTGAGATGGGCAGCCGGCACTCACGACTGTCACGCCCTACTGGACTCAGAAGCGGAGGGCAACTTTATGGACCATAAGCTTGCCCATAAGCTTCACATCCCTGTCACCACACTTACTCGCAGCATATCTGTCAACGCACTTAACGGTCAAAGACTCCCCAACATTGCACTCACCACCGAACTCATAACACTCACCACATCAGGCAACCACACAGAGACTTTATCATTCCTTCTCCTGGACTCACCCCTGGCACCCGTAGTCCTTGGTCACCCCTGGCTCACATTACACAACCCCAGAGTGGACTGGCGCCAGAACTCCATCTCTGCATGGAGTACTCAGTGTTATAAGTCTTGTCTTGCATCTGCCTGTCCGTCTGTACCTGTGTCTGTGTTTCAGGAGGAGGCAGTGGATTTTTCTAACGTGCCCGTTGAGTACCTAGACCTGAAGGAGGTGTTCAGTAAGTCCCGTGCTGCTTCTCTCCCTCCGCATCGTCCCTACGACTGTGCTATAGATTTACTGCCAGGTAAGTCTCCGCCTAAAGGCAAGTTATACTCACTTTCTGTTCCAGAGAGGGAGGCCATGGAGAAATATATTTCTGATTCTCTAGCAACAGGGTTCATCCGGCCTTCCTCTTCACCCGCGGGGGTGGGGTTCTTTTTTGTGGGTAAGAAGGATGGTTCTCTGCAACCTTGTATTGATTACCGGGGGTTGAACAACATCACGGTAAAGAATACTTATCCTTTGCCGCTGATGTCTTCAGCCTTCGAGAGGTTGCAGGGAGCGTAAGTCTTCACAAAATTGGATTTACGGAATGCCTATCATTTGGTTCGCATTAGGAAAGGGGATGAATGGAAGACTGCTTTTAACACCCCCAGGGGGCACTTTGAATATTTGGTCATGCCTTTCGAGCTGTCCAACTCCCCAGCGGTCTTCCAGGCACTCGTCAACGACGTGCTGCGAGATATGGTAGATCAGTTGATATATGTCTACCTGGACGACATATCGATTTTTTCATCTTCTCTCCAGGAACACATGCAGCACATCCGACGAGTACTTCAGAGATTGCTAGAGAATGGGCTTTTTGTCAAGGCGGAGAAATGCGATTTTCATGCACAGTCTGTTTCTTTTCTAGGATACATCATCTTGTCTGAGGGAGTACGTATGGATCCTGACAAGCTTAAGGCTGTGGTAGATTGGCCAAGCTCAGATTCCCATAAGGCCCTACAGAGGTTTCTGGGGTTCGCCAATTTCTATCGGCGTTTCATTCGCAATTTCAGCCAACTAGTCGCTCCTCTGACTGCCTTGACGTGGAGGCTGTATTTGCCAAACTGAAAAGTCGCTTCGTTTCGGCTCCCATCTTGATAGCCCCTGATTCCTCACGTCAGTTTGTAGCAGAGGTCGACACGTCAGAGGTGGGGTTAGGCGCAGTTTTCTCCCAACGTTCTTCCACAGACGACAAGATGCATCCGTGCATGTTTTTGTCTCATCGATTATCTCCTGCCGAACGTAACTTTGACATTGGTAACAGAGAGTTGTTAGCAGTCAAATTAGCGTTGGAAGAATGGCGTCATTGGTTAGAAGGGTCGGGGGTACCTTTTATCGTCTGAACTGATCACAAGAATTTGGAATATATCAGAACCGCCAAAAGACTCAACTCCAGGCAGGCTTGGTGGGCTCTTTTTTTCGGTCGTTTTGATTTTTCTCTCTCGTTCCAAAAACATCAAACCCGATGCTTTATCGTATATTTTTGACCACTCCGAATGCTCGTCCACTCCCGAGTGCATTTTACCAGACTCCCTTTTTGTCTCCACACTCACATGGGAGATCGAGTCGAAGGTCAAGACGGCCTTAGAATGGGTAACGCCTCCGCCGGGTGGCCCACCAAACCGTTTATTTGTACCGGAGGGAGTACGGTCCGACGTTATTCAGTGGGGGCATTGTTCTAATGTGGCTTGTCAACCCAGCCATTAGGGAGGCACAAGCCAGTGCACTCTTAGTGCCGGTCCCAAGCCCGGATAAATGGGGAGGGTTGCATTAGGAAGGGCATCCAGCGTAAAACATGTGCCAAATCAAATATGCGGGTCACGAATAAGAATTTCATACCGGATCGGTTGAGGCCCGGGTTAACAACGACCGCCACAGGTATCGTTAGCCATCAGGGTACCGGTGGAAATTGGGCTACTGTTGGCCGAAGGAGGAGGAGGAGAGGAGGACGACGTCTACAGAGGCGACAGGAAGAGGAGAAGTGTAGGAGAGTGGAGGTTCGGGTTGGTACTTTAAATGTTGGCACTATGACTGGTAAAGGGAGAGAGTTAGCTGATATGATGGAGAGGAGAAGGGTAGATATGTTGTGTGTTCAGGAGACCAAGTGGAAAGGGAGTAAGGCCAGAAACATTGGAGGTGGGTTTAAACTGTTCTATCATGGTGTGGATGGAAAGAGAAATGGTGTAGGGGTGATTCTGAAGGAAGAGTACAGTAAGAGTGTAGTGGAGGTGAAGAGAGTTTCTGATAGGGTGATGATCGTGAAGGTGGAAGTTGAAGGGATGATGATAAATGTCATCAGTGCCTATGCTCCAGAAGTCGGCTGTGAGATGGAGGAGAAGGAAATATTCTGGAGTGAATTAGATGAAGTGGTAGATGGTGTACCTAGAAATGAACGATTGGTGATTGGGGCAGACTTTAATGGACATGTAGGTGAGGGGAGCAGAGGTGATGAGAAGGTTATGGGTAGGTATGGCCTAAAGGAGAGAAATGTGGAAGGGCAGATGGTGGTAGATTTTGCTAAAAGGATGGAAATGGCAGTGGTGAATACGTATTTTAAGAAGAAGGAGGATCATAGGGTGACCTATAAGAGGTCAGTCAGAGGCTCGGTGGTGGTGAAGAGGTGCTGGATGATTGGGAAACTACCGCAGGAGTGACGAGGGAGGCAGCTAGAAAGGTACTTGGTGTGACATCTGGAAATAGAAAGGAAGACAAGGAGACGTGGTGGTGGAATGAGGAATGAGGAAGTGCTGGGGAGCATAAGGGGAAAGAGGTTAGCAAAACAGAAGTGGGATCAACAGGGTGATGAGAAAAGTAGGCAGGAGTACAAGGAGATGCGGCAACAGGTAAAGAGGGATGTGGCGAAAGCCAAGGAAAAGGCATACGAGGAGCTGAATGAATGAATGAATGAATGAGGCATTTATATAGTGCTTTCATATGTACTACTGTACACCCAAAGCGCTTTACAATCATATCAGGGGTCTCTCCTCAACCACCACCAGTGTGCAGCATCCACTTGGATGATGCGACGGCAGCCACAGAACAACGGCGCCAGTGCGCTCACCACACACCAGCTATAGGTGGAGAGAGGAGAAAGAGTGATAGAGCCAATTCAATGTAAGGGGATTATTAGGAGCCCATGATTGGTAAGGGCCAATGGGTGGAATGTGGCCAGGACACCGGGGTTACACCCCTACTCTTTACGAGAAATGCCATGGGATTTTTAATGACCACAGAGAGTCAGGACCTCGGTTTTACGTCTCATCCGAAGGACGGTGCTCTTTGACAGTATAGTGTCCCCGTCACTACACTGGGGCGTTAGGACCCACACAGACCACAGGGTGAGCACCCCCTGCTGGCCTCACCAACACCTCTTCCAGCAGCAACCTGGTTTTTCTCAGGAGGTCTCCCATCCAGGTACTAACCAGGCTCAGCCCTGCTTAGCTTCAGTGGGCAACCAGTCTTGGGCTACAGGGTGATATGGCTGCTGGCTTCATGAGAGGTTGAACACTAAGGAAGGAGAAAAGGATTTGTACCGATTGGCCAGGCAGAGAGATCGAGCTGGGAAGGATGTGTTGCAAGTTAGAGCAATAAAGGATGGAGATGGAAATGTGTTGACTAGTGAGGAGAGTTTGTTGAGAAGATGGAGGGAGTATTTTGAGCAGCTGATGAATGAGGAAAATGAGAGAGAGAGAAGGTTGGATGATGTGGTGTTAGTAAAGCAGGAAGTGGATAGGATTAGTAAGGAGGAAGTGAGAGCAGCGATTAAGAGGATGAAGAGTGGAAAGTCGGTTGGACCAGATGACATACCGGTAGAAGCATGGAGATGTTTAGGAGAGATGGCAGTGGAGTTTTTAACCAAATTGTTTAACAAGATTTTGGAAGGTGAAAGGATGCCTGAGGAATGGAGAAGGAGTGTGCTGGTACCGATCTTTAACCCTCTGGGGTCTGAGGGGTTTTTGGGGTCCTTGAGATGTTCTGACATGCCCTGACATTTGTGCTTTTTTCAGTTGCTTATAAACATATTAATGGCAAAGGTGTAAATTCACTCTATTTAGCACAAACAGGGCTACCATAATATGTTAACAACTTGCATGTACATGTTTGTATTTTTGAGAGAATAATGTTTATGCATGTTTTTTTTAAAAACTAAAAACTAAAGTTTCTGAAATAAGGCCACAAAACACATAGTAAATATGTGTCAATAAGACTTTTGACTAATGGATGTCGTTGCCATGTGTTTTTTCTTCAAAAGTATGTGAAAATGATCCTGCCTAATCATTCACAGAACACAATACATTGATTTAAATTTTACAAAACACTTTCTGTCTGGAAAGTCAATATGCGGAGTGGGCGTCAACGATCATGCATATTTAGTGTTTTGCACCTGGAGATGATGGGGCCGCATACTTAATGAGGCATTCATTCAGGTGTGTCACAAGAAAGAATGCAAGAGCAACAGTTGGAAGCATCTAGTATTGGCCTATAATATGAAAAGGGAAACATGTCTAGTAATTGTGCAGTTAATTCTCATACTGTATTTTCAGTTTTGGAATATTTATCCTCTCCCCAAATTTGTCACTAATAAAACAAAATAAAATATTATTATAAAGAAAAGGCTTATATTTACCTTTTATTAGTTTGTTTACATCTACCTTGTATTTTTTTTTTTTATTATTAAAAAGGTTACAATTACAACAACAATTCAAGTGTAATATTTATTTGTAAAAACTAAAGTATACATTTATCATACATATTTCAAAGTTAAGGATTCATTACTTGAATATAGCCTAGGCTACATTGGAATAAACACTATAACATATTATTTGATTACTTTATTTTTGACAAAACATACTATATTTAACATATGAGCAAAAATTGTCAAACAAAAGCTTATTTGAGGTGGCAGATATTTTACAGTGAAAATGTATAATCTATTCAAAACTAATCAATGAAATGTTGTCTTTCATATGTCTGTAACATAGTAACTTTCGTTTTTATAATAAGAAATATAAATGTTAATTTGCAGTTTAATACGTTGCTTATACAAATGCATTTTATTACAATATATTTTACTCGATTTTTACTCAGTAGCCTATAGCAATACAGTTTGCTAAAAGCGAAACATTCACAGACAGAAACGATTCAAATTTAAACCGTCTTTTGCCAATTGTGGTAAACAGCGGCATCTCTGCCGTTCATTCATTCATTCATTCATGCACAGAAACGCGACGCACTTAAGAATGAAAAAAAAAAAAACTTACTACATTATTCCATAGCCTCGGATCTGTTGCTCCTCGTACTTCTGAGGTAAATTTACCATTATAGTATTATTCCTCACAGCGCTGCGAGACTGTGTAAACAAGTACAATGATCTGATGTGTTTTCTCGAGCTGATATGTGGCCGTTCACAGTTTGCGTGGATTGCCTCAGTCATTTGCGTTTGAATAGCGCGCGCGCTCCGGGGCGGGGTCACATTACATTTGAATGAGATCTAATTAGCTCGACTGGAATCGCTCTCTTTTAATACAGATTTCACAAGCTGAGAATATTTGTTTTTTATATATCGTCGCTGTCGGGCGGAATCCTCATATCTCCAAAACCATTATTTTTCAGGAAATTAAAAAAACTGCATATTTTTTGAGTTATTAAACATTGTATCTTTAAAGTTGGTATTATAACTTATATTGCTATCATATACTGTTGTATACCAACATTAACACAACATTTCCCCAAAATCATGTTTAATCGGAGATACGAGCTTTATGACTTGGGAGCAGGGAGATACGAGGTTACGCTGTCATTGATTAGAATGGTATGGACACAGACGTCGCTGCTGCCAGCAGTGTTCATCAAAGTCTGCGGTCGCATTGAGCCTTTTGACAAGAGATAAGGCTTTAAGAGCTATTCAAATCTAATGATTGTGGTTACATACATCTTCCTAAACTCCATTTTAAACGTTTAAGAGATGAGTGATGCAATACCAAAATACTAGGCTGTCTAAAATAGGCGGAAATTAATCTGCACGCAAAGTCGGCGGTCGCGTTGAGCCTTTTGACAAGAGAAAAGGCTTCAATAGTTAACCAAAGCTAACGACTGTGGTTACATACATCTTCCTAAACTCTATTTTAAAGGTTTAAGAGCTATACGTGAAGCAAAACAAAAAACGATGAGGTAACTAGGCTGTCTAGGCAGAAGTTGGAAATTTGCCTAATCTGCACGCAAACTTACCGTGGCTCACTTCCTTCTGCACCAAAGCATTACAGCAATCGATTTTTAACAAAACAAGCTTACTCAAATGTATCTAACCTAACCTAACTCTTTTCACTCGTTATTGTCTAAAAAAACAGACAGAGTTATGCAATGATAGGCTTAGCTGCTACTGGTGCCAGGAACGTTAACGTTAGACAGACCTTTTTTTCTCCCATAAATAAAACCTGCTACTTGGGGTATTTTACATGCACAGTGCCAACTTCGAGTCAGTAAAATAATAATAAAAACAATAATTTAATGCTGGTATCCAAAACATTTATTTCAATTCAAGTATTATATTAGATACATTTTAAAACAATGCACACGTATAATAAGCCTAGTAATAATAAGCCTATATACGTAGACATTTAAAATATATCAATAACTCATAGTTTAACACAGATAAAATCAAAGTTAAGGCTTGCTTTACGTGTTACTTGATGAGGATTTCTTATCGTTGCGACTTTCAATCCTGAGGAGACAAAATGCCGGATTATGCCGCATAAACTCCTGCCGCGGAGTGAAGAAGAGGTGGAGTTACGAGGATTCTTAGACAGTTTAGGTGTCCAATGGAGTTACGAGATTTGCTCTCAAGCTATTTTCAACACTTTAGATTGGTTAATAATTTGTAAAAATAACAGAACCACGTGGGGACTGACCAATAGCATCGATTTGTGTAAAAATATGAAATTGACCAAATTTGGACATACGAGGTTTCCGCCCGACAGCGACGATATATTACTTCATTTAAAAGGAGAGAATTCAAGCTTCATGCCTGTGTGTCTGTATGCCTGTTTGACTGAGTATTCGCTGAGTTATGGTTCATTTTCGGACGCGTTTCAGAATGGACTACACTGACAGAGAGGAGGCAGAACTCGCATCATGTTTATTTTTCTTTATTTGGCGAAAAGCACAACACTTTGTTTTTATTGTGAGTGTACACAAAAATAATACACACTTAACAGGATAGATTGATATAAGATAAGATAAGATAAAAATAAATTTTTTATTTTTTTATTTTTTTTGCACTCATACGGAAAAAAACGAGCCTATCGCGCCGGCGCGATAGCCGACCTCAGGGGGTTAAGCATAAGGGAGATGTGCAGAACTGCAGTAACTACAGGGGAATTAAGTTGATCAGTCACACCATGAAGTTATGGGAAAGAGTAGTGGAAGCCAGGCTGAGAGAAGAGGTGACCATCTGTGAGCAACAGTATGGTTTCATGCCGAGGAAGAGCACCACAGATGCCTTATTTGCTTTGAGAACGTTGATGGAGAAGTATAGAGAAGGACAGAAGGAGCTGTATTGTGTATTTGTGGATTTAGAGAAAGCGTACGACAGAGTGCCAAGAGAGGAGTTGTGGTATTGTATGAGGAAGTCAGGTGTGTCAGAGAAGTATGTGAGGGTGGTGCAGGACATGTATGAGGACAGTGTGACTGCAGTGAAGTGTGCAGTAGGAACGACAGACTGGTTCAAGGTGAAGGTTGGACTGCATCAAGGATCGGCCCTGAGCCCTTTCCTGTTTGCAGTGGTGATGGACAGGTTGACGGACGAGGTCATACAGGAGTCTCCCTGGACTATGATGTTTGCGGATGATATTGTGATTTGTGGTGAGAGTAGTGAGCAGGTTGAGAAGAGCCTGGAGAGGTGGAGGTACGTGCTGGAGAGGAGGGGAATGAAAGTCAGTAGGAGTAAGACAGACTACATGTGCGTAAATGAGAGGGAGGGCAGTGGAGTGGTGCGGTTACAGGGAGAAGAGGTGAAGAAGGTGGAGGAGTTCAGGTACCTGGGGTCAACAGTGCAAAGTAATGGAGAGTGTGTTAGGGAAGTGAAGAAAAGAGTCCAGGCAGGGTGGAGTGGGTGGAGAAGAGTGACAGGAGTGATTTGTGATAGTAGAGTTTTTTCAAGAATGAAAGGAAAAGTTTATAGGACTGTGGTGAGACCTGCGATGTTGTATGGATTAGAGACAGTGGCATTGAGTAAAAGGCAGGAGGCGGAGCTGGAAGTAGCAGAGCTGAAGATGTTAAGGTTTTCGTTGGGAGTGACGAGCATGGACAAGATTAGAAATGAGTTCATTAGAGGGACAGCGCATGTTGGACGTTTTGGTGACAAGGTGAGGGAGGCGAGATTGAGATGGTTTGGACATGTGCAGAGGAGGGACGGTTGTTTTGACCATAGTGGACCGGTTCTCGAAGGCAACTCATTTCATTCCCTTGCCTAAATTACCCTCTGCCTAGGAGACAGCGGTGGCTGTGGTTGACCACGTTTTTCACTTACATGGCCTCCCGATGGACGTGGTTTCCAACAGGGGTCCCCAGTTTGTATCCAAATTTTGGCGAGAGTTTTGTAAACTACTGGGAGCGACTGTCAGTCTGTCCTCTGGGTTTCATCCCCAGAGCAATGGTCAAACCGAGAGAGCCAACCAGGATCTGGAAAGGGTGTTGCAATGTTTGGTATCCAAGAATCCTTCCTCCTGGAGCCAGCAACTCTCAGTGGTTGAGTACGCTCATAACTCATTACCAGTGTCATCCACGGGCCTACAGTGAGGAAAATAAGTATTTGAACACCCTGCTATTTTGCAAGTTCTCCCACTTGGAAATCATGGAGGGGTCTGAAATTGTCATCGTAGGTGCATGTCCACTGTGGGAGACATAATCTAAAAAAAAAAAAATCCAGAAATCACAATATATGATTTTTTAACTATTTATTTGTATGATACAGCTGCAAATAAGTATTTGAACACCTGTCTATCAGCTAGAATTGTGACCCTCATAGACCTGTTAGTCTGCCTTTAAAATGTCCACCTCCACTCCATTTATTATCCTAAATTAGATGCACCTGTTTGAGGTTGTTAGCTGCATAAAGACACCTGTCCACCCCATACAATCAGTAAGAATCCAACTACTAACATGGCCAAGACCAAAGAGCTGTCCAAAGACACTAGAGACAAACTCCGTGTTTCTCAGCGACAGCCCAGAAACCTGACTGATCTAGAGAAGATCTGTGTGGAGGAGTGGGCCAAAATCCCTCCTGCAGTGTGGGCAAACCTGGTGAAAAACTACAGGAAACATTTGACCTCTGTAATTGCAAACAAAGGCTACTGTACCAAATATTAACATTGATTTTCTCAGGTGTTCAAATACTTATTTGCAGCTGTATCATACAAATAAATAGTTAAAAAATCATACATTGTGATTTCTGTATTTTTTTTTTTAGATTATGTCTCTCACAGTGGACATGCACCTACGATGACAATTTCAGACCCCTCCATGATTTCTAAGTGGGAGAACTTGCAAAATAGCAGGGTGTTCAAATACTTATTTTCCTCACTCTATCTCCATTTGAGTGTAGCTTAGGTTATCAGCCAACAGTTTTTCCTAGCCTGGAATCCGAAGTTGCGGTCCCCTCCGCCCACGCCTTTGTCCAGAGGTGTCACCACACATGGACCAGAGCCCGTGAGACTCTGCTCCAGGTGGGGGCGTGCACCAAGGCTAAAGGCGGGCGTACACGGTGCGATTTTTGCTGTTTTTACGAGCTCGCAGATGATTTTTTTCACTCGGGAGAAATCGAGTGGAATCGGTGATGCTCGCATGGTCGTGGCTCGCAGAGGAATTACGAGCCGCGCCGAGCACGTTATGAGCACCTCCCCGACCTCCCGATCATTTTTAAACATGTTTAAAAAATTCGGGGAGTCGGCCCGATTTTCACCAGCTGTCCCCTATTACCAAATCATACACAACCACGTGGGGCTATACCTCAGTGGCAGCAACCATACAGCGTGCGCATACACTGTCTCTCTCTCTCTCACACACACACACACACACACACCTCTCTCTCTCTCTCTCTCTCTCTCTCTCAAGTTTGTATATTGAAAGGCTACTGTTCTCTGCTTTACAAAAAATCATTTGCACACACATTTCTGTCATTTTTTTCTATCTGAAGCTTTGCCCGCATGCAACATTGACGGTCTCTGTGTTTAGCGCGAAAGCCCACGTGATTGCTGACGGCTCGGGATAAAATTCGTGCAGGACAGTCGTGCCGTGTACCAGCTGCTTTGACGCGATTATGAGTTAAACTGACTCGCAACGTGTGCAATATCTCACGACCTCCCGAGTGTCTGATCCTGGTCCGAACTCGCACCGTGTACGCCTGCCTTAAGGCTGATCACTAACGATCGAAGCCTACCGTATACGTTGTTGGTCAAAAAGTGTGGTTTTCAACTAAGAACATTCCACTCCGTTCTGTCTCTAATAAACTAGCTCCCAAATTTATCGGCCCGTTTACTGTCACCAAGATCCTTAGTCCGGTGGCAGTCCGACTCAAACTTCCTCCTTCCTCCAAGGGATCCCGGGTTTCGGCACCATCTGTAAGGGTGTATTTCCTGCAGCGGTTCAGTCTGCAAGACTGCCGAATGACTAAAGAAACATTATTAGCAAGATGGTAGAAAACCGTACACTTCTTGTCTATTACCACCCACTGCTACTTATACCAACGACGGAAATAAGCACAGTTACAATAGCTTAATATTTGGGAGAGCGTTGCTATAGAGAGTGACAATATTGTATTGCAATATGTAGCACTTCAAAGTCAATACCAAATCAAAACTAGTTAGCACATTATTTGTAATTGAAAAGGTTTAATGACAAACTATAGTTATGGTTACACTTAAAATAGTTACAAAATAGATGTATGAGATGATAAAAACTTATACCATTAATTGTACCCAGCATGCATGAAAAATGTTACCTGAGAGAGAGAGAGAGAGAGAGAGAGAGAGAGAGAGAGAGAGTGTGTGTAGAGAGAAACAGAAAAGAGGAGGTAAAGAGAGAGAGCCCCAAAAAGGGACCCAGAGCATAAAAGAGACAGAGCAACAGTTACAGTCCTCTTTTATCCCTTCCGTGACCATGTGACTAAACCCCAAATGTGAGACGTTCAAACTGACCAATCAGATAATTACAACTTCCCCCACCGTACTAAAGGTGTGACAATTCATAGACCCCCAAAGTACACACATCTCGGCCTACAAACCTTGATCACTATCAGCACCTCGGTGCCTTTAGGAACTCCAAATGGTCCTTGTGGTAAAAAGAGGGGGTAGAAAACAGTAAAGTGAATGTCTTTGTTCATTTCAAATATCTTGGATTATTTTCAATCCTACACTGCACTGTATTACGTGGTACTCTAAGGGCAGGAGTACTCAATATGTTCAAATCGCAGTTATTTTTAATGTATTATGCGCTGCTCTCAGGGCAGGAGTACTCAATATGTTCAAATCACTGTTATTTCTAGTGTATTATGCACTGCTTTCAGGGCAGCAGTACTCAATAGGTTCAAACCGCTGCTTCCAAGCACACCAATCTGACTTCAATGTGCATTTAACTGTGTGAAGAATGTAACAATATAACAGTGACCTTAGTGCTATTTTGTTGTATTACTTGTCAAAAGAATTTGTTCGGGTTTGATGGTGTTATAAATGTATTTTAGCTTAAAGATCTTAAGATATTTACTAATGATTCTATTTGTTTACATTGCTACATTGGTAACACTTTACAGTAAGGTTTCATTAATGTTCCTGGCACCAAGTTTACTCTACAAAAGAAAGTAGTCCAAGAAATATTTGAAAAAGAGGATGTTCATGGTTCAATATCCAAAACTGAAGCCTGCAGGTGAAATACAGTAGTAATCAGTGTACATTGAAACCAAAATCTTTATGTATTTCAATTGCAGGAAGACCTACACTTCTGGAGAATTTAAGGAGGAACTGACAGACATTTGGCCAGGCGACCCATGGCCTTGGGCCTGGTTTAATGGGGAATAATGGGTGATGTTGTACGATCGCAGTCTAAGTTAAATGATAGTTTGCTACTTTCTCTGTTGCTGGTAGAGTGGCACATGCACATTAATTTAGTGAAGTTCACAGGAAACTCACTTATGATAGACAAACATAAGCCTTTTAAAATGTGTGCCTTGAATTCATTCAGTCATGTTTAACAATCTCTAAATGATCACTAAACTTGTGTGATAAATTTTTTTTAGAAAACAGAATGGGGGAAAAAGTCTGGAAACCAAATATTTTTCAATACTTTTTCAGACTTGGAAATTACTCAAATAAAATTCCATAATTTCCCAAATTGCGCAGGGACCCTGATAAAAAAAAAATTAACCATTTTTAAATTATAAGTTCTCGTTTCTCTGCAATAACTGTGTGTATATCTTTCCTGATGCTTCTGGAAGAATCACTTGAATTTTATTAAACAGTTTATTTTTTTATTTCATTTTAATTCTGACTCCGATAATTATTTAAATGCCAAACATGAATGCATGGAAAAAAAAAACAATAGACTCATAAGATACATCATGTATTGTATCGACTTTCTTAGGATGTATTAACACCAGGAAAGCGCGCTAGTTCACTTGCTTTGGTCCAGACCAAATACAATGTTGATTTTTGTTTTGTTTTGTGTGGCTCGCTTTCACACTGCCCTTTTTGAGATCTTTCGTAGTGCAATTTTGTATGGTGTTATCAGCTACTTATACAATATGAAGAAACTTATTTGCATCACATGATCATATAGGGTAATGTAACTTTGTAATATAACTTTGCTTTTCATTTATTACATAAAGCTCACTTGAAGTTCTTCGATACCAAAAAAAAAAAACACACAAAAAAAAAACACTAGCCCCCAAAATTAGGCAATTGGGGGGCAATTAGTTCATACACAAAACTATAATGAACCTTATTGTAAAGTGTTACCATAATAATAATAAATAATTGTGTATGTTGATACTAAAACTGGTGGACTGAGGACTAAAATGGCAAGTATTGTATGGAAGCATATGGGTAGCAATATTCAATTTGAAATGTAATATGCAAAATGACAATGCAATATGTAAAATGGCAATGCATTTCTGTATTTCAATTTTAATTTTCCCATACATTTGTGCAACGTTTGGTGCAAAATGAAAATGAAAATTAAATTATAAAATTTACATTTGCCATTTCATACACTAGTTTTAATATGTACATTGAATACATAATTTAACGCTTTATAAGTTGCATAATTAAAATTAAAATGTATTACAGAAATGATTAGATATGTTTAACATGTTCAAGCAAAAACTGTGGCAAAATTGTAATTTAAATGTTATTTTTTCTTAATTGCATTTACACTCACAGTTAAGACAATTGCAATTGCATTTCCATTAATTGAATTGAATATTGCTACCCATATGCTTCCATAGGCTATATCACACACTCAGCAACAATGTAACAAATCAAAGACAGCATATTAACTTGTCAGATTTTATTTTATTTTACAATAAGTTTGGATGTGATTTTCATAAGCATAATGCTAACAGCAGATGGCTGCAGTGATATTGGACAGCAAACAAACAATTTGTCATTCAGATGTCAGAATGCCAGTGGCTGCGCAATTCTTTTGAGGCTCCAACTCGTTTGTTAATTTTGTCAACACACACACACACACAAATAAAAAATACATAAATGAATAAAAAAAAAGAAGGGGAAAGGGAGTCTTATCTGAGTACTCTGTTCCCTTTCTCATTTGAACCCAAGGGTAAGTGAAAGTGCAAGACCAGCAAGCATGACATGCTGTCACACATGCCACATTCCCACTTAGACTGAGAAAACCACTAAAGACTTTTTCTCCCTAAAAAAAAATTAAGCTTTTGATCCAGGCATGACAAAGGCCAGTCTAGTTTTGGGGACCAGCAACAGGAAACAGCAGCACATGTTGCAGTCAATTAGTTCTAATCCTCAAAGATCAGATGTGTTCACGATATGTGAAACTGACTGGACCATGTAACTAGTTTTTAAGTGAATCTAACAAAGCCATGTGCAGGTCACATTTCATCTAAGATAAAACAATACGAAATTATATATTTCAAAAAGAAAGAAGGCATGTTTTAGGACCATTGTAATGTTTGGCATTATAATGATTGCCATTCAGGTTTTATCTTCATTACAATTAAACACACTTCACTTGTTAGCCTATTATCAACTGAAGAAATGTCGTTCTCATTTCTGTTACTTTTTACAAACTTATTAGAAAAACTACTATGATGTATAAATGACAATTAATATAA
This sequence comes from Vimba vimba, assembly GCA_022828995.1. NCBI lineage: Eukaryota > Metazoa > Chordata > Actinopteri > Cypriniformes > Leuciscidae > Vimba > Vimba vimba. The sequence continues at coordinate 19,328,421 of CM040824.1, read as the reverse complement.
TATACAGTATATTCTATGTTTTATGTTTTTTTTTTATTATTAATCATTATGAAAATTAGATTGATAGAATATATATATATATATATATATATATATATATATATATATATATATATATATATATATATATATATATATATATCGTTCAAAATAGGCTTTATTCTTTTTTATGCTTTTGGGATGATTACCAGTGAGACCAGTTTGTTCCACTCTGTCAAGAACATCTTCATATCAGAACAGAATTATAGTTGTAAATTGCAATTTATCATCACTTTGATTCTTTTTCTTTTTTCTTTTTTTTTTTTTAGCTACAAAAACAAAACCAAGGAAATTGAAGACACTAAACAATGTTAGAAGTATGTTTACATAACCTCTTTGAACACTGATAACTGCCAATGAAAAGATATTTGTTTACAGTTTTTAGATCAAGCATTGGAATAAGATTTTTTTGGGGTAGAACACCCAACAGAGAGACAAATCCACCAACTATAGTAAGTTTTTAGTCAATTTTACCCACTGTTTCTAAAACCTATACTGGGATTAATACATAGTATTAAAGCTGCAGTAGGGAGTTTTTAGAAAACGTTAACTTAGCCTGAAAATTTGAACAAGCACAACTTACAGGTCACTCCCCCTTGCTCTCTGCTGCGCTACAGCCCTTCCTCCACAGCTCCTCCCCCACAACGGAGCCTGCCGTGAACGCGCAGGCTAGTAAGCAGGGCCACCGATGATGGTGGATAAACAGTTATGGCACATTCACTGGTAGGGACGAAACATCAACAATATGCTTTACATTGACAATGGCCTGCCCATACTTTGACTACAAACTTGGTCATCAAATCATTACGTATTTTGCAATACATGTAATGTAACTTCATAACATTGCACTCTTTCTATTTAAGTTATAAATAGCTAGTAAGATAATATAACGGTAACTAACGTTACAGTATGTAAGTAATTATTCTAGCGATATATAATGCTAAATAAGGTTTGCTAACATTATTTCAGCAACATGACAAGCCAGTGAATTAGCAGGTTTCAATTGTTGCTTTGCACAGTGCGTGACATTTTATCTGTATGTTATGCGGCTAGAGTTTTGACACTGAGTCAATGGGCTCCGATGGGCTTGTTTATCGTCATCGGTCTTTGTCAGGTTCCTGTCTGAGTAAGTATGAGCAGGTGCCACTCGAGAAATTGGCAGTTTTGGTTGTTTGTCCACCATTAGCACAGCTGCGGCACACCGGCAATCTTCATTTTGAACGACGGTACGTGCTGTGATTGATTGACACTGCTAAGACATTCCTCCTGGCTCTGATTGGTTGTTTCTGACAGGGAGTGGTGTATTTCTGCAAATGGCAATAGGGCCACTGGGAGGAGCCAGATGAGCTTGATTTTTTTCACAGATTATCTACTGTCAGGACATAATGACAGTTTTAACAAATATGTAAAAAATACATTTTTACAACAGTTACCTACTGCAGCTTTAAGTATGATTCTCATCATCAAAGTAAGACATTTACTGATAGAAAGTCTGAATAACTTTTTGTCCTTTTGTCCTCTTCCTCTGAAGTGGCACTAGGATGCGCAATATATGAGACATGGAGTGGGTCAGACATGATTTTGACCACTTCATTAAGTTTTGTTTTGTAGAAAACCTTTGTTTAAAGTGAATTTCGTTTTGTATAAATTGTATCTTAATTTTAATCAATTTTTCATCAACCAATTGCCTGTATTTAATAAATGAGAAGCAAATATATAGCAGACAATATAATCATGGAGTCGCGCCGCCGTCACTTGCATTGCACGTGAACTGGAGCGCATCTCATCATAAATTAACCGAAACTCGGTGTATGCCTCACATACATGAGAAATACATCTGAAGATAGCTTGAAATGTCTTTAAACGAAACAATTCAAAACGAAAAGAAATAGGCTACTCTCTGATTATGTAATCCATGATGTGGGACCTGATATTCATTTATGTGATATTCATGCTTTTTTTCTTACAGTAAAGCACAGTCCACAAACAATCTCAAATGCAAACTCCCTATAATAAGACAAATCTCTGGAGGCATGCTCCAAGCACACTCTCATCTCATCCCCTTTCCCACATTTGTAGTAATGACACTATAACCAAACCGGAAAATGGAACGCATGCGCACGCAAAACTTTCTCGTGAGCACGCAAAAGTTTCTCGTGTGCACGCAAACGTTTCTAAGTCTGTATTATTATTTTTTTTGCAAAGGTCCCCTCAGGGGCTTCGTACTACGATGCCACTTTTTTTTTTTCACACGGATCCGCGGAAACAACTAAAAACGCTGTATTATGCATGCCAGACAAGTAATTGGCAATGTCACTTTGTAAAGAAAGACTACACACCCGCACACATAGGCCTATGCAATCAAACGCACATGCCTATATACTAAACACGTAATATGCATGTGCCTGCCATCACCATTTTCACAGATTTACGTTTTTGAAGTTTACACGAGTGTAAAGGTTTATTAATGGTAACACTTTCAAAACTCGTTTTCAAAAACTTGCACTTTGAAACCTACTTCAAAGTTTGCATTCTCAGGCCACCAAAACATTGTTGTCTGGTAAATGATCAGCCAGAATACATATTAAAGTTTTGTAGGGTTTGAGGGCGAACCAAACACAAATTAATCTTATAGGTGATTTTTTCAAACATAATTCCACACAGAACTCAACCATAAAATCCAGGCTCCAGCCAGTCTACGCTAACCAACGAAAACCCCCAGCTAAGAACTTTATGGCCATGCAAGCAACTAAAGGAAGAACGTTGTCAATGTTAGATAGTTTGGAAAAGACCAATTGGTTCAGAGATGGCAAAGCTCAGGGCCCGACCAAGATAACGGCAAAGGTTGCTTGATCCCACGACAGATATACAAAACAGACCTCCTTCTTCTTAAGGACCTCTGAACAACCCCAGGGTTGAAATCTCTTAAAACCACAGAGAGTGAGACCTATAAAAATGCATAAAATCATCCCAAAACAATTCTTGATGGACTTATAATCAAACATCGTTCAACTACATAATTCTATATTGTGTCTACAACCTATATGTGTGTCTATTATGCTTAGATCACATATAAGTCATGTAATTGTTATAACTATTAGATGTTTGAATTAGGGCTGTCAACTTTAGTCGTTTAGTCGACTAATCGGTCGATGCCGTCTTGGTCGACTGACATTCTCATTGGTCGACCAGTCGCATAATTTTTTTTTTTTTTTTTTCACCAATAAAGAAATTTTCATTGATATACTCCTTGATATTTATTACTTTAAAAGCAGTTATATATTACTGTATTCTAAATATAATTAGCCTATGTTTTATCCCCAACTTTAAATGCTTTAATTTAGGCTATTTTGTAACAGCGCCACAGTTTAGCGCACCACGTAGAACACTCGGGAACCGCACCTGTGGCTGGCTGCACTGCTGCTTCGCGCTCAGTAAGGAAGGTAGTAATCTCTATGTGTCTATCTGTCCGTTTGCATTTTGATTATTTCGAGAACCGTTCACCCAATCGACTTCACAAGGGAGTGCAGTGTCGCATTTGGTGCAATATAGACAGACACGCGAGACGCGACACGTTCAGAATTAATAGTAAACTACAGAACAGCGCGAGCGGGAAGCGGCGCACATCACGCGAGCAGGGCTATATTCTCCGAGAACGGACACTGCACTAGTGATAAGTGTACCCATTAAGCCCACCAAAATCTAAGTCTAGGTTTTTTTCATAGATATTGACATAGTTTATAAGAAAAATAATTTGTTAAAATGCAAGATTAATCTCTCATTTGAAATTATATTAATTAGTTGATGTACATTTTAGAATATAAAATTAAGATAATTTAGGAATAAAGTCAGAAGTCTGGTATGGGCTTAATTGGAACTTTGGCACCATTTAAGCCCGCATGTGTTCCAAATAAGCCCACATCATCATTGATTCACAAAATATAAAAAAATGAAATTATTTTAAAGAAGTAAAACATCAATATATTTATTCAGTGACAGGGAAGTATTAAAAAAAATCCTTTTGCTAATGTTTGATTAGAGCCCTGGGTGGGATGGGTTGGTGTTAGTGGCCGGTGGTCTGGAGCTTTAAGTTGGCTTGACTGGAGTTGTAGCTGGAGTCAAGCTGGTAGTTTGACCGGGTGTATCTCGGGGGCCTAGCCGAGTTGGGGCTCCATACTCTGGGCTTAGGGGGGCTCCTAGTGGGCCCCCCTAACAGTCCCAGGGGCTCAGGACTGTGGGGAATGTAGGGTCCCTCTGGGAGCTCTCCATGTCCGGAATCACAAGCCTTAACTCAGCTTGACTCCTGAATTATGCCTGGTTATACATAAAGGACTTTAGGACAAAACAGGCTCTATCTCATTTGAATTAATGTGTAATTTGTGTGTAAGTAAGGTAAGGGTAAAAGGTTAGTAAGGTAAAAGCACACAAAGACATGTTATCATTAAACACTTTCAGAAAATGTATCAAAGTTTGCAATTAGAGGGATTCCCAATTGAAACACATAAGGTGGGCTTAAATGGTTCCACAGTGAGTAATGGTGAAAAAAGACAATATTTTCCTTTAAAAATGTAAGATATGTTTACAAATACATGCATGGAGCTTAAATATACTGTGGACTAAGTATCATTGTAATTTTCATTGTGCCCACATTAAGAAATGTTAAGTTCTCTTACGAGAGTCCTCTCGTACTGCGTTTTTGTAAAAACGCTACGGGAAAAACTCTTTTTTCACGAAATACTGAAGCAAAAAATTATCCTTAATTTTCCATATAAGTAAAGCGCGTTGCAGCAGTACACAGCTATGGCGAGACAGCTTGCTCGCTCATTGGCTGTTCTGCGGCAACTGCATAAGCCTATCGAGCGAGGCCTGAAGTGACGTCAGGCCAATGAGGGCGCTTCGCGCCCTCCTTGCCACTTCCCGCCGAGACGGGTGTGGCTAACCTCTATAAAAGGAGCTCGAAAAGGCTGATTCACTTGATTTTCAATCTCTTCAGCGAAGCCCACGCATCGCTGGATCACGAGGAAGCACGCGTCGTCTGAGGCAAGCACTTCAGCGGGACGAGCCCTCGAAGCCGCTGGCCAACGCCGCCTTCTACCGCCGTACCTGCTGCGCTTTCCGACGCCATATCCTTTCTATTATTATTGTTCTTGTGTGTGTGTGTGTGTGTGTTCGCCTTGCAACACTCAACCCCTAAAAGAGCTGCGTCTTTCTAAAGATGCCTTCCTGCGGCTCGTGCCGAGCCCCACTCACCGAGGGAGACCGTCATGTCATCTGTGTCTCCTGTTTGGGTGAGGATCATGCAGCGCTCGCGCTCGCTGACAGCGGCTGCCCTCACTGCGAGCTTCTGCCGATGGTGACTCTGAGGACTTGCCTGGCATTTTTCTCAGAGCCTGCGCTGCCGCACCGTAAGAAGCGCCGCTCGCAGCGGGTCCCGGAACCCGCTCCAGCCCGACCAAGCTCGCCGGTTCGCCCCCCTGAATCACTTCCTGATGCTCAGCGCCCACAGTCTGCCGCCGCTTCATCAGAGGAAGTTGTTTCCGAAGCCGCGTCGGGGGAGAAGGATTCCTGCTCTCTGCTAGCTTCAGGCAGCGAGGACTGGGCGAGCTCCGAGGATCTCGCGCCTCCTGCCCGTAGGCCTTCGGCAAGAGCTAGCATCGAGAAGGAGCTCATGCGAGTACTCGCGTTGGCCGCGGCGAGCCTCGGCCTCGAGTGGTCTGCACCGGAACTCCCTTCTCTCACCCGGCTGGATGGTAGCTTCCTCCCTGGTGAGCGCACCTCTACGGAATCAAAGCCCGCTCCTTTTCTTCCTGAGCTTCATGAAGAAGTTGCGAAGGCCTGGAACGCTCCCTACTCAGCACGAACACGTTTGTCTGTGTCGCCAGCATTTTCCTCCTTGGATAATGCTAAAGACCGAGGCTACCTTTTACTTCCGCCGGTGGAACAGGCGATAGCGACCCACCTTTGCCCGCCCTCTGCTGGACGGCGGACTAAACCGGTGTTGCCTTCCAAAGCCTGCCGCATGACGTCGACGCTGCTTGCGCAAATTTTCTCCGCCGCTGGGCAGGCTGCGTCAGCACTACACACCATGGCTACGCTGCAGATTTTCCAGGGTGATCTCCTCCGTAAGCTGGATGAGATGGGGCCTGACGCTATCTGCATCGCGGATTTGAGAAACGCTTCGGATCTCTCCCTCCGCGCTACCAAGTCTGCTGCACAAGCCATGGGACGGTGTATGGCTTCCGCCACTGTTGCTGAGATGCACTTACGGCTGACGCTCACGGAGATGGCTGATTCCGAGCGCACCGCGTTTCTCGACGGCCCGCTGTCTTCCGCTGGCCTCTTCGGATCTTCTCTCTCCGAGTTCGTAGAGAGATTCACCGAAAGCATCTCAAGCCTTCAAGCACTTCCTCCCGAAGCGCTCTGGTTCTGCAGCGAGTCGTGAAAAACAGACCCCGCGGAGCTCTCAGCCTCAGCCCCCGCCTTCGGCCGCCTCTTCACAGCAGCGACAGCAGCGCAGCTCGAGGCCCCACTCTCGCTCTAGCAACCGACGCCCCGCTCAGCGCGGGCCACGGCCGAGGATTGCAGTGAAGCCGGAAGCCCCGAAGAAGTCCTAGCACGCCGAGGAAAGCGCAGGTGTGTGAGTCCCGTTGCGGCCGGTCTCTCACCCAAGCGCGCCGCTGTTTCAGTCCCAAGAATTGCGACTGTTCCAGCGTTTTCTGCAAAGCGCAAGCCCGCACAGCTGCCCGCTTGCCTGCACACAAAAGCCGTTTTTACGGCTACCCAGATATATCCCGAAAAGAGTGTATTTTCTGGTGTCCCGGCCACGGCCGATGGTGCTATAAATGTAGTGTCGATGCCCACTCCTCTGTGCCCATCCTTACACACAAGCACAGCCCTACACTTAGGGCTCGCGCACATAAAATCGACTCAGGTCGATTGCGCTTCCAACATAGTAAAAGTGCCCACTTCCCAGTGCCCACGAACACTATGTCTCGCAGATCACAGGCTCTCTGTAAAAACGGGACCTGTGCACGCTCGCTCTGCTCAGGCAGGCAGCGCGTCCAAAGCAGTGAATGTGCCCGTTTCCCGCCCACATTTACTCGCAGACAGCATGAGTCCCACGAGACTTTCTCAGCCCTCCCTCACTCAGTTAAGCACTGTAGTAGGGTCGAGGACGAGCGTTCTGCCCGCTGTAATAAGCGCGCTCCCCGCCTCGAATGTCACAGGCGTAACGCCTATGTTATTGCACCCCGAAGCACCTCTGTCGCACGGCGAACAGAGCGCACTTCGCATCCAACCCTTAGCCAGCCATGCAGAGGCATGGGCAGCGCTTCCAGGGGTTTCGGACTGGGTGCTAGACATTATAAAGAGAGGCTTCTCGCTACAGTTTTGTCGACGCCCTCCCCGCTTCACAGCGCGCGTCGAAACTACGGTGACTTTAGAAGTAGCACACCTACTTCGCGCCGAAATATCAAAACTGTTGAGCAAAGGGGCGATAGAGCATGTATCCCAAGCTCAAAGCGAAGGGGGGCTATACAGCAGATACTTTCTGGTCCCCAAAAAGGACGGTGGTATCAGACCCATACTGGATCTAAGACGGCTGAACAGAGCATTAGTGAAACGCAGTTTCAAAATGCTCACGACCAGGAAAATCCTCGCGCATATTCGCCGAGGAGACTGGTTCATGTCGATAGATCTGAAGGACGCGTATTTTCAAATACAGATAGCGTCACATCACAGGCGATACTTGAGATTTGCCTTCGAGGGTCAGACATACCAGTATACAGTCCTGCCGTTCGGCTTGTCACTGGCACCTCGTACATTTACGAAGTGCATGGACGCAGCGCTCGCCCCTCTCAGACTCAGAGGCATGCGAGTGCTGAACTATTTGGACGACTGGCTGATCCTAGCTCAATCACGATCACAGCTCGTGGAGCACAGAGCCATTTTAATTGATCACCTCGAGAATCTTGGTATCACGGTCAATTGGACAAAGAGTTCGCTGAACCCCAGTCAAGCGATTTCGTTTCTGGGTACCATTCTGGACTCACAGTCTATGACAGCGTGGCTGTCGCCACAGCGCGTGCTGCACATTCAGCGTGCGGCGAGATCCTTCCGCTGCGGCGCGACTACCCCGCTCAGGAAGTTTCAAAGGATGCTGGGTCTCATGGCCTCAGCATCGCCAGTTCTTCAGCTGGGCTTGCTCCGCATGCGCCCTCTGCAGTTCTGGTTGAGAGCGCGAGTACCGTGCGGAGCGTGGGTGTCCGGCCGGTTACGTCTCAAGGTCAATCAGAGCTGTGTGGCAGCCCTGATACCTTGGATGGCGGACGACTGGTACCGATCAGGTGTAAGCCTGGGGACTTCCTCGGGAGTGAGGATGGTGTCGACAGACGCATTCACCTCAGGATGGGGAGCGCTGCTCGAGGGCAGACCGTTCTTCGGCCTGTGGTCAGAACGAGAAAAGCTCCAACATATCAACTGCCTGGAAATGCTGGCAGTGCACAACGCGCTGACGCGTTTTTGTCCCCAAATCAAGAACCAACACGTCGTAGTCCGTTCGGACAACACGGCCGTGGTGTCCTACATAAATCGCCAGGGCGGTCTCAGATCCAGATCCCTGTACAGGCTGGCGAAACGCCTCCTAACATGGGCTCAGCACAATTTGCGCTCGCTGAGAGCAGTACATGTGCCTGGGCTCCTGAATTTGGGCCCAGACAGACTGTCCAGGAACAACATTCCCCTGGGCGAATGGTCTCTACACCCACAAACAGTCCGGCTGTTGTGGGAGAGATTCGGCAGAGCGGAGGTGGACCTATTCGCGTCCCGCGAAAACGCTCATTGCCCCGTGTTCTTTTCCAAGAACGACAACGCGCTGTCCCGGATGTGGCCACGCTGCCCGCTATACGCTTTTTCCCCCGTCTCCCTCCTGCCTCAGGTGTTAGAGCGGGTCAGGGAAACAAAATGCTCAGTACTGCTTGTAGCACCGTTCTGGAAGAACCAAGCATGGTTTCCAGTCCTGATGCAGTTAGCAGACATCGCTCCATGGCCAGTGCCATTGAGGAGAGAGCTCCTCTCGCAGGCCGGGGGCTCGATTTGGCACCCACACCCGGAGTTGTGGTCCCTTCATGTGTGGGCGCTCAACGGATATCCGTTGATCTCGCAGAGGGAGTGATGAATACCATCACTCAGGCTAGAGCACCGTCGACTAGGCGGCTTTATGCCTCGAAGTGGTCGGTTTTCTCCGGCTGGTGTACAGCTCGGGGCCTATCACCCCTCGATTGTGAGGTGACGGAGGTTCTCTCCTTCCTACAGGAGCTGTTGGATAAGGGCAGATCCCCTTCCACGCTCAAAGTGTATGTGGCGGCTATTGCAGCGTTCTCTGGAACAACGCTAGGTCAGTCACTTGGAAGGAACGATTTAGTCATCTGCTTCCTCAGGGGAGCTAGGAGGCTGAATCCTCCCAGACCTCCTTCAGTCCCTATGTGGGACCTTTCTACGGTTTTGGCGGCCATGAAAGGTGCCCCTTTCGAGCCTATCCAATCTATTAGCCTCAAACATTTGTCTTTTAAAACAGTGTTTTTGATGGCTCTTGCTTCGGTGAAGCGCATAGGCGACCTGCACGCGCTCTCCGTGAGCCCAGCGTGCTTAGAGTTTGGACCTAATGACTCTAAAGTCATACTCAAACCTAGGCATGGTTATGTGCCAAAATCCCTCAACACGCCATTTCGGGCTCAGGTTATCTCCCTGTCTGCCCTGCCGGGATCAAGTGAGGAAGGGGACTCAAGTTTTTTTTGCCCCATTAGGGCTTTAAGAGCTTACGTGTCCCGCTCTGCTGTCTTCAGACAGACTGAGCAGCTCTTTGTCTCGTTCAGTGGACGTTCCAAGGGAATGGCTGTTTCGAAACAGAGCCTATCCAGATGGATAGTTGACGCCATAGCGCTGGCTTACACTGTCAAGGACCTCCAGTGCCCGTTGGGCGTTAGAGCGCACTCCACGAGAGGCGTCGCCTCTTCGTAGGCTTGGTCTAGCGGGATTTCCTTACAGGACATATGTATGGCGGCAGGCTGGGCCTCGCCGTCTACATTTATTAGGTTTTATAACCTAGAGGTTCCCGCCTTGCAGGCTAAGCTACTATCGGTGTAGTCGAATCAGCTGTCTAACTAGAACACTGAAATTGCATGCGCAGCGCGCTACCGACTGTTTTATGGGCAGAATTGTGTAAGACCCACATTTCCCACATTAGTTCAGGTTCCCCACCCTGTCTATGTGATGTCATATTCGCGTCTGCGGACGCGGCCATATAAGGACGGAGGGATTCCCCTTTTGTCTCTAGACTCTCTCTGTGAGGTCATGTTTTGCGTCTGCGGACGCTACAATATAGGGAATTAAGGTCCCCCCCCCTTATTCCCAGACTCTCTGTGAGTCTATCTGGTGATTATGCACTGTATACCTGGGTTAGCTTCCAGTGATCGGTGTTTTATCCCAGCACGCACGGCATTTTACAAGGGGTTCCCGTAGCGTTTTTACAAAAACGCAGTGCGAGAGGACTCTCGTAAGAGAACGTACTCGGTTACTAACGTAACCTCGGTTCTCTCTAGAAGAGGGAACGAGTACTGCGTTCTCTGCCGTGCGTACGGTTCACTCTGGTTCGCTTCGGCGATGAAAATCAAGTGAATCAGCCTTTTCGAGCTCCTTTTATAGACGTTAGCCACACCCGTCTCGGCGGGAAGTGGCAAGGAGGGCGCGAAGAACGTCACTTCAGGCCTCGCTCGATAGGCTTATGCAGTTGCCGCAGAACAGCCAATGAGCGAGCAAGCTGTCTCGCCATAGCTGTGTACTGCTGCAACGCGCTTTACAAATATGGAAAATTAAGGATAATTTTTTGCTTCAGTATTTCGTGAAAAAAGAGTTTTTCCCGTAGCGTTTTTACAAAAACGCAGTACTCATTCCCTCTTCTAGAGAGAACCGAGGTTATGTTAGTAACCGAGTACGTTTTTTTCATTCAAAGTTAGCTTGTGTTGGCTCTAGTTTGCATGCGTTTTGTGGCGCTGTACCATTTAAGCCCATCTTAAAAAAAAGCTAATTTGTAAAAATAATCTTCTCTACAAAACAATTTATGATGTATTTATTTGTAAATTAATGTAAAATGAATCACAAAACATGTATTGTTTGCAGTTCACATGCTTAATTCTTTGGCAGTCTATCTTTCTGTAAGGCTAATGGTTTGACCTAGAGATTGGCTTTGAACGCAAGCTCATAAAACTCATCTTTCCATTTAAAGGAAAATTATATAAAATGATAAAGTACTATTTGTTCATACACAAAAAACAATACATTTATCTCTTATTTGACATAATATCAATGTAGTTACCAAAGAAATGGCTGAAAATTGCTGAAATGTGTTGATTTCTGAAGGGTCCCGAAACATCAAAGTTGAGATGGCATGCACATGGGTGGGGCTAACTCAACATTGCCAAATGTAATTGGTATGCAATTAAAAATGCCAGGGAAGTAACAAATCACTGGATTGGTTAAAATAATAAGCAGTATAAAATACTATTTTCTCTTTTTTTAATTTGACTTCAGAGTTGAAAGTGGGCTTAAAGGGTACATGGGCTTAATGGGTACACTTACCCTAAAACGCACACAGTCTGTTAACTTAAGCAATACTTTTAAGGTAGTCTAATATATTTCTGACTAACAAATTACTGACACAGTAAAGGGTAGATTTAAATAAAAAAAAAACTAAATTTAAATAAAGAAAAAAACGAAATTTAAATACAGAAAAAATGAAATTTAAATAAAGAAAAACTACATTTAAATAAAGAAAAACTAAATTTAAATAGGCCTAAAGAAAAACTAAATTGTTAATTGTTTTCTGCGTGGCTCGAGCCGCGCCTGAGTGTCTCACGCAGGCAATGTGCAAACTCCAACCTATTAACATGGGAGCCGAAATAAAAACAGACACCCAACGCAGCTGAGACTCTCACGCCAGCAGCCAGTGTGTCGCCGGCCTTATTCAAGCGCGAATGAGAACTGTTTCGCGGGGGATCCCAGGTGTCAATAAAAAAATTAAAAAACGTTTTTTTGTTGTTGTTTTATAAATTCTCTATGACAATTGTTTAATAAATGTTCAATCAAAATGCAAAACATCGCGTTTTTTTTTTTTTTCGACTAATCGTTGTGCAGGACAGGACTTTGGTCGACTAAGGCAAGGCAAGGCAAGGCAAGGCAAGGCAAGTTTATTTATATAGCACATTTCATACACAGTGGCAATTCAAAGTGCTTTACATAGAAGAAATTAAAATAATAAAAAGAAAGAAGAATAATTAAAATAATAAAAAGAAATAAGAATAATTAAAACAGTTAAAAAAATAAAATACAGTACAGTACAAACATTCGGACGAACAGTGGCACAGTGCTCATTCATTAAATGCATAGTTAAACAGAAGTGTTTTGAGTCTGGATTTGAATGTGACTACTGTAGGAGCACATCTGATCTCCTCTGGAAGCTGGTTCCAGCTGCGGCTGGCATAATAGCTAAAAGCGGCCTCGCCATGCTTAGAGTGAACCCTTGGTAATTCTAGCTGATATGATCCTAATGATCTGAGTGATCTGTTGGGTTTATATTCTGTGAGCATGTCTGCAATGTATTGAGGTCCTAGGCCATTAAATGATTTATATACCAGTAATAATACTTTAAAATCAATCCTAAATTTAACTGGGAGCCAGTGTAAAGACCTGAGGACTGGTGTGATATGTTCATATTTTCTGGTTCTGCTCAGAATCCTGGCGGCAGCGTTCTGTATGAGCTGCAACTGTATTATGGTCTTTTTGGGAAGGCCAGTGAGGAGTCCATTACAATAATCCACCCTGCTGGTGATGAAAGCATGAACAAGTTTCTCTAAGTCTTGTCTGGAAACAAAGCATCTAATTCTTGCAATATTTTTTAGATGATAGTATGCTGATTTAGTTATTGCTTTGACATAACTACTGAAACTAAGGTCTGACTCTAGTGTCACACCAAGATTCCTGACTTGATGTTTAGTTGTTTGACCCCTAGAGTGAAGGTATGCGTTCACCTTGAGAACTTCATCTTTGTTTCCAAATGCAATGACTTCAGTTTTGTCTTTGTTTAACTGAAGAAAGTTTTGACACATCCAACTGTTGACTTCATCAATGCATTGGCACAGGGAGTCAATGAGGCTGTAATCGTTAGGCGATAGGGCTAAGTAGAGCTGTGTGTCGTCTGCATAGCTGTGGTAAGCAATTTGGTTCTTTCTCATTATTTGGCTCATTGGGAGCATATACAGGTTGAACAGGAGTGGCGCAAGAATTGAGCCTTGAGGGACTCTGCATGTCATAGATGTCCACTCAGACTTATGATCTCCTATATTCACATAATAACCTCTCCCATCTAAGTATGACCTGAACCATTTTAGGACTATCCCAGAAAGCCCCACCCAGTTTTCCAGCCTGTCAAGAAGTATGTTATGATCGACAGTGTCAAATGCAGCACTGAGGTCGAGTAGTACCAGCACTGATAATTTGCCTGAATCAGTATTTAAGCGAATATCGTTTATTATCTTTATGAGCGCTGTCTCTGTGCTGTGGTGCGGTCGGAAACCAGATTGAAAATTGTCAAAGTATCCATTCGAGCATAAGAATTTGTTCAGCTGATTGAAAACAACTTTTTCAATGATCTTGCCTATGAAAGGAAGATTTGAGATCGGCCTATAGTTGCTTAATATGGTCTTATCCAGATTGTTCTTTTTCAGGAGGGGCTTGACAACTGCAGTTTTCAGGGAGTTTGGAAAACTCCCAGAGAGAAGTGAGGCATTTACCACTTCTAGAAGATCTGCTTCTAAACTGTTTAACACACTTTTGAAAAATGATGTGGGAAGTGTGTCAAGAGCGCATGTTGATGTTTTAAGGTGCTGTACGGTTTCTTCCAAAATTTTGCCATCAATTTCTTTGAAGTCAGACATAGTAACTAATTTCTCAGGTGGTTTGATCTGTCTAACCCCAGAGCAACTCAAGGATGTGCTGATCACCTTTCTGATATTACTGATTTTCTCAGAGAAGAAAGAAGCAAACTCACTGCACTTGTTGTCTGAGAGCATTTCACTGGGAATCTGGCTTGGGGGGTTTGTCAGTCTCTCTACAGTAGCAAAAAGAGTGCGTGTGTTGTTTAAATGACTGTTTATAATATTTGAGAAGAAAGTCTGTCTAGCTTTGCCTAGTTCCATATTAAAAGCATGGATGCTGTCTTTGTAGATGTTATAATGGACTACAAGTTTTGTCTTCCGCCACATGCGCTCTGCTTTTCTGCATTGTCTTTTCATATTTTGCACTGCTGTTGAGTTTCTCCAAGGTGCTTTTTGTCTGCCACTCTTCTTCCTGACTTTAACAGGAGCAATATCATCAATTACAGTTTTAACTTTTGAGTTAAAGGAATCAAGGAGAAAATCAACAGAGTCTGCAGATAATGCTTGGTGTTAAGGATATAGCCTTCATAAATAGTACACTAGTGTTCTCATTTAAGCATCTCTTCTTGACAGACACAGATCTAGCTTCAATGGCAGGAGAGATCAATATATTAAAGAAAATACAGAAATGATCAGACAGTGCTACATCCTTAATAACAATCGATGAAATGTTTAGACCCTTACTGATGAGTAAATCTAGAGTGTGTCCACGATTGTGTGTGGGTCCATGTACATGCTGAGTCAGATCAAAAGTTTTTAAAACAGTATTGATTTCTTTTGCCATATTGGTTTCTGCATTATCTATGTGGATGTTTAAATCTCCAGCAATGGCAAAACAGTCAAACTCTGAGATAATTGTTGATAACAGTTCTGTAAAGTCCTCAGCAAAGGCTGGAGAGTATTTTGGAGGCCTGTAAATAATGATAAGTAAAATGCGTGGAGCACCTTTTAACACAATACCCAGATATTCAAAAGACAAGTAATTCCCAAGTGATATTTGCTTACATTGATAGATATCTTTAAAAAGAGCAGCTAGACCCCCACCTCTCTTAACAGCTCTGCAGACACTCATAAAAGTAAAGTTAGGAGGGGCTGCTTCATTGAGGATTGTTGCACTGCAGCTGTCTTGTAGCCAGGTTTCATTCAGAAGCATAAAATCCAGATTGTTTGTGGTTATTAAGTCGTTGACTAGAAGTGATTTATTTTTAAGTGAGCGAATGTTTAGAAGTGCTAACTTAACAGACTTACTTTTCCCCACAGCAATATTAGTTTGACGTGTAAGAGCCACCAGATTAGTTAGGTTTGCTGTACGGCTATTGAAGGCCTTAGACTTTCTATCTTGTAATAGAACAGCAATAGAGGAAGATACAGGCACACTGGGTTCCCGTTTGTTCTGTAAACATTTGAGAAAGTTACTGTTATCAAAACGGGGACCCGACACATATCACTGAGAGCTGGTATCAGTTGTTTTTGGTTCACCTCGAGCAGATGGAGGAGGGTGTGGGCCCTGGCGTTGTGGCAGAGGCCGAAAAGCTCTCACAGGAGGAGGGGGAGGGCGAGCTGGGCCCGCAGGCTTGGGTGGTAATGGTGCCTGTCTTTTTTTGGTTGGTATCTGGGGGCTCGCAGCAAAAGAGTGGGAAAGTCTTGTTCCAGCATGCACTAGTTCTTCCATTTTCTGTGAGAAGCACAGTAGAGGCGATGCTGATGCTGGGGAGAGGGAGAAAGTGTCTGGTGAAAGGGCCTGTTGGTCTGGTGTCTTCAGAGGCTGTGATATGCTGTCCTGGCTTCCCTGGCTGTTTTCCAGGAAGTCGTCCTTGGGTGATGAATCTTCAAGCAGTTCTGATATGTCTGTCTGTGGTGAGCTCTGTTGGCAGAGCTCAGCTGAGATTGTGTCCGTGAGCAGAGGTTGTTGTGGCGGAGTGGTGTTATCATGTCCATTTTGCTGCTGAAGTGAAGTCCCGTCGTCATTCATACTGTGTCCAGGTGTGTGTGTGCCGTTCAGATTGAGTGGATTGGCACACACTGCAGAAGGATGATTGAGGGAGAAGTAGAAATTGTCCTTTAACACTCTTGAACCAAGTTTGTTTGGGTGATGGCCATCCCGATGAAAAAGTTGTCTCTGACTCCAGAAAAGATTGAAATTGTCAATGAAGTTTACTCCTTTTATATTGCAGGTTTTTTGCAGCCATGTATTAAGTCCAAGCAACCGTGAAAACCTGTTTGTTCCTCTTGCTGGGAGAGGTCCACTGATGAATGTTTGAACTTTCAGTCTTTTAAGTGTTTCAAAAAGTTCATTGAAATCCTTCTTAAGGAGTTCTGACTGCTCTTTATGAATATCATTCTTCCCCACATGTATGATGAGTCGATTTGCAGTCTTATGTTTCATCAGAATGTTCTGAAGTTCCCTGTTTACATCAGAAGTTGTTGCTTGTGGAAGGCAGCATGTAGTTGTATCCCTGCCGCTAATGTTTCTGATTATGGAGTCCCCCACTATCAGAGTCCTGGGCTCGGCTGCGCTCTGAGCTGAGTGCCGCTGTCTGCTCGACCTTGAGCGCCAGTTAGCATCAGTGTTAGCTACTGGCCCATTCAGTCTGTGTTCGATCACATTCATCACATTTGGGGATTCCTCATTTACATTCATTAGCACTTCAAATCTGTTCTCAAGATGTATAGGCGGTGGTAGGAGACCAGTGTTTGCAATCCTTGTCAGAGCTGTATCTGGGGTAGAGGATGCTACTGCGGCAATATGTGAGGCTTGTGACAATCTGATGTCTCGAGTGCCTTTGGGTCTCGCTCCCTGTTTGTGCCATCGATTAGTAAGTCGATCGGCTTGTTTCTCTACCTGTCGAGGAGCACTAGTTTCATGGGACTCACCGGTATGCTGAGGGTGTCCATGACGAAGCTCTGTTGTGTGCTCCGTCTGGTTTGGTGGTCCCGTAAGTAACTTTGTTTCAAGAACTGCAATCCTTTGTAAAAGTCTGTGGCAGTTGGTGCAGCAAGTAGATTCCAGAAGAGGCATTTTCTCTCCTATCCTTGAGGCAGTTGTGTTTTCCTTTCCCCGGAATGTAAGCTGGTCGGGTGAAAGAATTCTCAGTTTTTGTAGTAATCCAAACTTTGTCATCTGAGCACTGTGCTGATTTGCTGAAGTTAAAATTAGGTGATAAAAGGAAATAAAATAAAGGAAATAAAAAAAAAATAGGAGATAAAATGTAAAAGCGATAGAGCAAAGTGCGGAGCAGTAAGCAAGAGCGTCCGAACAGTAGCTGAGCAGGAAGGGAAGACTAAGCGTTTCTTTGGTTGACTACAGCCCTAGTTTGAATGAAAGTGTGTCTTGTTTCCTATCAGTGTGATCGTATGTTCACAATTATGAAGATGACTTGATTGAAATCTGTGTAAAATGCTTTGTATTCTTATAATAGGAATGATGTCTAAACTGTGGCCTCTGTACTCTCTGCTAGAGCTGGAGAGTAAGGAGATCACAGATAACGCATGATTTACAATGAGAAGTGAAGAAAATGCCACCTCTCAAATAAAGACAGTGTCTAATTGGTCAGAACTCATCCAGGAGGCTGGACAAACATTTGAGTTTAAAATCTTAGGACCCGAACAAAGCTTCGGGGGAAGAGAAAAAGTAGATTCAAAAACGATCATGGAGAAGCCATGACGGAGTAACCAGACAGACGAGTAACCATGTAGACGAGCAGACGAAATAACCCAAATCAAGATCAGAAGAACATGGATTAAACAGCTTCATTCAAGCCATCTAACAACTCTCGTCTCAATTTCTTTCTTTTCTTAGTTTTCTTTTCTTTTCCGTTGTGAGTCTCGGTTCTAAGTCTAAGTTTTGTGGCAAAGTTTCGGTCCACGATTCGACTGCAAAGCCTGCTTACAACTTCAAAGATTTTCCATCCACCCGCCAGCACACCACGTGATTGGCCGCCCCAGACATTTATCCAGGCACGAAGAGATGCCAGCCAATGAACCCGGAAAACTTGTTTACGCTGACAAAGGGAATCCCCAAAAGGAACACAAAGACAAGAAAGTAGCCTCCAGACTCTTAAGCTGAACTGGTGCACTGATATAGATTTAATAACCCGCCTAAGAAACGATAGAAGGGTTAAATTAATGATTGATGGTTCGTTCAGGTCATGTCTTATAAGTGCATATAGAAATCTAAACTGCATATAGAAACTTGGAATTTCATCATCTCACTCTTAAAACTCATTCTTTCCTCACTCTCTTTCTTTCTGCAACTCGCATGAATGTGTGTGCGTGTGTTTGTGTTAGATATTAGTTTTATGTGTTAGAATAATCAATAAAGTCTTGTTTGTATTTTAAAGAGAAGAGTTACTTGTGTTATGTGCTTACAAATTTAATGTCTTAAACTGCTGATCTAAGTTACCTTGCTAATAAATAGTGTTTCACTATAGTTTGGATAGTTATATCCACTGCAGAGCTGATAGTTACGGCCGGTTCAAATGAACGCTGGACGAGTAATTTGCATGGCCGTAATAAGTGATTCTTTCGAATTCCCTATAAATTAATTAATAATTCCTTTTGAGCTAAATTGACCTGTCAGAAACACCTACATTACAGTTTAAAGGGGTGGTTGATTATGATTTCACTTTTCTAACTTTAGTTAGTGTGTAATGTTGCTGTTTGATCATAAACAACATCTGCAAAGTTACAACGCTCAAAGTTCAAAGTAAAAGGAGATATTTGCTTTTAAAGAAATCATTTTTTAAGGACTACAGCAAATGGCTGGTAGGGACTACACAACATTCCTCCCGGGTCAGTGACATCACTATTATACCACCCCTTTAAGCGGCCCCTAAGTTAATAACTAATGATTTTTACAATGGAAATTAATCAATTAAAATTTTTATTTAGCTAGACAATGACTTTCTTCTAGAGCTGCTTTACAGCCAAAACAATCTTTGTTGCTTTAATTTCCTTTTATCACTGTAAAGCTGCTTTGAAACAATCTGTATTGTAAAAAGCGTTATATAAATGAAGGTGACTTGACTTTACTTTTATTACAGTTTTTTAAAAATACTTACAATTGGTTTAAACTATGATTCCATTTCTCAATTACACACAAAACATGCACACAACATGCAAAACGTCACACTATCTTTCAAAAGCAAACACTTTTAGTGATTGTGTTGTTTAGTAACTCTATACACAAGCATCAAATGATTAGCCACATACACGCCAAACTACACACAGATGTGGAAAATGTAAAACACTACTTTATTGTGTATTTTGCTTGTTACAAATAAAGCCACAATAAACTCATGGAGCAAACTTCTTGTAAATCATCTTGATGGATGACGCATAGATAACTTAAAAAATGACAGTTTTGCTAGCCCACATATAATTCAACAAATGTGGCACAGTTACCTTAAAACATATCTGTGCTACTTTTGGTAAAAATATGGCACAGTGAGCACTGGCTAATGTGGGAGTGTGTCTAAAGTGGTCCACATATGATATGGCCCAAATAATTAATAAGCTTTTCTTGGGCCTGTCACATTCACCGCCTGTCATCGTCCTGTCTTCGTTCTCACTACAGTTCCCAGAATCCTCGTTTCCACACCTGAACTCACTCCCTTCGTTACCCACCTGTTCATCATCATCATCTGCATCACCTGTCTTGTGTTCATCTGTCTGTGTATTTAAGTTCCTGGTTTTCACTCATTATGGTCGGTTATTGTTTGTGCACCAGCACACTGTTCAGTTTGTTTGCCCATTGAGAATTAAACCTTTGCTGTTTTTGTACTTTTGACTACGCATCCTTCATTCATCATCTTCATCATCTACCCATGAGCGTGACAGAATAACCGACCCAAACCAAACATGGAGCAAGGGAGTTTGTCTCTGGAAGAATATGTTAAAGTATACCTTGACTACTTCCAAGATGTGAGTAAAGATCCTCATATTCTGAAGATGACGTTTTGGAGTGGATTGAGTAATCCACTAGATCAGATGCTCTTGTGGGGTGATTTTCACCTCCCCTTCACAGAGTTCATCGACCGCACTCTTTGGGTGTGTGGTTCCTCCTTCACGGTGGAAGTTAATCCAGAACCAGCTATCTCCGCTGAGCCACCCCTCTTCATCCAGAGCACCAGTCCAGCCGAGCCTGCACTTCACGCCAGTCCAGCCGAGCCTGCACTTCACGTCAAATCTGCCGAGACCAAGGCAGTATGCGTCGTGCCCGCTGCCCTTGTGACTGAGAGCGTCTCGCCCGCCGCGCCTGTGACTGACAGCGTCGTGCCCGCCAAGCCTATGAATGGGGTAGATGTCTTCAGCGACCTTCCTCCTCTCATCGGCCCTGACGAGCCAAAGTCCTCTTCACCGCTGGTCCCGTCCAGCACCGAGCCTTCACCGCTGGTCCCGTCCAGCACCGAGCCTTCACCGCTGGTCCCGTCCAGCACCGAGCCTTCACCGCTGGCCCAGCCCAGCATCGAGCCTTTACCGCTGGTCCCGTCCAGCACAGAGCCTTCTTCACAGCTGGTCCCGTCCAGCACTGAGCCTTCTTCACCACTGGTCCCGTCCAGCACAGAGCCTTCTTCACCGCTGGTCCCGTCCAGCACAGAGCCTTCTTCACCGCTGGTCCTGTCCAGCACAGAGCCTTCTTCACCGCTGGTCCCGTCCAGCACTGAGCCTTCTTCACCGCTGGTCCCGTCCAGCACTGAGCATTCTTCACCGCTGGTCCCGTCCAGCACAGAGCCTTCACAGCTGGTCCCGTCCAGCACTGAGCCTTCTTCACCGCTGGTCCCGTCCAGCACTGAGCCTTCACCGCTGGTCCCGTCCAGCACAGAGCCCTCTTCACCGCTGGTCCCGTCCAGCCCAGAGCCTTCTTCATCGCTGGATCTGCCCAGCACCAAGCCCTCATCGCTGGTCCTGCCCAGCACCAAGCCCTCATCGCTGGATCTGCCCAGCACCGAGCCCTCATCGCTGGATCTGCCCAGCACCGAGTCCTCATCGCTGGATCTGCCCAGCACCGAGCCCTCATCGCTGGATCTGCCCAGCACAAAGCCCTCATCGCTGGATCTGCCCTGCACCGAGCCCTCATCGCTGCCCTCATCGCTGCCCTGCACCGAGCCCTCATCGCTGCCCAGCACTGAGCCCTCTCTGACACCCGGGACTTTCCCCAAGTATTTTTTTGGGGGGGGCCATAGAGCTCCGTCCTGGCCACTCGAGGGGCCACGGCCACCCGAAGGGGCTTCTCCGCCGTGGCCACCCGAAGGGGCTTCACCGCCGTGGCCACCCGAAGGGTCTTCTCCGCCATGGCCACCCGAAGGGGCTTCTCCGCCATGGCCACCCGAAGGGGCTTCTCCGCCATGGCCGCCCGAGGGGTCCGCACCGCCATGGCCGCCCGAAGGGTCTTCACCGCCGTGGCCGCCCGAGGGGTCCGCACCGCCATGGCCGCCCGAGGGGTCCGCACCGCCATGGCCGCCCGAGGGGTCCGCACCGCCATGGCCGCCTGAGGGGTCGTCTCCGCCATGGCCGCCTGAGGGGTCTTCTCCGCCACGGCCACCTGAAGGGTCTTCACCGCCGTGGCCTCCCGAAGGGCCCGCACCGCCGTGGCCACCCGACGGGTCCGCACCGCCATGCTCCCCTTATCTGCCTGCACCTCCTTGGTCCCCTGGTCTGTCTGCACTGTCTTGATCACCTCCTCTGTCTGTCCTGCCACCATCCTGGAGTCCGTACTCCTGAACCTGTGCCACCTTCCCGTCACGGACTCCAGGATGCCCACCCCCCCCTCCCGTATGCTGCCTTCTTCAGCGCGGGACGCGCCTTGCGGGAGGGGGGAGTAATGTCACATTCACCGCCTGTCATCGTCCTGTCTTCGTTCTCACTACAGTTCCCAGAATCCTCGTTTCCACACCTGAACTCACTCCCTTCGTTACCCACCTGTTCATCATCATCATCTGCATCACCTGTCTTGTGTTCATCTGTCTGTGTATTTAAGTTCCTGGTTTTCACTCATCATGGTCGGTTATTGTTTGTGCACCAGCACACTGTTCAGTTTGTTTGCCCATTGAGAATTAAACCTTTGCTGTTTTTGTACTTTTGACTACGCATCCTTCATTCATCATCTTCATCATCTACCCATGAGCGTGACAGGGCCACATTTGACATGGAAAATATGCCCCAAATATCATAAACAGACGTGGGCCACTTCAGGCTTGGATGCAGCACATTTGAAACTGGCTAATTTAGATTAAACACTTTTAAAGGGGTCATATAATGTTATTTTTGTACAAGCTAATATGATTCTTTAGGGTCTAAATTAAAAGTTTGTAATATACTTTAATTAAAAATTCTCAGTAGTATTGTAAGAAAACAATCATTTTACCTGGTCAAAAACAGCTCTGTTTTCAGCACGCCGTTTCAGTGCATGTGTCTTTAAATGATAATGGGCTTTGCTCACCCCGCCCCTCTGTTCTGTGCACACCGTTTGTGACACAGTGACACAATAACACAATAACCATAACGCGTAAATGTGGGATTATAAATTATATTGATAACGTTGTACATAGAAAACATGCCATAATGTACCCTGAGTGTAAAAATAGCCACATTCATCATGAAGCGTGCAAGCTATTTGCAAAGATTAATATAAAGATTAATATAAAGGTCAATAAAACGTTACACTCACTTGTTCTTCTGGAGGTTCAGCAGGAACACGAATAGTTGGTACTGATCCTTTTTTCAGGAGCAGCTTCTTAGCAAATAACCAGCTTTATACTGACCCTCGTTTGTAAAGCAGTCTGGTGAAAAGATTCGTGCAAACATGACAGCATTGACGTTGATCGTGAGGAATATTCCCTTCGAAAACAAACTCAGCCACTGTGTCTGTCAATCAGGCATCGTGGGAGGGGCGTCGATTTGTGACGTCACAATATCGAACAGCTTGATTTGAGACAGGAGGAAACATATAAGAAGATTAAAAAAAAAAAACACTGGATGGATTTTTATCATTTTATTATGGTTGTGTACAGGCACTGCCAACACACATTTCAGTACAATCAACTTGTAAAAGTGCATGTACCATTATATGACCCCTTTAAAGAAAATACTTTTGAGTTGCTGAATGTGCAAAATTTGGGTCGCCGGGGCTTCAAGTAGGACATGTTCCTGGATCAACATTTTATTTATCCTCGAGCGAGACTGCTGACTGAAATTCCTAACTCCCAACCCTTAAACCTAACCTTCGGGTATGCCTGCCCACGTCTCTTTCAGACTAAAGAAGTTGTTGAAGTGTACTACAGGAGATCTTATACACTCTGATCACACAGGTAGTGACCATCACAAACTGCTCTGAGACTTGGTTGAAGATCCAAATGTAGTCCTTTATTAGGGTAATCCAGAATCGTTTATCCAAAACAGGCAAAAGGTCAAAAGACAGGGCAGACAATCCAAACAAAAACATCAAGGCAGAAAACACTGGCAAATAGTATAATCCAAGGAATCAGGCAGGAGATAAAAAAAAAAAACCATGTAACCAGGATAGCACTGTCACGATCTCACACACAGGAAATAGGGCGAAGATCCAATCGCAGTAAGTATGTTTATTATAAGGGTAATCCGTTACTCAGAAACAGTCCAGGCAAGGGTCAAAACCAAGGTAGCAATCAAACATAAACAGGAACAGGAACAAGACAACGGGCAATAACAGAACTCAGAAGAGGCGTGAATATACAAGGACTCCGTGACGCATACTAAAACAGACAGGGTTATATACACAGGGAAATGACAATGCTAATGGGGAATTGACTGAGTGCAATGATTAGTGATAAAGAACAGCTGAGTGCAATGATGAGACAAGGATCGTGGGGAATGTAGTTTCAAAATGTGACTGACACCGTGGGGAAGGAGGACATCTAGTGGACACCTGGAGAACACAAACCTGACACCGTGACAAGCACTCTGAATTGCAGTGTGACAACAACCAAGACTTCACAATGAATGACTGAAAACAGGCTTATAAAGGCAGAGTTGACAAGGTAAATGAGACCTTGAAAGTACTGAAAGTAATGAAGCATAATGAGTCCAGGCAAAGGGTTATGGGAAATGCAGTTCATGCAGCCCATAAGCAACCTAGGATGTAATGTCTCGTTCCCCTTCTCATGGAACCATGGTTACATTCGTAACCCGAGATATTTTTTTACTAAGTAAATATTTCACAGCAAAAAGACTTGTACCATAACCTGAAGATGGACAGATTTAGAAATATACTACAAGGCTTTTTACTTGGTAAAAAATAATGAGCTATCATCCAGATGACAGAATGCATGTAGAAGATTTGTGAAGTTTTGATCATGTTGAACATTTAGAGGCCTTTGAAATGTGCGTATCAAATGTGATGCATTAGGCTTTATATGGTTAAGAAAGTAAGGTTTCAAAAGAACATGATGGTTTGTAAATGATGACAATTTTAATTTTCAAAGATAAAATATCTCCATCAACAATTTTTAAATACCCTTAGAAAAGGCAAATACTTATTATGACCGCCGCTAGCGTAGCTAGCGAAAGCGGTCATATAGGGATTGTCAAAGTTTTTTTTTTTTTTTTTTCGTCATCTACTGAATTTTTTCGTCAACGATACCAGGGACACCGAAACACCGGGGAACATGAAATTTGGTGGACATGTAGCCCCACTAGACTTTTATGGAAAAATTTTGTTTGGTCCCCGGGGGCCACTCCCCCCCCGCGCTGGGCCCCCCCAAACCCAAAAAAATGCAGTTTTTCCTAAATAACTACCTGAACCGTGGCACCGAAGATGAAGAATTTTTTATGGTATGTTGGTCTACTAGACTTTTACGGAAAACTTTCGTTTGGTCCCCGGGGGGCACTCCCCCCCCCGCGCTGGGGCCCCCATGAATTTTTCGTCAACGATACCAGGGACACCGAAACACCGGGGAACATGAAATTTGGTGGGCATGTAGCCCCACTAGACTTTTACGGAAAAATTTCGTTTGGTCCCCGGGGGCCACTCCCCCCCCGCGCTGGGCCCCCCCAAACCCAAAAAATGCAGTTTTTCCTAAATAACTACCTGAACCGTGGCACCGAGGATGAAGAAATTTTTATGGTATGTTGGTCTTAAGGGCCCACATCAACCTAGCCCATAATCGATTGTCAAAGTTTTTTTTTTTTTTTTTTCCTCATCTACTGAAATTTTTCGTCAACGATACCAGGGACACCGAAACACCAGGGAACATGAAATTTGGTGGGCATGTAGCCCCACTAGACTTTTATGGAAAAATTTCGTTTGGTCCCCGGGGGCCACTCCCCTCCTGCGCTGGGCCCCCCCAAACCCAAAAAATGCATTTTTTCCTAAATAACTACCTGAACCGTGGCACCGAGGATGAAGACATTTTTATGGTATGTTGCTCTTAAGGGCCCACATCAACCTAGCCCATAATCACTCATTTGTGATTTGCGCCCCTCCCATAAAAAATGAAAATGCAATATTATTCTGCTTTAATTGCCTCTATCTTCAGTTGAGATGTTCATAACTGCACCATATTTAATGTGTATGATTAACTTGACATCCTCTGGGGGTATGCTAAGTTTCGTAGAATTTCATCCATGGGGGGGTATAAAATAAATTCATTTATGTGCACATTTAGTGACTGTACACTCATCGGCCTGTAGATGGTGGTGTTGAGCGAAGGGTTGCTGGTTTAGGATGATACTGTCACTAAGGTTGCCAACTGTCCCGAATTAGGCGGGACGTCCCGTATTTTGGGCCTAATTTATTTGTCCCGTGCGTGACCTCCCATGTCCCGTTTTTTGACAAGCTGATAAACCACTGACTGATACAACAGCAACAGCAGCAGTGCTGACCACGACACTTAAGAATGATCACCGACACCTGTCATCATCCAATCACAGCTTTTTTTAATCACTGTTTTGAGACAAATCATTGTTTGATTTGCGAACATCCTCTGCCGTCTGGTCGCTTCCGCTTCAAGCCGGACTCGTCTCGCGCTAATGGTAATTTCCTTTCACTGTCCACGTTTTGATTTCGGATAATCAATTTTGGCGAATGCAAACAACGTGATTATTGTTCATGAGTCTAACATCCAGCCACGCAAGAAAACATGTAATCTACCTGAGGGAATAATATGCTCAAAAAACATTTCTGATTATTATTAATGTTTTAAAGCTTTTAGAAAGTACATAGAAAGCTTTTGTAACATTATCTTAACTGTCACTTTTGATTAATGTAATGCATCCTTGCTGAATATAAGTAGGCAATTACTTTATTTATTTTTTTTCCCAAAAAATAATCTTACTAACCCCAAACTTTTGAACTGTAAGCCTAGTGTATAATGTTAAAAAAGCTTTCTATTTTAGATAAATGCTGTTATTTTGAACTATGGTTTGTTTGTAATGTGACTTGTTTCATGTATGACATTAAAATTATTTTTAGAATTAAATACATAAATAGGTTAAGCAATACAAATGTGTTTATGTCTGATAACCTTTTAAACACAAACTTAACAGCAGACACTGAAATGACGTACACTGTGTGATACAGTACAAATATTTTGAGTGTCCCTCATTTTCCTATAAATAACCACAATTGTCCCGCATTTTCCTTTTCTGAAGTTGGCAACCCTAACTGTCACACACACACACACACACACATGCAGGAATACAAACAAACGTAAGCATGCACACACACTGACATCCACACGCACAGACACACACCCACACCCATACACACACATACAAATCCACATGCACAGACACACACACACAAACACACACGCGCACACACATGTACGCACGCATACATACACGCACAGACACACACACACACACACACACACACACACACACACACACACACACACACACACACACACACACACACACACACACACACAGAGACACACACATACACAAACACACACACATACACACACACACAGACAGACATGCACATACTACTACTTTTTTTAGGTATATACATAAACACGCAATACAGCCAAATTGCTCCACGTCATTTATTTTTGTGGAAAGCCAGTGCAGGCCTGAGCGGCGGTCATATTTTGTACCGCCATGCAGTACATCTAGTTACTTTAATCTTAACAGTCATAAGTCTGCAAAATGTAAGAATGTCCTCCTCCCAAATGGGATTTTCAAGCATCTGGTTGTGAAGCTCTAAAAACTGCTTTATCATTCAAAAGAACAGTATGTGCGTCTGGTGTTCCTGGTTCTGAAAATCCCAAGAAAAGCCCTTGAACAGTTTCCATCAGGGACCTTTTAGGAATCTAATCACTGGTGTCCTTAGAGATGTGATACTAATTAGCACTGAAATATACATCACAGTCAACTCTTGTTTAATTAACCGTGATGGAATTTCATCACCAATATTTTTTTTTCACCAACCCTATTTAAATTGAGCATAAAAATTACTTCTACAGATCACATAGATAGTTTGGTTAGCTATGAGAAAAAAAATTAAATAAAATTATGAATATTGATTTGTGTTTCCTGTGATTACACTCTAATTACACTCCTGTGTAATTACAACAGGTTGTACAATATACTTATTCAAATTGTGAACTCTAAGTATTATACCAAACAATATTTAAAGTAGATTTTGTGTGTGTTGTTTCCTACATTGCAATAATGCTAGAGTTTTCCAGGTGGTTTCCACATAGTTTGCAAGATTTTGATATGTTCTGCCAAGGTGTTTTTTAGCACATTCCTGCAGTTACTAGGGTGTTGGGGTGGATTTCAAGATGTTGCTTGCTAGGCAGTTACATACTGGACCAACTCAAACAGCCCACCCCCAATTCTCTATGATATTCTGGACTCTAGATATGACTTGGATATTTACTTCACTGTAAAGTAGAAATAGAAAGGAATTTTACCCTGTTTTATCATCTGTCAGGTGATTAAAAGCATGATTGCCAAGAAAAGTAGAAGCACACTTTTACTCAATAATCTGCATGATTCAAGATTATATATATATATATATATATATATATATATATATATATATATATATATATATATATATATATATATATAGTTTCTCAGTGACCCTTGTTACATTGTGGCAACAGCAGCACATTTCTTCAAAGTGTCAGAAGGGACATGATCTGCTCTCTATGTTGGAAGTGGATACACTGGAATTTGAAAATACTAACTAATTGGATCAAGGTAATAACTGTTACACTGTCCTGATGAAATGTTCACTATAAGTGAAATGCATCTAGTGAATACTTGTTACTCCCAGAGCGACACATTAAGGCTACATTCCGACTTCAGGCAAAATTGCCTCATACCTGATTTTTGCTCATGAGTGACTCCGATCTCTTTTTTTTTTTTTTTTCTGTTTTTTTTTCTGATTTCTGATTTGGGCCACTCCTATTTGTGGTCCTAAATCACATAGGTCTGATGTGAGCACCAAGGCATACAGTGTCATGACAATTTTAATTTGACTCTCTTATATAAGTGTATTATATGGTTTTATAACATAAAAATAGTGTTAAATAGAAATATTAACATTAAGCATTTTGCTTTAGAATCAACTATCCCAGGTCAAATAACATGCCAAACATTTGACTAGAGTTTGGGTTAGGCTTAACAATAATACATTTATTTTTTAATTAGTTTTTTTTTTTTTTTTTTTTCACAGTCACATTGTTCTCAGGTTCAGGTTGCAATATTGAATTACATAAATGGCTCCATACAGTACATTTGGAGTACATTCAGTCTTTTTATTAGTCGTATTAGTCTTCTGCTAGCCTGGGAAAACCCAGACTACTTCCGGCGAATTTTAATTCTCTCTCCAGAATAGTCTGGAGAAGAGCCCATTCAAACTCATTTCTGTGCCGCCGAAATCGCGGCACCAATCAGAAACGTTGGGGGAGGGATTTACATGATGACGACAGCGCAGCAACGCTGAACTAGATTTCATTACAAAGATGGATGCCGCCGTGGAACATCACTCGTTCGAATCAGTTATCGCATCTGTTTTGAGTGATTTAAACTGACCGTTTTCGTTAAAACCGGTGTGATGAACAACAGATGTTTCTCCGTCGCTCTGCATACGTCATCTCCTTCATCGATCTGATTGGTTTTAAGAGTATCCAATTGCGCCCAGAGGAATTTGAGCTACGTCGGTTGGTGACGCCCCTTTGGAAATGATTTGTCTACATAGCTTCGCCAGACCCTACACTCAACTGAGAAGGGTCTGGTTTTAACCAGGCTAGTCTTCTGCAGTCTTTGAGACTGAATCTTTATGCCTGTTTGTCTATATACAGTGTCCATATGTGATACATTCATACATATTGTACAGTGTGATTTTCTCATTTAATCTCAGGCATATTGCTCCAATAGTCCCTGCAGTTTTACTGTTAGTCTCAGCGAACATGAGCGCAGATCTAGAATGTGAATTTATGAAAAGGTTAGTGCCTCCTGTAACAGGCCTACTAATTGAAAAGTATTCTCAGCGGTCTATGAGAAAAGGTTAAACTCCATCTGTTGACTCAGTTGCTAAAAGGGAAAATGCACAGAATACACTAATTCATAGAAAGAAACCAAAAACTGTTTGGAACCTTTTACATGTTTTGAAAAAAAAATTAAAAAAATAAAATAAAAAAGATTTACACTAATTCAAGCCATTCATACAACTTTAATACATCCTGATGATCAAGCATCTTTTCCTCTTTTTTTTTTTCTTTTTTCTCTCATGGCTACTATAACAACTTTAAAACTTGTCATGCTCAGGCTTGGACGCAATGACCAGAACTGAGGTAAAACTCAAAGAGTTAAGTTTATTTGCTGATATGGCAGGAACACAGTGCATAAACAGGTAAGTGATGATACTTGAGATTGTTAGTAGATGAGATAGACTTGTATTGTTATGGGTCTTTGTCTTACAGAACCGTTGGAGCGCACACACACAAGGGAACAACGTTGAGACAAGGAATGACTGGAATGACGTGATGACTGGAAGATGACTTAAATCAGTGGTTCTCAATTCCAGTCCTTGTGACCCACTGCTCTGCACATTTTGTATGTCTCTCTTATCTGACACACTCAGTTCAGTTCATGGAGTCTCTCCTAATGAGCTGATGATCTGGTTCAGGTGTGTTAAATAAGGGAGACATACAAAATGTGCAGAGCAGTGGGTCACAAGGACTGGAATTGAGAACCACTGACTTAAATGACTGGCGATCAGGCTGAATGAGGTTACAATCGTAACTAGCAAAGTTGTCAGGAACATAAAGCAGAAAGTAGTCTGTAGCATCAGATGAGGTCAGACCTATGCTGCGTCTCAATCCGCCTACTTATACTATGCTCTATAAGTATGTACTCTTTTTGTGAAGAAAAAGTGCATACTTTTGAGTGTGTAGCAGAAGAGTAGACAGGCTTTGGGACATACTATGACATTATTCAACTGCGTCTTTAACGGTTGCCCTCTGTCCCTTAGTTACACGTATCATGTCACGTAACTGACCTGTCAGTCATCTTGTCAAAGATAAAATCCTCCACATTTCATACCGTATTGGAGAGAAATGCAGTAGCATGTTGATCTGCAGTCACAGGTCTTTCATGCAGAGAACTCTCCTCATATTAATGCATAATGATGCATTTAAAGTTGAATGGCCAAACGGATCTTTATAAAGGTCTACATTGTTATTGCAGATGAAATATAACACAGATAACATTAAATCAATCACTTTCTATCAGGTTAAACTTTGATAAACCTAGTTTTTAACACTTTTTACTAGTGTTTGTAGTTCCTCCTCCAAAGCGCAATTGATTATGGGCAATATTAGCCTTTAGAGTGTGCACGGATCTACACTTTGAAAATCCACCAGAAATAGTAGACCATCCGGGGACTTCTGGCATACTCTTTTCAACATACTATGCTTTGGGACACACTTATTTTAATCTCACATACTGTTTAGGATGGAAAGTATGGACATTGAGATGCAGGGCATGACTGAGGGAGTGTGTGTGCTCTATATAGTGCTGGTGCTGAGGGTTAGATGTGTTCCAGGTGTGCATGGTTAGGTGCTAGGGAGGATGATGTGAAATGCAGTCTGTGACACTCCTTCATTAGATTAGTACATTTACCCCAGCTTTCAGACAAGGCTTAGATTAGGCCAAGATTAGGCCTTAGTTCAATTAGGACAATTAAGTAGCTTTTATAAATGAGCTCTCTCTCTCTCTCTCTCTCTCTCTCTCTCTATATATATATATATATATATATATATATAACCTTTTCTGGTGTGCATCTAGAGACAAAACAATGGCACTGACATATTTTAAGATATGTCAATGTAAGTTGTTTTCAGTTAAGACAGCTCAAACATGCAAGGTTTAGTCTAAACCTTGTCTGTGCAACCAGCATTAATGTACCCTTAAGTTGACAATAATATTTTCTCTCACATAAATCTCTACAGTCATGTTTAGACAGTTATTACAGTTCATTGTGTTCTGAACTACAACTTATCCGACTCAAGGTTTTCTTTAAATTTGAACAATTATGATAATTGACTATAATAGTGTGATTGTGCGATAGTGATGTGAATGAATCACATTTGTCTGTAACATTGTCAGCTATATTTAGTTATTTAGATATTTTTATACAGCCATTTTCCAGACAAGATGTTTCACTAGTATTTCATGTATTATCTACATACTGTATTGTTATATATTTTTATCTGCCATTTTATTTCTTGTATAAGGAAATGGTAACACATTATTTCAACAGTTCTCTTAGGACATTCTGGTTACAAATGCTGTCCTCCCGATGACAACCAGATTGACTAGTTCCCTTACGCCCTACATTTCCCAAAATCCCATATCTGGCCTCCCACTCAGCACATGTAGCCAATTTTGGATAATATTTCAGCTCTGAGCAAACAATGCTCCATGCTAAGTCCAAGTTGTTTTTGCTATGGCTGACAATTCGTTCTCTCTCCTCCACTGTCATACGCCCCCTAATGCTGATTGGCTACACACATTTATTGTTGTTTGATCGTGTGTTGGTCCGACTTACTTTCAAACAGCGTTTTTCAAATATCGCTTACCCCACCTATAAATGTGACACATGAATTGAAATTATTTGAATCCATTTTAAATTCGTTTTCATGCAGTTAACGTTTCTGAATTTATTTGATATTTTAACTTTTTGTGTTATTTTTGAAGACTGGTTAGGATAATTTTTAATAGTGTAATTATTTTATGTGAATTAATCTTTCTTACCACATTTGTCTGTTTTATTTGTGCGTGAGAGTTCATTAACATGCGGTGACAATGGCAGATGCACAAAGTTCAATATTTCACTTTTTCAAGAAATCAAAGATTTACATTCACATTTAATCATTTAGCAGACGCTTTTATCCAAAGCGGCTTACAAATGAGGAGAGCAATATAAGCAATCAAACTAACAATAGGAAAACAATATGCAATATAGTTTAGTCTAACGCAGTGTACATTTTTTGTAAATAGATATAGAACAGAAGAGAAGAGAAAAAAAAAGAAAAGAAAGTGTTAGTATTAATGGATCAAGTGATCAAGATGCATCTTCAGCCGTTTCTTGAAAATGGCTACGGACTCAGCAGTTCGGGTTGAGTAAGGTAGATCATTCCACCAGCAGGGAACATTTAAGGAAAAGGTCAGTGAAAGTGAATTTGTGCCTCTCTGAGATGGCACCACAAGGCGACATTCACTTGCAGAACGCAAGCTTCTGGATGGTACATAAGTCTGGAGTAAGGAGTTTAGGTAAAAGGGGGCAGAGCCAGTGGTTGTTCCGTAGGCAAGCATCAGTACCTTGAATTTGATGCGAGCAGCAACTGGCAACCAGTGCAATCTTGTGAGGAGAGGTGAGGCGTGTCCTCTACAGTGCAAGCTGGAAGACCTGCCAAGAGAGCATTACAATAGTTCAGTCTGGATAGAATAAGCACTTGGACAAGGAGTTGTGTAGCACGCTCTGATAGGAAGGGCCTTATCCTCCTAATGTTGTATAAGGCAAATCTGCAGGACTGGGCAGTTCTTGCAATGTGGTCTGTGAGGTTCAATTGATCATCAATCACAACTCTAAGGTTCCTGGCTGACCTTGATTGAGTTATAGTTGACAAACCAAACTGAATGGAGAAGTTGTGGTGCAGTGTTGGGTTGGCCGGGATTAGAAGCAACTTTGTCTTCACAAGGTTTAGTTGAAGGCGGTGGTCCTTCATCCAGCAAGAAATGTCTGTCAGGCAGGCTGAGATGCGAGCAGCTACCATCAGTAATCAGTACCAAATGTTTGTACTTTGGGGGTCGATGAATTGTCACACCTTTAGTACAGTGGTGGAAGTGTAATTATCCGATTGGTCAGTTTGAATGTCTCACAGTTGGGTTTTAGTCACATGGTCAAGGAAAGGATAAAAGAAGATTGTAACTGTTGCTCTGCCCTCTTTGATGCTCTGGCTCTCTTATTCTCTGGGTCCCTTTCTTGGGGGCTCTCTTCTTATTCTTGGGGCTCTCTCCTTTTGCCTTCTCTTTTCTCTCTCTCTCTCTCTCTCTCTCTCTCTCTCTCTGGTAACATTTTTCATATATGCTGGGTACAATTAATAATATAAGTTATCATACATATATTTTGTAACTATTTTAAGTGTAACCATAACCATATTTTGTCATTAAACCTTTTCAATTGCAACTAATGTGCTAACTAGTTTTGATTTGATATTGACTTTGAAGTGCTACATACTGCAATACAATATCGTCACTATCTATAGCAACGCTCTCCCACAAATATTAAGCTATTGTAACTGCACTTATTTCCGTCATTGGTATAAGTGGCAGTGGGTGGTATAGACAAGAAATGTGCAGTTTTCTACCATCTTGCTAATAACGTTTCTTTAGTCATTCGGCAGTTCTTTCAGCTTGAACCACTGCAGGAATTCCACCCTTACATCTTCCTTGATCTCCTGTTCATCTGCTCACAAGCCTCCAGCACCAGTCCTTCACCTGCACAAAGAAACACTGTGTCACCAGC
Organism: Vimba vimba; assembly: GCA_022828995.1. Classification (NCBI taxonomy): domain Eukaryota; kingdom Metazoa; phylum Chordata; class Actinopteri; order Cypriniformes; family Leuciscidae; genus Vimba; species Vimba vimba. The sequence continues at coordinate 19,294,365 of CM040824.1, read as the reverse complement.
CAGCTAAGTTTTCATTGAATCATCTGCTGCCAGTTGTGTCGCCTTCACACTCAGCTTTCTCATCCACTCCTACAATAAAGTATTATATTAATCACTTACTTCATCTGTCCTCTTCTGTTTTTGACAACCGCTTTCTGCCGTCTCAGTTCTCTTACGAGAGTCCTCTCGTACTGCGTTTTTATCAAAACGCTACGGGAAAAGTCTCTTTTCACGAAATACTGAAGCAAAAAATTATCCTTAATTTTCATACATGTAAAGCGCGTTGCAGCAGTAGTCAGCTATGGCGAGACGGCTTGCTCGCTCATTGGCTGCTCTGCGGCAACTGCATAAGCCTATCGAGCGAGGCCTGAGGTGACGTCAGGCCAATGAGGGCGCTTCGCGCCCTCCTTGCCATTTCCCGCCGAGACGGGTGTGGCTAACCTCTATAAAAGGAGCTCGAAAAGGCTGATTCACTTGATTTTTCATCTCTTCAGCGAAGCGCACGCATCGCTGGATCACGAGGAAGCAAGCGTCGTCTGAGGCAAGCACTTCAGCGGGACGAGCCACTTGAAGCCGCTGGCCTACGCCACCTTCTACAGCCGTACCTGCTGCGCTTTCCGACGCATATCCTTTCATTACCCTTTTACTGTTCTTGTGTGTGTGTGTGTGTGTGTGTTCGCCTTGCGACACTCACCCCCTAAAAGAGCTGCGTCTTTTTAAAGATGCCTTCATGCGGCTCGTGCCGAGCCCCACTCACCGAGGGAGACCGCCATGTCGTCTGCGTCTCCTGTCTGGGTGAGGACCATGCAGCGCTCGCGCTCGCTGACGGCGGCTGCCCTCACTGCGAGCTTTTGCCGATGGTGACTCTGCGGACTCGCCTGGCATTCTTCTCAGAGCCTGCATTCCCCGCCGCGCTGCCGCGCCGTAAGAAGCGCCGCTCGCAGCGGGTCCCGGAACCCGCTCCAGCCCGACTAAGCTCGCCGGTTCGCCCGCCTGCTTCACCGGCTTCTCCCGAATCACTTCCTGATGCTCAGCGCCCGCAGTCTGCCGCCGCTTCATCAGAGGAAGTCGGTTCCGAGGCCGCGTCGGGGGAAAAGGATTCCTGCTCTCTGCTAGCTTCAGGCAGCGAGGACTGGGCGAGCTCCGAGGATCTCGCGCCTGCTGCCCGCAAGCCCACTACGAGAGCCAACATCGAGAGAGAGCTCATGCGAGTACTCGCGCTGGCCGCGGCGAGCCTCGGCCTCGAGTGGTCTGCACCGGAGCTCCCCTCTCGCACCCGGCTGGATGGTAGCTTCCTCCCTGGTGAGCGCACTTCTCCGGATTCAAAGCCCGCTCCTTTTCTTCCTGAGCTGCATGAAGAAGTTGCGAAGGCCTGGAATGCGCCCTTCTCTGCGAGAACGCGCTCGTCTGTGTCACCAGCATTTTCCTCCCTGGATAATGCGAAAGACCGAGGCTACCTTTCACTTCCGCCGGTGGAACAGGCGATAGCAACCCACCTTTGCCCGCCCTCTGCTGGACGGCGGACTAAACCGGTGTTGCCTTCAAAAGCCTGCCGCATGACGTCGACGCTGCTCGCGCGAATTTTCTCCGCCGCTGGGCAGGCCGCGTCAGCGCTACACACCATGGCTACACTGCAGATATTTCAGGGTGATCTCCTCCGTAAGTTGGACAAGATGGGACCTGAGGCTATCTGCATTGCGGATTTGAGGAGCGCTTCAGATCTAACACTCCGCGCTACCAAGTCTGCTGCACAAGCCATGGGAAAGTGTATGGCTTCCGCCACTGTTGCTGAGAGGCATCTATGGCTGACGCTCACGGAGATGGCTGATTCCGAGCGCAACGCGTTTCTCGACGCCCCGCTGTCTTCCGCTGGCCTTTTCGGTTCTTCTCTCTCCGAGTTCGTGGAGAGATTTACTGAAGCCCAGAAAGCGTCTCAAGCCTTCAAGCACTTCCTCCCGAAGCGCTCCGGTTCTGCAGCGAGTCGTGAAAAACAGACTCCGCGGAGCTCTCAGCCTCAGCCCCCGCCTTCGGCCGCATCCTCACAGCAGCGCAGCTCCAGGCCCCGCTCTCGCTCTACCAGCCGACGCCCCGCTCCGCGCGGGCCGCGATCGAGGATTGTGGTGAAGCCGGAAGCCCCGAAGAAGTCCTAGCACGCCTAGGAAAGCGCAGGTGTGTGAGTCCCGCTGCGGCCGGTCTCTCACCCAAGCGCGCCGCTGTTTCAGTCCCAAGACTTGCGACTGTTCCAGCGTTTTCTGCAAGACGCAAGCCCGCTCAGCCGCCCGCTTGCCTGCACACAAAAGCCGTTTTTACGGCTACCCAGATATATCCCGAAAAGAGCGTATTTTCTGGTGTCCCGGCCACGGCCGATGGTGCTATAAGTGTAGTGTCGATGCCCACTCCTCAGTGCCCATCTCTACACACAAGCACAGCCCTGCACTTAGGGCTCGCGCACATAAAATCGACTCAGGTCGATTGCGCTTCCAACATAGTGAAAGTGCCCGCACAAACACTATGTCTCACAGACCACAGGCTCTCTGTAAAAACGAGACCTGTGCGCGCTCGCTCTGCTCAGTCAGACAGCGCGCCCAAAGCAGTGAATGTGCCCGCTTCCCGCCCACATTTACTCGCAGACATGAGTCCCACGGGACCCGCTCAGCCCTCCCTCACTCAGTCAAGCGCTGTAGTAAGGTCGAGGACGAGCGCTCTGCCCGCTGTAATAAGCGCGCCCCCCGCCTCGAATGCCACAGGCATAATGCCTACGTTATTGCGCCCCGAAGCGCCTCTGCCGCACGGCTAACAGAGCGCGCTTCGCATCTAGCCCTTAGCCAGCCATGCAGAAGCATGGGCAGCGCTTCCAGGGGTTTCGGACTGGGTGCTAGGCATTATAAAGAGAGGCTTCTCGCTACAGTTTTGTCGACGCCCTCCCCGCTTCACAGCGCGCGTCCAAACTACGGTGGTTTCAGGAGTAGCACACCTACTTCGCGCCGAAATATCAAAACTGATAAGCAAAGGGGCGATAGAGCGTGTTCCCCGAGCCCAAAGCGAAGGGGGGCTATACAGCAGATACTTTCTAGTCCCCAAAAAGGACGGCGGTATCAGACCCATTCTGGATCTAAGACGGCTAAACAGAGTATTAGTGAAACGCAGTTTCAAAATGCTCACAACCAGCAAAATTCTCGCGCATGTTCGCCGAGAAGACTGGTTCATGTCGATAGATCTGAAGGACGCGTATTTTCAAATACAGATAGCATCACATCACAGGCGATACTTGAGATTCGCCTTCGAGGGTCAGACATACCAGTATACAGTCCTGCCCTTCGGCTTGTCCCTGGCACCTCGTACATTTACGAAATGCATGGACGCAGCGCTCGCTCCTCTCAGACTCAGAGGCATGCGAGTGCTGAACTATTTGGACGACTGGTTGATCCTAGCTCAATCACGATCTCAGCTCGTGGAGCACAGAACCATTTTACTCGATCACCTCGAGAATCTTGGTATCACGGTCAATTGGGCGAAGAGTTCACTGAACCCCAGTCAAACGATTTCGTTTCTGGGTATCGTTCTGGATTCGCAGTCCATGACGGCGCGGCTGTCGCCACAGCGCGTGCTGCACATTCAGCGCGCGGCGAAGTCTTTCCGCCGCGGCGCTTTCACCCCGCTCAGGAAGTTTCAAAGGATGCTGGGTCACATGGCCTCAGCATCATCAGTTCTCCAGCTGGGCTTGCTCCGCATGCGCCCGCTGCAGTTCTGGTTGAAAGCACGAGTACCGCGCGGAGCGTGGGTGTCCGGCCGGTTACGCCTCAAGGTCAATCAAACCTGTGTGACAGCCCTGATACCTTGGTTGGCGGACGGCTGGTACCAATCAGGTGTAAGCCTGGGGACTTCCTCGAGAGTGAGGATGGTGTCGACAGACACATCCACCTCGGGATGGGGAGCGCTGCTCGAGGGCAGACCGTTCTTCGGCCTGTGGTCGGAACGAGAAAAGCTCCAACACATCAACTGCCTGGAAATGCTGGCAGTGCACAACGCGCTGACGCGTTTTTGTCCCCATATCAAGGACCAACACGTCGTAGTCCGTTCGGACAACACGGCCGTGGTGTCCTATATAAATCGCCAGGGCGGTCTGAAATCCACATCCCTGTACAGGCTGGCGAAACGCCTCCTAATATGGGCTCAGCACAATTTGCGCTCGCTGAGGGCAGTGCATGTGCCTGGGCTCCAGAATGTGGGCCCAGACAGACTGTCCAGGAACAACATTCCCCTGGGCGAATGGTCTCTACACCCGCAAACAGTCCGGCTGTTGTGGGAGAGATTCGGCAGAGCGGAGGTGGACCTATTCGCGTCCCGCGAAAACGCTCATTGCCCCGTGTTCTTTTCCAAGAACGACAGCGCGCTGTCCCAGATGTGGCCGCGCTGCCCGCTATACGCTTTCCCCCCCGTCTCCCTCCTGCCACAGGTGTTAGAGCGGGTCAGGGAAACAGAATGCCCAGTGCTGCTTGTAGCACCGTTCTGGAGGAACCAAGCATGGTTTCCAGTCCTGATGCAGCTAGCAGACTTCGCTCCATGGCCAGTGCCATTGAGGAGAGATCTCCTCTCGCAGGCCGGGGGCTCGATTTGGCACCCACACCCGGAGCTGTGGTCCCTTCATGCGTGGGCGCTCAACGGATATCCGTTGACCTCGCAGAAGGTGTGATAAATACCATCACTCAGGCCAGAGCGCCGTCGACTCGGCGGCTTTATGCCTCAAAGTGGTCGGTTTTCTCCGGCTGGTGTACAGCTCGGAGCCTATCACCTCTCGATTGTGAGGTGACGGAGGTTCTCTCCTTCCTACAGGAGCTGTTGGATAAGGGCAGATCCCCTTCCACGCTCAAAGTTTACGTGGCGGCTATTACAGCGTTCTCCGGAACAACGCTGGGTCAGTCACTAGGAAGGAACGATTTAGTCATCCGCTTCCTCAGGGGAGCTAGGAGGCTGAATCCACCCAGACCTCCTTCAGTTCCTATGTGGGACCTTTCTACAGTCTTGGCGGCCATGAAAGGTGCCCCTTTCGAGCCTATCCAATCTATTAGCCTCAAACATTTGTCTTTCAAAACAGTGTTTTTGATGGCTCTCGCTTCGGTGAAGCGCATAGGCGACCTGCACGCGCTCTCCGTGAGCCCAGCGTGCTTAGAGTTTGGACCTAATGACTCTAAAGTCATACTCAAACCTAAGCATGGCTATGTGCCAAAGTCCCTCAACACGCCGTTTCGGGCTCAGGTTATCTCCCTGTCTGCCCTGCCGGGGTCAAGTGAGGAAGGGGACTCAAGTTTTCTTTGCCCTGTTAGGGCTTTAAGAGACAGACAGGGAGACTGAGCAGCTCTTTGTCTCGTTCAGTGGACGTTCCAAGGGAATGGCTGTTTCGAAACAGAGCTTATCCAGATGGATAGTTGACGCCATAGCGCTGGCTTATACTGTCAAGGGCATTCAGTGCCCGTTGGGAGTCAGAGCGCACTCCACGAGGGGCGTTGCCTCCTCGTGGGCTTGGTCCAGCGGGATTTCCTTACAGGATATATGTACGGCGGCAGGCTGGGCCTCACCGTCTACATTTATCAGGTTTTACAACCTAGAAGTTCCCGCCTTGCAGGCTAAGCTACTATCGGTGTAGTCGATTCAGCTGTCTAACTAGAACACTGAAATCGCATGCGCAACGCGCTACCGACTGTCTTATGGGCAGAATTGTATAAGACCCACATTTCCCACATTCAGTTCAGGTTCCCCACCCTGTCTATGTGATGTCATATTCGCGTCTGCTGGCGCGACCATATAAGGACGGAGGGAATCCCCTCTTGTCTCTAGACTCTCTCTGTGAGGTCATGTTTACGTCTGCGGACGTTACAGTTTAGGGAATTAAGGTCCCCCATCCCTTATTCCCGGATTCTTTGTGAGTCTATCTGGTGATTATGCACTGTACATCTGGCTTAGCTTCCAGTGATCGGTGTTTTACAAGGGGTTCCCGTAGCGTTTTGATAAAAACGCAGTACGAGAGGACTCTCGTAAGAGAACGTACTCGGTTACTAACGTAACCTCGGTTCTCTCTAGAAGAGGGAACGAGTACTGCGTTCTCTGCCGTGCGTACGGTTCACTCTGGTTCGCTTCGGCGATGAAAATCAAGTGAATCAGCCTTTTCGAGCTCCTTTTATAGAGGTTAGCCACACCCGTCTCGGCGGGAAATGGCAAGGAGGGCGTGAAGCGCCCTCATTGGCCTGACGTCACCTCAGGCCTCGCTCGATAGGCTTATGCAGTTGCCGCAGAGCAGCCAATGAGCGAGCAAGCCGTCTCGCCATAGCTGACTACTGCTGCAACGCGCTTTACATGTATGAAAATTAAGGATAATTTTTTGCTTCAGTATTTCGTGAAAAGAGACTTTTCCCGTAGCGTTTTGATAAAAACGCAGTACTCGTTCCCTCTTCTAGAGAGAACCGAGGTTACGTTAGTAACCGAGTACGTTTCCTTTCTGAAAATTTTGTGGTACGTGTCACAAAAATAAAACTCAGTGTATAGGCTACTAGCAAGCTCTTGCATGCCTCTGAACTCTTGTTTTGGGTTGGTGGTTAGATTGTCTTTTCTTATTCTGCTTTTTTTCCTGTTGTGGCGGTAAGCAAACAGCGTTGCATTACCGCACATGCCCCTTTCTGAATTGGAGTGTGGATCGCCTTTGACTGACTGTATTCGTCGTCTGACTTTATGCACTGAACAGTGATGTCCGTACCGTGATGGTTCGGTACAAATACATTTACCGTTACAGCCATAATAACCAAGGAAATTACTTATTGTGAGATTCTCAGCAGCTCTCCACTGAGCATAAACAACTCCTCTGATCTCTTAACAGTACTGAAACATGTACTGATATTTTTTTCCCCCAAATACAGAAAACCTGGCAACACATTAATTCAATAATTTTTCTTCATCGTCTCTGTGAACATTGGCTACTGGTTTTACAAAGTTGCTTTGGATAAAAGCATCTACTAAATGCATATATGTTAATCATATTCTCAATTCATATTTTATAATTTTCCATTTTACTGTAATAAATTAATGAACTGTGTCCTTAAATTCATGAATTGTTCATTCTCAATTGCTCAATTGTTCATTAAAAAAACCCGAAGTCACCAGATAAATTTGATTTGCCTCCTGCTGATTATTTTATATTCAAGGATTATTTTACTGGGAAACAAGAAAACTATACTCATTAAGAATACAACATTATTGGAGTGCACTTAGTAAGATCGATGGTTCCAGTGTCACAAACAGTAACTCAGATTATGTCTCTTACAAACATAATAATGTAATTTGCCCTAGTATAAACAGAATGATGAATCATTAACATCTTCACCAAACTTGATATTTTGTGTGTTTTTGATAAAGGGATCTCTAAAGATGCATAGATATTGAGTATGCAGAATTCCATGCAGCATTTATTTGGTCTCTGTTTATTGATTGATTGATTTATTGAACAATAACCTTTTGAAAATCACATTATAACAACACATTTGTATTTCGGCTCACAAACATCATGTTACAACAAACTAATGAAACTGTACATATGAGCATTACTATGTGTCAGAGTTTCCTCTGTGAAGTGACAAACAAAAAGAAGGACATTCTAGAAAATGTGATCAGTGGTCAGATGTGCAAACTCACAATAAAGATTGTTGCTGCTTATTTCAATTGTTAAAAAATGAGCTGAAGCAACACAATCCTTTAACATTTTGTCACAACTTTATGTTCAGTTCACTTCAGTATATGTAACCAGGGCAAAAATATCCTGTAGTCATTCCAACCTGCCTCTAGAGGGCACCCTGGTGCACATGGGTAGTGCAGTAACGCAGTGGATCTCAATTCCAGTCCTCGTGACCCACTGCTCTGCACATTTTGTATGTCTCTCTTATCTGACACACTTCATGGAGTCTCTCCTAATGAGCTGATAATCTGGTTCAGGTGTGTTAAATAAGGGAGACATACAAAATGTGCAGAGCAGTGGGTCACAAGGACTGGAATTGAGAACCACTGCAGTAACGGAAAGAAAATACGTTTTTTTTTTTTTTTGCCGATATAGAGACATTTCAGAGCACATGTGAGCTGAAGCGCGTTGGAAACTAACACTAACTTGTTCGAAAGATAAAGGGGAAACCCCCAATTTGGTGTTTTGTTTGTTGAGTGGTTGGAGCAGTGATTGAGTGTGAGCGTTTGTTCAATGGAATCGTTACATGTTACTTGAACTTATCACTACAGCTCATGTTATTATTGAAGAGAATGTAAACAATACTTCTGTCTCTGTGATAAAATATTATCAGAGGGGAGAACGAAGAGTCGTGAGTTCACATGAGATGACCGCTGCGTGAGCTTTCTAGTGCAGTGCAGCGTCTTACAGAGTGAGTGTCATTTTATTTCATTTTTTTTTTATTGTAAATGCTTATATTCACTCAAAGAAGGTATTTGGCTAGCTGTGCACTGTTTGTAATGTCAACGTTCATCCAAGTTTATTGATGATCTGTTGTAAGAGATGAGAATGAGTATAGTAATGTTAATTGAAGAGTGTTAAGTGTGTTTATTTCTGACTTACAAGTGTGTGAGTGGCTTATGAGAATGTGTCTTTAATCATGTTTCTGTTTTGTTCTTTATCCAGAAAGCATAAAAAAGCCACTACCGTTGTTTATTTGGGGTATAAGTGCTCACATAAACAGTTTTGGGTATTCCGTTTAATTTTTGAGAACGTTACAATTATTTGCATAAAGCTGAAAAGGGAAAATGAACACAAATTGAGTATTGTGAAAGAGAACTTACTAAGGGTAAGATACAGAAGTGTGACTATTATCTTTTATTTTGGTTTGTTTCTTTGTACATTTGTGGAACATTGTGATTCACACCGTACGTGGCGAAGTCTGTTTGAAAGTGTTCCCTTTTGTTCTTTCCCTGTTGTTCCTGTTGAAATTGCTATCACAATGCATTAGCATTTTGCTTGCCTGTTTACTTGTGTTATTAACCACCGGTATTTGTGCTAACCATCTCTTCTCTCTCGCGCTACATTTTGTGCATTCCGTCAAACAGCTGTGGTACAGTAAGTTGGAATCATTCAACAAACTGTGTGTGGCTCTGCCGCTTAAACAGTTCACTGAAAGTTTCAGTAAAAGTGCAGAAAAACGAAATTAAGGCTGGGCATTGGATCCCTCTGCACAACATGAGGGTTTATTACATGGTGTCAGAGTGTCGATCGTCGGGGTGGCAAAGTTTAACCCACAGGAAAGCTTTTGCTTCGAGAGACCTGCAGAATGGGACGACTAAATAAAACATTTTACACGCTGCAGAACGGCAACAAAACTGGATAAAGATGACGGCAGTGTACAAATAAGCAACCTAATCTATGCCTTGGAGGGCGAAGCTGAGAATATTTTAAGTTCATTCACCTTTGACACTGAGTGAGATAAGAACTACAGACTGGTCCTCAAAAAGTTTGCTTCGCATTTCATACCAAAGCGCAATGTAATCCACAAAAGAGCATGCTTCTATCATTCACTCCCTTTATGAACTGTCAGAGCACTGCGAGTTCAGTCTACTCATGACGAACATAATGTCAGGATTTCTGAGAGGGAGGACCCAAATGCAGAATAAGTAAGGGGTGTTATCTATTGACAACAAGGTAAAAGCACAAGAAAGGTGAGGTGGGTACACAGTCCAAACAATAGGGCAAGACCCACAACTGGAGAACAGGTTGGTCAAGGGCAACCAACTGGAGAGCAGGTTGGTCGGGGATGAGACAGCAAAGATGTGACAGCCAAAGATGGACACAAGGCAGCGGCTCAGGGAACCAGAGGCTTGCCAGTTTGTGATGAGACGTAGCACTAGCTGCCACACCTGGAGTCTCAACGACCAGGGTGCTACAGGATGCAGGGCAAATAAGTAAACAAAAAAAACAAAAAAAAATTATTGAAATAAACACCTGGAAACTTGCAAAAAAAGAAATCAAACAAGACTGCAACCTTGCAGGGAACTAGAGAGAAAAGAAATAAAAGATTAGTTAAGGTGAGACACAGCAGGCAAAAACATAGTTTCCCTTTCGAGGGAACTCGCGCCGCGTCGCTATATATATATATATATATATATATATATATATATATATATATATATATATATCAAAATGGTGGGTGAACAACGCAGTTTCAGAAAGTGTGTTCATCCCTGTCTTCGCTACATTACGGACGGAGATTCACACGATATGTGCGTTAGTTGTTTGGGAGTAGAGCATGCCCGCTCAGCCCTCGAGGGGGTTGAGTGCGAGCATTGCGAGCGTTTGCCTCTTAGAACGCTTCGCTCCCGGCTGGCGCTGTTTGATCCAAGCGGCCAGCTCTGTGCCCCACGCGGTGCGGGTCCCACGGTTGCCGAGGCAACCCAGCGGCTTCACTCGTGGGGATCACAGCCCTTATCCCCTAGTTCTAGTGCTCACGTTCGGGATCCGGAAGCCCGCTCCGCGGCTTCTTCCGCCTCGAATGAGGGCTTGACGTTGGGCTTATCTTCTTCTGAGGAAGTTGATGTGCTCAGCGTCGAAGGTGGTGATTTGGGTGATTCGCCAGCCCAATCAACATAGTATGTGGAGCTATTGGAGGTTATAACTCGCGCCGTGGCCAGATTAAATAAGTAGCAAAAAGTAAACTAGATGAGCGATTTCTGCAGTCTGCACTACAACCTCCACGCCGGGGTTTACCATTTTTCCAGGATCTCCATACTGAGGTGTCGAGATCCTGGAACAAGCCATATTCAGCTAGGCTTTCCAGTCCTACTGTTCACCATTATGCCTCCATAATAGGACAGAAACAAAACGGTTATGGCGCTATGCCCAAGATAGAGGAAACTTTGGCAGCTTATTTAGTACCAGACGCTGCATCCTCATTTAAAGCCCCGGTATTGCCCTCCAAACCATGCCGTTTAACATCATCGTTGGTGGGCGTACATGGCAGCAGGTCAGGCAGGTGCCTGTTTACATACTATGGACATTTTGCAAGCTTATCAGGCCGACCTGCTAGGTGATTTAGATAAGGGGGAGAATATCGATATTGAAGATATTAAAGAATTGAGAAGAGCTACTGATTTATCTCTCCGTGCTACCAAGGAGACGGCCTGTGCAATCGGCCGCTCCATGGCAGCCCTGGCAGCGACGGAGAGACACTTATGGTTAAATCTCTCTGGCATAAAAGAAAGAGACAGAGTCTTCCTTCTTGATGCTCCGCTTGCGCCTCCTGGTCTCTTCGGCGAAGCCGTTAGCTCTGTCATCGAGAGATTTCAGGAGGCAAAGAAACAAGCAGCGGCGTTTCAGAAATTCATCCCCCGCCGCCAGAAATCTCATGGGGCTGCTGCCAAGGAACAGCCCCAGCCATGTACGTCTGGCTCCTCGTATAGACAGAGGCAAAAAGAGAGTGTTGCTAATCGAGCCCCTCCACAACGATCTCAGAGCTCGAGGCAATACTCTCAACCGAAGCCCGTGAGTCAGAAAACGGATCTGAGGACTGTTATTCTGATGAAACGGGCTTCGGGAAAGAGGTCCTGATGGTCAGATCAGGCCTCTGAGGGCGCCCCCTCATTACACCCGCTCCTCCGCGGAGCCCTTAGGAAATCGATTTGCTAACCCTGCCGCCTTCGGCGCTTCGGGGCGCAACGGTTTCCGACGAACACAATCCTCGACTACCGCTTGCCAAGAAGAAAATAGCGGTCACGGGGAGTTCATTCTCTACACAGAGGCCTGTAGAAAAATTTGTTTGGTTAGTTCGTGCCGGGAATCTGCTTCAGGACACCGAAGCTGCTCTTCAAGATACCCCGAATTCCAGTCCCGAGAGGCTGGTTTCGCGCTACCCAATATATCTCAGTGGGTAGTGCGTACCATTCACAAAGAGTCTCGACCACCGAAATTCAAGGGAATTCTCGAAACAGTGGTAGCCCCCGAACGCGTGCAGATTATGGAGCAGGAAGTTCAGTCTCTTCTGGCGAAGGAGGCCACAGATCTCATTCCTCCCGCAGAGAGAAACACCTGGTTCTACAGCCGGTATTTTATAGTTCCAAAAAAGGATGGAGGATTACGTCCCATTATAGATCTTCGTCACTTGAACCAATCTCTGAGGAGATTCAAGTTCAAGATGCTAACAATTCCCATTATCGTGAGCCTAATCAAGTCCGAGGACTGGTTTGTCACAATAGATCTAAAGGATGCGTATTTCCATATCTCCATCCTACCGGAACACAGGAAGTTCCTAAGGTTCGCTTTTGGGGGCAAAACGTACCAGTATCGGGTTCTTCTATTTGGCCTAGCACTATCCCCACGCACCTTCACGAAATGCATGGACGCAGCCCTGGCGCCACTAAGATTGCAGGGCATAAGAGTTCTCAATTGTATAGATGACTGGTTGATACTAGCTTGGTCTCAGGAAATGGTGGCACGGCATCGAGATGTCGTGCTCGACCACATGAGGTGTTTGGGGCTGAGGCTCAACGCGAAAAAGAGCGTGCTTACTACTGTCCAAAAGACGACATATTTAGGAGTAGTGTGGGATTCGATCACGATGCGGGCACAACTGTCTCCTGCACGTATCGAATCGATTCTGGCCGTGGTGTCCAGAATAAAGCTAGGCCAACGCATCACAGTAAAACAGTTCCAGAGACTGTTAGGACTCATGGCGGCAGCGTCCAACGTGATACCTTTTGGCCTGCTGCACATGAGACAACTACAGTGGTGGCTCAGAACCAAGGGGTTCTCCTCGAGGGGCAACCCTTTTCGCATGATCAAGGTTACGCGCAGGTGCCTTCATTCCTTGGTCATGTGGAAGAAAGCTTGGTTCTTAGCCCAAGGCCCTGTGCTAGGAGCACCATGTCAGCGCAAGATATTGTCGACAGATGCATCCTGCACAGGGTGGGGAGCGGTGATGGAGGGCCGCTCAACCCAGGGTCTGTGGAAGGAACATCATCTCTCCTGGCATATAAATTGTCTAGAGATGTTAGCGGTACTGCTAGCCTGAAGGCATTTTCTCCCAGACCTCAGAGGTCATCATGTTCTGGTGAGAACAGACAATACGTCGGTGGTCTCGTATATAAACCATCAAGGGGGTCTGAGATCACGCCCTCTGTGCAGACTGGCGCATCAGATTCTCTTAATGGCCCAAGGGAAGATTCTCTCGCTGAGAGCAATTTACATTCCGAGCCATCTAAATATGGGAGCAGACGTCCCGTCGAGGCAGGGGCTGAGGCCCGGGGAATGGAGGCTGCACCCCGAGACGGTGCAGTTAATTTGGAGGAAGTTCGGCCGGGTGGACATGGACCTGTTTGCGTCTCAAGAGAACTCACTTTGTCCCCTATGGTTTTCCCTCACTCCTCCAGCTCCTTTGGGACTGGATGCCATGGTACAGCCGTGGCCGAGGCTTTGGCTGTACGCATTTCCCCCGATCGCTCTGCTCCCGGGAGTTCTAGAGAGGATTCATCAGGGCGGGGTCCAAGTCTTGTTGGTAGCCCCATGCTGGCCGGCCCGAGTTTGGTTTTCGGGAGATTCCCGTCAGGAGGGACCTTCTAACTCAGGCCGGGGGCACAATACTTCACCCCCGGCCAGAGATGTGGAAATTGTGGGTCTGGCCCCTGAGGGGGATCAGTTCCTGAATGCTGGTCTCTCTACCGAGGTAGTGGAGACCATCTTAAACTCTAGAGCTCCCTCCACGAGGAAACTATATGCTCTGAAGTGGAGAATATTCACTTTATGGTGTACAGAACACCAACTGGACCCAGTTAACTGCCCAGTGGCTTCAGTGCTGGAGTTCCTGCAGGGTCGTTTCTCGGCCGGCCTTTCCCTCTCTACACTAAAGGTGTACGTGGCGGCAGTGGCTGCTTTCCATGTCCCTCTGGGTGGCAGATCACTGGGAAGGCATCATCTTATTACTCGTTTCCTTCGTGGTACTCAGAGGATGAGGCCTCCAGCTCAGGTTAGAATCCCCACGTGGGATCTAGCCATAGTTTTAGAAGGGTTATCCTTGGCACCCTTCGAGCCTCTGGACACGGCATCAGACAAGTGCCTAGCCTTAAAGATGGCGTTTCTGCTGGCTATATTATCTCTCAAAAGAATAGGAGATTTTACAGGCTTTGTCGGTTGCTCCCTCCTGTCTAGAATTTGCTCCGGGGGGAGTAAAAGCTATTCTTTACCCAAGGCCCAGGTATATACCTAAGGTGCCCACTAACGTGGTCCGGCCAGTTGTCCTTCAGGCCTTCCATCCTCCTCAAGTGTCGGCGGAACAAGAGAAGCTCAGGTTGCTTTGCCCAGTCAGGGCCCTTGAGATGTATGTTAGGAAGACATCCCAGTGGAGAAAAACTGACCAGCTCTTGGTATGCTTCGGGCCCCCTAAGAAGGGCTGCCCGGCTACTAAACAGACCGTAAGCAGATGGGTCGTTGAGGCCATCTCTATGGCTTATGAGGTGAGCGGGCTGCCCTCACCTCTGTCAGTTAGAGTTCATTCCACCCGAGGCATGGCTTCTTCAAAGGCTTTGTGGTCGAGGGCATCACTCCAAGATGTATGTGATGCGGACGTGGGGTGCGTCCCTCTGCCATGCTTCCGTACACCTGAGAGCGGCTTGCTTCAGTCATCAGAAGGCTGACAGCAGCTGTGACGCCGGCTCCTTTTATAGCTTCCGCATTCCGCCGGCACACGTCACGGGATGACGTTGCACCAATCAGGATTGGACTAAGTTGCACATGTGACTTCAGGAGCGCTGACGCTGAAGGGATTCCCCAAAGTGTCGTCATAGCGACGCAGCGTCTCGTTCCCTTCTCAGGGAACCATGGTTACATGAGTAACCTGAGACGTTTTTTTTCCACTGCTCTCTCTCTCCTTTGCAATGCTGTCGGATCCAAATATGGTCATTTCCTGTCTATCAGCAACCAATCATGACAAGAGACAAGAGACTAGGGAAGCAAATGGCAGGATCACATCTTTTTTCCCTCACTGCACCTGTGCAAAAACAGAAGTTTAACCATTTTATCTTTAATGCAGCAAAAAAGAAAACAAAAAGAGGGAGCTCTTTAAGTTCTGTAGCTATCAAACTAGATACAAATTACAGTTGCTTACCTCCAGTTTATGTTGCAAAATAAATAATTTAATAATTAATTAGTTAATAATTTTAATTATAGGCCTATAATTCATTGTAATTGACCTAAATGTTTTTAGACAATTTTCAATGAGTCAGCAAGCTTCTATCTAATCTTTGCAGCATGTCTGTTAAGTGGGGATGTGCTATAAAATTATTGCGTGGCAAATTAATTATAATGGCCTATAAATGTAATAATAAAAGTAGCCTAGGCCTTCCCTAATAATAATAATAATAATAATAATAATAATAATAATAATTTAATACATGCATTGGAAATGCAAAATACTCTTGATATTGATAGCTGATGCTTGTTTTGACAATATCTCTGGATACATGATATCATGGTCTATTGGCGCAACCCGGCACGGGGGTTTATTGCACATATTTCACATAATATTTTAATAATAAAGCAAGATACCCTGTTGAAATATGTGAGATGTGTGGTTTATATAAACTGCAAAGGTAAAGTATAAATTAAAATGATTGTGACCGATGTGAAGGGGGAGGAGAATTTATATGTGCGTCACGTTTAGTCAATAAAGCTCTTCTGCAAAGGATACACCTGTGTATCCTCGCTCATAACTCCTCTGGAAGCCTCCTCACTCCTTGTCTCCTCGCGGTGCATTTAGAGAATTGAGATGTCCTTCAAGATGGGGTAATAGGTCTGAGCTTTCCGGGTCATAGGATGGAGGACGGAGGAGCGAGGAGATGAGGAGGGACCATATATTGCACATATTTCACATAATATTTCATAATAATAAAGCAAGATACCCTGTTGAAATATGTGAGATGTGTGGTTTATATAAACTTCAAAGGTAAAGTATAAATTAAAATGATTGTGACCGATGTGAAGGGGGAGGAGAATTTATATGTGCGTCACGTTTAGTCAATAAAGCTCTTCTGCAAAGGATACACCTGTGTATCCTCGCTCATAACTCCTCTGGAAGCCTCCTCTGGAAGCCTCCTCACTCCTTGTCTCCTCGCGGTGCATTTAGAGAATTGAGATGTCCTTCAAGATGGGGTAATAGGTCTGAGCTTTCCGGGTCATAGGATGGAGGACGGAGGAGCGAGGAGATGAGGAGGGACCATATATTGCACATATTTCACATAATATTTCATAATAATAAAGCAAGATACCCTGTTGAAATATGTGAGATGTGTGGTTTATATAAACTTCAAAGGTAAAGTATAAATTAAAATGATTGTGACCGATGTGAAGGGGGAGGAGAATTTATATGTGCGTCACGTTTAGTCAATAAAGCTCTTCTGCAAAGGATACACCTGTGTATCCTCGCTCATAACTCCTCTGGAAGCCTACTCTGGAAGCCTCCTCACTCCTCGTCTCCTCGCGGTGCATTTAGAGAATTGAGATGTCCTTCAAGATGGGGTAATAGGTCTGAGCTTTCCGGGTCATAGGATGGAGGACGGAGGAGCGAGGAGATGAGGAGGGACCATATATTGCACATATTTCACATAATATTTCATAATAATAAAGCAAGATACCCTGTTGAAATATGTGAGATGTGTGGTTTATATAAACTGCAAAGGTAAAGTATAAATTAAAATGATTGTGACCGATGTGAAGGGGGAGGAGAATTTATATGTGCGTCACGTTTAGTCAATAAAGCTCTTCTGCAAAGGATACACCTGTGTATCCTCGCTCATAACTCCTCTGGAAGCCTCCTCTGGAAGCCTCCTCACTCCTCGTCTCCTCGCAGTGCATTTAGAGAATTGAGATGTCCTTCAAGATGGGGTAATAGGTCTGAGCTTTCCGGGTCATAGGATGGAGGATGGAGGAGCGAGGAGATGAGGAGGGATATTGAGAAGCACCCTAAGAGATTAGGGAAGTACATGGCAGGAACACTTTGAGGGCAAGGGAATCACATGACAAGACAGGAAACATTACTGACATGAAACATGAACCAAAATCCAAAACAACCTGTGACATGAGCATGAGCTCCACATTCTCCTACATTAAACTATATGAGCAATAGAAGTCTGATGTATCAAATATGATATGCCACAAAAAACTAAACAAAAAATTAAAATATATTTTTTTAGATTTTGTTTTATGGTTCAATAAACTTTTCCATTAAAAAAATAAATAAATAAAAAAAGATTTTTCATACTATTATTTTATATGTCAAGCTTTATAGGGTTAAGGAGATTTTTTGAAAAATGTCTGTTTTCCGTACAATAAAAGTGGACAGTGAATTTTATGAATACTATTTTGAAACTGTCCATCTAATAATAGAAAATAATAATTCAAATGTTCAAATGTTGCAAATCCTATTTACATGTATGGTAGTAATTTTGTTTGAATGTATTGAACTTTTAGTCTTCCTTATGATAGAATGTGCACTAACTCTCTCCTGAAACACTCAATAGCATATTCAATAAATTCACTTTTTTTTTTTTTTTGAACATTGTCCTTTTAATGACTTGGTTAAACTTGCTGCATAGCTGCAGTTAAGCAAAAGTCCATGTCAACCGTATCTCAGAGAGTCTAGAGAAGACAGAATATCCTTTAGTGCTGATAGCTCAAACAGACTGTATTGCACCAGGTCCTTATTATTTTGCTCTGTTGTAAATGCATAGGAGGAAAATCAAATAGTGCGACTAATAAGCTGAATTGAAAACAGGTGCAGAGGGAATGTAGCCCTGCAGTCACTCAGAGGCTTAGTTAAACACAACGACTTGTGTTTGTGCCTGTCTTCAATTTGCACACGGTAAACATGCCTCTAAAGGGTTCATTTTGCATTAGTGTGTAAAATATGTCTGCCAATACTCTGTACGTGCTGAGTTTGTCATTGGAACATGTTCACCAGTAAATATACAAGATGGTACATTTGCTCTGTGTGGATTGTAGACTGAATAGCTGATCACAAAATAGATTAGGCCTATGCCTTACAAAAATAATTCTACTATTTGTACTATTTATTTTGCCATAGCTATAATATATTAAACCAAATTAACTAGATTAGTCACACATTTGTTCTGTGATTAATCGTGATTAATTGCGATTAAATCACTTATGTTTTTATAATAATTTCTCAGTTAATCTCCAAAGTAATGTATGTCTCATTTTCTCACAACTATTTACGTTCATTTAAGACTTTATTTAACTCATTTAAGACTGCTCTTATGAAGATACTCGACAAAAAAAGACATTTTGGCACAGTTGTGTGTGTTATTGTTTGTTCAAGCGCAAAAGGGAACTCGATTCTGGCGCACTATCTGTGCACACGATAGAGGTGTGTGTCTTTCTGTGTGTCGTGTGTGTGTCAGGACATTCACATGCAGCATGTTCTCTTTTGTCTTGTCGCGCTTGAATGGTTTAAAAGCATTTGCATGAATAAGAGCGTGATCATATAATGTAACACTAGCTAAAGGATCACAGAAAAAACGGATGGTGAGTTAATATATTTTATATTTGAACAATTTAAAAATTAATTGCATGCATTAACGCGTTAACGTGGACAGCACTAATTATAAAATGTTGCAAAAAGAATACAAAGGTTTGAAAACGATCTAGTGATAATTTTCAAACCTTTGTATTATTTTTGCAACATTTTTGCAATAGTAAGGAAACCACACTAGTACACCTCATTATCCAAATACTGTGGAGTGGAAGAACGGTGTTGTGTAAATGGCCCTAAGACTAAACATAACCCTGACATTATGTTTAGTCTTAGGGCCATTTACACAACACTGTTTTCAACTAAAAATGGAAAACTTTTTATGCGTTTTGGCCGTTCACTACAGCGGCAAATTGGGGGCCTGCAAATGCAAACTTTTGAAAAAAGGTTTCAAAGTGTATGTTTTTGAAATGATACCGTTATTGTTTCCGTGTAAACTACAAAAACTCAAATTTGTGAAAATTATGACATCATGCACATGTGTGTTACGTATCCAATCTATAGGTGCATCGTTTTTCTTCACAAAGTGACCTCACCAACTACTGGCCTGGCATGAATAATACAGCATTTTTATTCGTTTTCACGGATGCGTGTAAAAAGGGATAATTTTTCATCTGTACACGAAAAACGCAAAGAAAAAAAACTTTTTTAGTACATCACTGTTGTCTAAACATACCCTTAGTTTTATTATGGTTTTGTTTTGTTTTCACTGTTCCCGTTTTGACTGTGTTCCTGGTAATTATTAGTTTTCATGGTTTCTGATTAAATACACACCTGTTTCTGTTCCAGTTAATTACCTCCTTCAGTATATTAAAGCCCATAGTTCCCTTTGTTCTGTATTCAGTCTTGTTTATGTTTGATGTGGTTGATTCTTCTACGATTATTACTCCTGGGATCTGGTATATGTATTATAATAAAGTGTTTGTTTATACTCATTCATTGTACGCTTACTACAGCCACACCAGTACAACATGACAGAAGACTGAACTGACAACTGAAAAAAAATATGGACTTATCAGCCGTTCACCTGCTTTGTTTAGAGCAGAAGCAGCATAAACTCGAAGACCACCCCAAGGACTTCCTAGATGTGGTGTGCCTCACCCAGTACCCGGATTGCTCGCTTTGCATCTCCTACTACACCAGACTCAGCAAGCGATCGCCTGCTCGCCTGCTGAGAAGGCACGCCTGCTCAGTGATAAATAACGGATCTCCGTTCACCATCTGCCCGCTTAGGAGAACATCACCAGATAGCCGCCTCCCATGCCATTGACAAAATGCCTGAGCCCACCGCAGACATAGAGCCCGAGCCTGCTGTGATGCCAGTGCCAGAGACAACTCCTGAGCCAACCATCGCCCCAGAGCCCGAGTCCAACAAAGAGTCTGATAATGTGCATGAGCCTGCAACATCGTTCGTCCCAGTGGGCATGCTCATGGAGTACAATGGCATGGACTGGAGCCCTGCCCACACTCCTGCCGCTGAGGGTGAGCTGCAGATGGCCTTGGGGAAATGTTATGAGGGTTTGGTGGAGAGTTATCCCTGTGGCCTCCCATCCCCGCTGGTTCCTCCCAGCTCCAAGTACATCCTTCTTAAAGCAAATTGTATTCTAAGAGATTCTGTGTACAGGTCTTTGGTCCAATAAGTAATACCTCAGTCTTATTTAAATTTAATAAAATAAAATTACAGGTCACCCAATATTTTATATCCTTAACACACTCTGTCAACTTGGATAATTTAGAGATTTCATCTGGTTGTGATGCAATATATAACCGATTATCATCAGCGTAGCAGTGGAAACTAATTTCATGTTTTCTTATAATATTACCAAGTGGCAGCATATTGAAAATAGCAGATGCCCTAACACAAATCCTTGTGGCACCTCATAATTTACTGATGCTGCTCCTTTTCTTTTTAAAGCATGCAATGGTGCAGCTTTCTCAGAAAACTTAGTAATAAACCTTTGGTACCATCCAGCAAGACCTAGGAACTGTTGTACCTCCTTCAAGCATTTAGGGACAGGAAATGTTTACATCTTGATGTCAAACTGCTAGCTGAGATGCCGAATGCGACTGAGCTAAAAATCAACCAATCGTTGATGTAGTTCAGAATGCGGATGCCCTAAAATCATAACCAGGCCAGTGCTGAATCCACTCAATTGGTGAAAGTGCAGGGTGATAAAGCTAGACTGAATGGAATAACCTGATTAGCACGCTTAGCCACTCAAAAGCGAACCTCAGGAACTTCCTGCGCTGCGGAAGGATGGATATGTGGAAGTATGCGTCCTTGAGATCTAATGTGACAAACCAGCCCTCGGTTCTGATCTGTGACACGGTTTGTCTCAGGGTTAACATTTTGAACTTGAGCTGCATGACTGTTTGGATCTGCTTCATCTGATCCAGTCAGTCATGCAGCTCAAGTTGAAAATGTTAGAAACGTGAAAATGGTAGAAACAAAAAGCAGAAACATGCGGCGTCGCGGAGCCTTTGCGATTAATTAATCGCTACATTTTAAATTGCCGCGATTAATTAATCGCAAAGGCTCCGCGACACCGCATGTTTCTGTTGTACGGAACGGAACTGTTGCAACTGTTGCAAAAAAAAAAAAAAAGTTTTATTCTAGCTTCCTTCATTATTTTTTATCAACACTTGAATATGGGTAAGTTTCATAAAAAACATTTTGAACAAAAAGCTGAGAAAATCACGTTTTTGTCAAATACTGCGTCTGGATGGGATTCAGAATTATGATCAAAAGACAAATGCAGTAGATCCCTCAGAGCTTCACAGTCCTGTCAACATTCCATTCAGTAACATTAGGCGGCTTTGATTTATATGCTGTTTAATGTTGATGATTGCGTTATTTTACGTGAATCTGCTTACATATGAGATCGCTCGTTTCTGCTTCTTCTTCGCCTGTATTTTGATCTGGAGATTCTGTACCCTTTCAGAAGATGTGTAATAGCACCCCTACACTATAACAGTGAAAACACAGAACCATGTCAGGCCACATACAAAATTCCAAAAGTTCCAACAAGAAGCTACTTCTTCACAAACAAAATCCCTGCCATGTACAAGGAGGTACTAGCGAGTGTCGAGGAGCAGCTGACAGTGGGTGTGTGGTTTGGTGCAACCACAGACCTGTGGACCAGCACTGGTGGTGGAGGAGAACCCTTTATGAGCTTTACAGTCCACTACATCTCTACTGATTGGAAGCTTAAGTCTCACTCTCTTGAGACTCTTTATTTTCCAGAAGACCACATGGCAAAGCATATTACAGCAATGATGGAAAATATGCTCCTGGACTGGAAGATAAAGAAAGAGAGCCTGTCTGGAATTACAACAGACAATGTCAGTAACACGAGGAAAGCCTTTGCATCATTTCCCTGTGTTTGGTTTGCTTGCTTTGGTCATAATTTAAATTTGGCCATTTACAAAGTCCTCAAGATGCCAAGGGTGGAATCCGCTACCAGAGCATGCTGACATTTGGTGCAAGTTTTTTCTCGAAGCTGGAAACGGAAACATAAGCTTCAAAAGAAGCAGACAGAATTGAACATCCCTGATGTTCTGGCCTCAAAGAAACAAGTAACAATTTCCTCCCTGAAGCCATTTTTGGAGCACATTAACAATGGGATACTTCAAGATCAAGAAGAAGACTGCACTCTCACTAAACAAATGAAGCATGTAATACAAGAAGACCTGTTGATGCAGCTGAGATATACAGAGGAAATTAAAAAATGTACTGAACATGTCCAGTTTTGTGGATCCGCGGTTCAAAGGAAGCTTTGCTGAGAATCTGGATGGCATGCAGTGCTGAAGCAATGGCACTTGCATCCCATTGACTCAGAGGTAAAACTGTACTTGTCCCTTCCTGCAATCAGTGCTGATGCTGACACACTGGCTTGGTGGAAGGCACATGTGGAAGAAATGCCAATGCTTTCAAAGGTGGCTAAAAAGTACATCTGCATCCCTGCAACAAGTGTACCCTCGGAAAGGGTGTTCAGTACAAGTGGCCATATTCTGTCTCCTCAGTGGTCAAGACTGAGCACTGAGAATGTGAACTTGATCACATTTCTGCACTATAATATGAACTGAAAAGACTGGAAATAAGTGCAATTTGTAAAAAGGCCCTGATGTAGGTGTGTCCTGCAGGCTTTGATTCCATGTTTTGTTCTAAAAGGATATGCATTGCTAGCTCGTATTTAATTCCAGAAATGTGGACCTTTATTTATTTTTATTTCTTTTCACTGTACTGTATTTTTTTTATGTTTCGAAAGGCAGCTATACTGTTTAATTCTCTGTGACTGTCTTTGACTGTATATGGCTATGTTCAGACTCTGTTTATAGTTTACACTGCATACTATTTTGTTAAAAAAAAAAAAAAAAAACATTCAAAAATTCAACTCTTGGAAAAAGTCTACTATAATAAAATGAAGTGATTAGATTTAAAAAAGTGGTTTAGTGGTTTAAAAAAATAAAATAAAAAAATGTGTGCGTTTGTGTGTGTACTGTGAGGGGGCCTACCACAAGGTCCGTGTGGATGGGGTTTGTGTCAGGGCCCTATTGGATACAGGAACCTTCTCTCCTACCTGCAGGGATTATAGAGAAGGCCCTCATCTCAGTCACTTGTGTGCATGGAGACCCCCAATATGTCCCTTCAGCCTTGTTTGTTGTGGCCGCTGAGCCTGGGAGTTGGCACCTGGAGGTGAGAGTAGTAAAAGAGCTACCAGTCCCTCTACTCTTGGGAAGGGATTGGCCTGAGCTAGATCAACTTCTTGGCTCCACTCCGGTGGCCTCGACCAGAAGAAAAGGTCGACGACAAAACCTTGACTCAGCCCCCTCCCCACAGTCTTTGCAAAGGAAAGTGATAGAGAAGGTGAGTCCTGGAATTCCACTAACATTTTCTATGAGTTATTCCAACAGGCACTGAAGCACTCCTGGGACTAGTTTGGGAAGTTGAAGGGACCCCTCGCTGCCCATTGAGAATGGGCTATTGTACAATGTTGCAGAGTGGTGAGGGGAGCGGAACTGCTGGTTGTCGGAGACCGCCATGGCCCTGTCCAACTGGCACCCTATGGAATGACACTTTGCAGGCCCAAAATACTGCTCAATGGAACAGGGACCGCCTCCACTGGGCAGGGCTTGAATGATTCTGCCAGCACTGTGAAACCTGCCAAAGAACTGCACTTCAGCATACCACACCTAGTCTGCTTATTCTGTTGCCCATCATAGATGCGCCCTTTGAGCATATTGACATGAACCTGGTAGCTCCCCTTAAAGAAAAATCCCCATCCCCTTAAAGAAAAATCGCTAAGGAGCTGTTCCTCCTTGTGAGCCATGTAAGCATCCCAAAGGAAGTCTTGACATACCAAGGTACCCCATTCAAGTCCTGGCTGATGGCAGACCTCTATGAACTGCTGTACTTCGCTATATACTTCGGTGTATCAACACCAAACTGACGGCCTCATAAAACGCTTAAATCAGACCCTGAAGATGTTGCAGAGAGTGGTCACTGAAGATGGGCGTGATTGGGACCTCATGTTGCTGTATTTGAGTGAGTTAGCGTAAACGACAACAAACAAAATTAAGTCTGACGCTCGTTTCACACATACTCCGTGTGCGGTGCAGGAGCAGCACGCTCTATAGTGCTTTCACATATGCTGCGTTTGCAGTGCGTAACTGATCCACTGTTGTACCACAAACACATACTCACTATTTTTATTTCAAATCCAGAAGTTATCAGCTACTTTTATTTAAAAAAAAGTTTTGTCAGCATTGCGATTCTCTTTGTACACATATACACTCTTTAATAGACGTATTCACGTTTTAAACACAATTTAAACAATGTATTGTTCAATGCATTACTTCTATATATATTTATATATAAAGTTGCTCAAGCAAGTGGTAAAATATTTAACCATGTACTTATATTAACACTAGAAGTGCCAGAATTCCATAACTACTAGAACTGCCGCAAGCGGTCATTTTGACCGCTAGATTCAAAACTCTATATCTTTAATGATAAATACCCAATTGAGAGATTAATGCATTTATTGTATTAGGATATCTTTTAAAAACAAAACAACACCAAACTGTACATTTAAACAAGTTTAATTATAGGCTACATCTATCAATAATAATATCAGTAGATGTCCTGAACAAAATGACGGAGTAGCCTAGCCTGTTTTCATGTTTACACTCGATCGCGTCCGCGCCCGCCGACACACAACACACACACACACACACACACACACACACACACACACACACACACACACACACACACACACACACACACACACACACCCACCATATTCCATTGCAATCTTGACATCGCAGCCCGTTCATTACAGCCATAATAAAATATAATAATAAAATAGCCTAGTCAACCTAACATATAAAAATTCCACTGCTCGATATAGTCAGTAGCCTAGGCTACTCTACTCATCATTTGAGGCACAGTGTGTAACATTACAATCTGCTTCCTTTGCGCTATTCTGTGCTCTTATTTACAGGCCACCTAACTTGGCTGGGGCTTTTGTAAATGATTTTTCAGATTTTTTAACTTCTGTTGTTCCGTTGTATGAACATATGTTATTGTTGGGTGATTTTAATGTGCATGTCTGCTGCCCTGGGCGTCCCGTGGTTGCTGAGTTTTGTAACGTCCTGGACTCATTTGGTTTTACTCAACATATTAATCTACCAACACATGTCTTAGGTCATACTCTTGATCTTATTATGTCATATGGGACCCCTGTAGATAATGTATCTATTGAAAATCCTTCTTTTTCTGATCATACGCCCATTGTATTTACGGTCCCTGTTGTCAACCCTGTCACTGTAAATAAGTCTATAGGCTCTTACTCTCGCTTCATAAACTCACTCACTGCCTCTCAGTTTAGTGAGAAATATTTAGCTAATGCCGTTGAACCATTGATCTTGAATGCTGAGTCCTCCATTGGCCCTGACGATTTAATTGCTCTTTTTTATACATCCTGTTCTGATATTTTAGATTCTATTGCCCCTTTTAAGATAAAACAACCAAAGCAAAAATCGTACTATTGGCTGGATAAAAACACTCGCTGTCTCAGACAGGCTTGTCGCAGAGCGGAGAGGAGATGGAAGCTAGATTGTTTAACTGTATCTTTTGAGATTTTTAAAGAATGTTTGAATAAGTTTCAGAGTGCTGCAAAGTCAGCTAGATCAAAATATTTCTCTGATTTAATTGCTAAACATTGTCATAGACCTAAGATTTTATTTTCCGCGATAAATTCTGTAATTAGTCCAAGGTCTCAATTTCATGGTCGACCCTCGGCTGAACGCTGTGAGAGATTTTTAACTTTTTTTGCTAATAAAGTGTTAGTGATTCGTTCATCTTTTACTTTACAGCTTCCAGATCAGTCTTCGAATTTGTTTGCAAGTCCGGTCTTCTTTCATAATTTTGAGCATGTCTCGTTAACGGAACTTTGTGAAGTAGTTAGTAATATGAAGACAACTATCACCACACTTGATGTTATACCTTCTGATATTTTAAAAGCAACTTTTCCAATAATTGGTCCCAGCATCCAAGCATTGATAAATTCATCTTTGGTCACTGGGATAGTTCCGAGTAGTTTTAAGCATGCGGTTGTTCAGCCTTTGCTTAAGAAACAAGGTTTGGATGAGGGTTGCTTCAATAATTATAGGCCTATTGCTAAGCTATCATTTTTATCAAAACTCTTAGAAAAAGTGGTGCTGTCTCAGTTGCACTCGTTCTTGAATTCTGCAAATTTACTAGAACCTTTTCAATCTGGTTTCACTGCCCTTCATAGTACAGAGTCTGCATTGTTGAAAGTGTTTAATGATATTTTACTTGCAGTTGACGCCGGAAAAAATGCCGTATTGATCCTACTTGATCTTTCGGCTGCCTTTGATACTGTTGACCATAGTGTTCTAATTTGGCGTTTAGAGCATTTTTTTGGTATCAAGGGTACGGCCTTACAGTGGTTTAGATCTTATCTTAGAGACAGGTCTTTTTCAGTGGAGATAGGTACATTTACTTCATCTTCTGCTCCTATAATTAGTGGAGTTCCTCAGGGATCTATTTTGGGCCCCCTTCTTTTTAACTTGTATATGCGTCCATTGGGTGATATTATTAGGAAGCACAACGTATCGTTTCATTTTTATGCAGACGATTCACAGCTGTACCTGCCGTTAAAAGCTGGCGATTCAATTCAACCTTTGTTGGAATGCATCGGGGACATTAAGAAATGGTTAGCGCTTAACTTTCTCCAACTTAATGAGGACAAAACGGAGACAATTGTTTTTGGTTCTCCAAAAATGAGTAGTAGTATTATTAAAGACCTAAGTAATTATTTTCCCTCTGTTTCCTCCCAAGTTAGGAATCTTGGAGTAATCATGGACTCAGAATTGTGTTTAACTAAACAAATAAATTCTGTGGTTAGGAATAGTTTTTATCAATTGCGGATTATTTCCAATATTAAATCTTTTTTGTCAGTGCAAGATTTGGAGAAGGTTACGCATGCTTTTATTACCTCACGCCTAGATTACTGTAACTCTTTGTATCTGGGTCTCCCTCAGTCATCTCTTGGTCGCCTCCAGTTAGTACAAAATGCAGCTGCAAGGCTGCTGACCGGGACTAAGAAATATGATCATGTCACCCCAATTTTAGCATCCCTTCATTGGCTCCCAATTCATTTTAGAATTCATTTTAAAATCTTATTGTTTGTTTTTAAAGCTCTTAATAACCAAGCTCCATCTTATCTTAAAGATCTTCTTACTCCTTTGCCACCTTCCAGATTAAGATCTGCAGACAAGGCTCTATTGTATGTTCCCCGCTCCCGTTTAAAAACTAAAGGAGATAGAGCTTTCTCAGTTGCCGCCCCCCGTTTATGGAATCAATTGCCTCTGGACATCCGCCTTGCACCTTCCAGTTACATTTTTAAATCAAAATTGAAAACATACCTCTACTCTCTGGCATTCTGATACTTAATATTCTTGTTTTTCTATTTGTTTTATCTGGTTTTATGTTACTGTGTTTTTATTTAGTCTATTTTTCTCATTATGTTCAGCACTTTGGATAGCTTTGCTATGTTGAAATGTGCTCTATAAATAAAATTTACTTACTTACTTACTTTACTACAATTCGTACCATTTTGCGCATGTGAAGGATGATTTTTTCC
The DNA here is from genome assembly GCA_022828995.1 of Vimba vimba. Classification (NCBI taxonomy): domain Eukaryota; kingdom Metazoa; phylum Chordata; class Actinopteri; order Cypriniformes; family Leuciscidae; genus Vimba; species Vimba vimba. The sequence continues at coordinate 19,266,647 of CM040824.1, read as the reverse complement.
GTCGATTTTGGAACACGAGTGAAGTACAAAGCCTATAATAAAGAATAGTTTACCATCCAAATACATCGCATGTTGAAACATTTTAATTCTAATTAGAGAGTTACGTGAGCCCAACGGCGCTTACTTTCACTTTCGCTTGAAAGTAGCCTAACCGATTTCATTTTGGCTTGTTTATGGATTATTTATTTGTTATTGTTCTGTTCTGAATATCATTACATTTAAATGATTTGTTGTGGAATATGTTTTGTGTATTTTTTACCACTTTTTATTGTTGTGTATATTGGTATGTATAATAATACCGCGAAATTCAGTGCGGTCAATATGACGGTTTATGGCCGAAATAGGTAAATATGTTCATTTGTTTTTTTGCCTTATGTGTAATTTATATGAAAAGCATTTTAAATGAAAATACAGACACTTTTAGGAAAAGTCAGGTACCAGCAGGATTTTATTTATTTTTTCAACAAAGTTATTGCAGATATAAAATTCAAAACGGTCAAAATGACCGCCATGGCAGTTCTAGTGTTAAAATCGCAAACATTTTAAATTAAAACTTAAAATTGACAAAAACAGCCAACTCTCATGCCTTTTCTTTGCATTTAAATTGTAATACAATAAATCTTGCATGTCACAAAGAACTTGTTTTTCCACATCCACGAATGAGACGAGTGTTACTTTTCTGTTTGCTATTTTTGCTATTTTTCCATAGTGGTACACTATATTGACTGGGTTAAATGGAATTGCATTACTAAAAAAAGAGACTAAAACTAGACTAAAACAGTCATGGATAATTCTGACTAAAATAAGACTAAAATGTTAACCCTAACCCTAACCCTAACTTGACTAGACTAAAAAGAGTATGAACATGACTAAAACTAATAAAAACTAAAATGACAGCTTGACACAAAGACTAGACTAAAATTAAAATTAAAACAGGCCGCCAAAAGCAACACTATGGACAAGAACCCCAGGGCCTCCTCGATGTGGCCTGTGAGGCCTTAGAGCAGGGATGGGCAACTTCGGTCCTGGAGGGCGACTGTCCTACAGAGTTTAGCTTCAACCCTAATCAAACACACCTGAACAAGCTAATCAAGGTCCTCAGGATTACTAGAAAATTACAGGCAGGTGATTTTTTCAGGGTTGGAGCTAAACTCTGTAGGACAGTGGCCCTCCAGGACCGAAGTTGCCCATCCCTGCCTTAGAGCAACAACAATCCCCCCATCGAACAGACATTGAACAAGTTAAGCAGATTATACAGCATATTGAGAAAACAATGCCTCTAGTCAGGAAACATATGCAAGAAGCCCAACGAGCCCAGCAGCAGACATACAACTGTAAGGCCCAGCCCTGTGAATTCCATTCAGGGGACCAGGTATTGGGACTTATTTCCGGTGTTAACTCAAAATTTTTGGCAACCTGGCAGGGCCCATTCATAGAGGTGGAACGTGTGGGACCAGTTATCTACAAAGGGGACTGTGCAATTGATCTGCTACCTGGTGCTATCTTGCCCAAAGGAAAAATATATCCTTTATCGATCCCGGAGACAAAGGCCATGGATGAGTACATTGAGGAAGCGCTCAAGGAAGGATTAATTCGGCCATCAACTTCCCCTGCCACTTCAAGTTTCTTATTTGTGGTCAAGAAGGACAGAGACTTGAGGCCATGCATCGACTACCGTGCCCTAAATGAGCAGCTGAGGGGCGCTTGCATCTTCAGAAAGTGGGACCTCCGTAGCGCCTACAACCTCATCCGAATACGGTAGGGTGATGAATGGAAGACCACCTTCAAAACACCATCGGGGCACTACAAATATCGGGTAATGGAATGACTCCCGGAACCTGGCCAACCATCGCCATAACGTTACACAAGTCCTCCAACGACTCAGGGTATACCAGCTGTACCTGAAGCTTGAGAAGTGTGAGTTCCACCAGTCGTCCATCCATTTTCTAGGCTACATCATCGATGGCCAAGGCATCAAAATGGACCAGGGAAAGGTTCAAGCACTCAGAAGTTGGCCACAACCTTCATCAGTCAAGGAGTTGCTTCTACCGAAAGATTATCTCAAACTTCAGCCAGATTGCTTCATCACTGACATCCAAATGGAGCCCGCTCAGCCAGGAGGTCCTGAGGGATGCCTCATCGTGCCATCAGCCCTCCGCGTGACCCTCATGGAATCAGTTCACTCGTCGCTGCGATCTGGGCATTCAGGTAGCCAGCAAATCATCTTGCTTGTCCGTTACTGCTACTGGTGGCCCAGTATGAACCAGGATGTTCTTGGTACATCAAGGGCTGTACTGGTTGTGCCATCTCGAAGTACCAGAGACATCTCCCAGAAGGCAAGCTCCATCCCTTACCTACTGTAGTAGACATGAAAGCGTTAATGGTTTTGATTGTCACGTGACCACGGTGTGGGGTCACGGGATTATGTAGGAATGTGAATATTAGTCACCTGTTCACTGATTGTGATAGGGAGAGGGGGTGAGCAGGGACGATGTATTCTTTGTTGACCACTAAACTTCGTACCATCGAGAAATATCAATCTGTGCAAATGCAATAAACAAGAGTAAGAAAAGTGATTTTCTTCTCCGATGTTTTATTTGTGCGTCATAAGAGCAAAAGTCCTTGCTTAGTCTCTCAGAGGCTTAATCATTGGATTGAGTAGCCGCTATATTATGTCAACAAAGAACATTCTCAGCGGACGCGCCAAACGGATTAAGCCCACATGGTACCACGGAGTATAGGATTCTGTTCAACTAAAAGGAAAGAAATTCTACAGCCGAAGAAGTTGAAACGCCAGTGATACTTGATCAGCAAGGTTCCGAAGAAAAGCAATCAATCACCCATAGGTAAGCCTGCTGGGCTTTGTTCTAATCAGCTCTGCAGTATTGGATTGCGCGCAAATTGAATTGTGATCGCTGTTTATCCATTGGGGATGATCGCGCGGTTGTGTTATGGTTTGTTGTTTGGCTTAATTCGATTGATTTTTCACAGAGCTCTGGTGTTTAAAGCTTATTGTTGGCGATCCGTTTTGTGTGGAAAAATAGTAGCGCGATGTTGTTGATGGTGTTTGTTTACGTGTCGCTGACGCTGTGGTGTTGAAGGATTTGAATGAATATACGAACATTGTTGACTTGTGATAAAACAAACATGAGTGAAGTGAATGTTGATGACGTCACTGGCTTTGAAACGGATTGCGGTAAAAGAGAAACTAAACTCACTGCAAAGGCCTTGGCGAACAAAATTGAAAGTTTGCAGATGCAACGAAAATCAAATGAAAACAAAATTAAGAGCCAGATACCAGAGATGAAAAATCTGATGAAAAGAAAGGAAAATGTCTTCCAGATGCAAACCCAGTTTAAAACTCTTGTTCAGCTTTGTGAAAATGCCAGTAAGATACATGACATGGTGATTCCTTTACTTCCTGAAGATGAAAAGGAAAAGCAAAATGAATGGTTTTGGAGTATTATGAAATATAGCAACACATTTAAAGAGGTGGTTCAGCATTGGTTGAGTGAACCAGAAGGATCATTGGAGGATGTTATGGCTGTTCAGTCTTGTGCTGGTGCAGTGCAGGAAGAGCCACCCAATCCTCAAGTGCTAGTTCACGCTTCATCCATTGTTACATCAGACAACTTACAAGATGGCATCAAACCAAGTGACAGCGTATCAAATGTTGGGAGTAGATCATCCAAAATACAAAGTTCAATAGTGGAAAAAAGATCTGTGGCATCATCTACTTCTTCTGTTCGTCTTAAAGCAGAGGCTGAGTTGGCAGCATTAACCCTCTGGAGTCTGAGCTGTTTTCTGGGCCCTGGAGGTGTTCTGACATGCTCTGACATTTGTGCTTTTTTCAGTTATTTATAAACATATTAATGGCAAAGGTGTAAATTCACTCTATATAGCACAAACAGGGCTACCAAAATATCTGATCAACATGCATGTATATGTTTGAATTTTTAAGAGAATAATGTTTATGCGTGGTTATTGGAAAAAATAAAAATGAAAGTTGCAGAAATAAGACCTCAAAACACAAACTAAATATGTGTAAATAAGACTTTTGACTAATGAATTGTGTAGCTTTGAGTTCTGGCTTCAAAATGGCGTGAAAATCATCCTGCCTTATCGTTCTCATAAAACAGTACATTGATTTGAACTTTCTAAAACAGTTTTTTTGTCAGAAGAGGTTTATGCATGGGAGGGGTGGCCCATCAATATTAATGGGCCAATGGCCATCAATATTAATGAGATTCAGACCAGGGGTGTGACATACACTCTTTCAGTGGCTAATGGGCCATCAAGTGCCTGAACAAAGAAGAGGAGATTCAAAGGTTTTGTTTTTCAATCTGTTTTATTGTAATTCCTCTATGTGGAGGAACTAAATGTTCTAAATTTGCTCTAAGCAAAATAAATGTGAGCAAAATTTATTAATCAGTCTGCTATAAAAAAAACAACTGTGAGCGAAAAACAAAAGTAAAGGCAGGTATCTCACAGTAAATTCCTGTGCCCCGTTTATGCGGGCTACAAGTAATTCAAATGTGAGCAAAATAAAGAATCCTGAAAAAACTATCACAGGTTATAAAAAAAATATATTAAGCAGCACAACAGTTTCCAACATTGATTTAAAAAAATAGTCATCATATCAGAATGATTTCTGAAGGCTGATGGTTAGTGGAAGGTGGTCAGTAGAGCACACACATCTGAACACAGTCACACATCTTTATGCCACTCCTGAAAACAGTTCCTGTTTAACTGAAGACATAAGTGAACATTGCATGCCTTGCATTTCCATGGTGTTAACTGCTTTTTACCACACACTGCTTTGCAATGAACACATGAGCGGCGACCAACTGTGGCAACATCCCTGTCATCTGATGCCAGCTCAGCTCCTGGAACTGGCACATGGTCACTATTGGTCCGTTTTGGTGCCGTTTTCAGTGACACACCACAGAGCTCTGTTATAAGCTGCTCCATAAACTCTTTATGGGACAAGTTACTATGTAGCTCTTTGTGCACAATGAAAGAGTTGGTGGAAGCAATGTCCAAGAAGTGTAGAAAAATCTTACTGTACCACTTCATGGTTATGTGCTGTGTTGTGTAGTACTGTATCAGCTGATCAGACAGGTCAACACCCCCCATGTGTTTGTTGTATGCAGTCACAGGTGCAGGACATGGAAATGTCTTTGTCCTCCATGTATCTTGTGTTACATCTTGTGAGACAACAGTTTTTGTAATATCACACAAGAATATGTACTTTTATATTATGATGATGTAAACAATTATATTTCCTCTGTAAATATTACGTCTGTGGACTTACTCAGGAAGATTCTCCATCACACTGAGAACTGAACTGCGTGCCCCTCTATGGGGTGCTGGAGAAGGAGAGCAAGCTGCAGCCATATTCCTAAAAAACAACAACAACAACAACAAAAACTGTTAGCATACATTATCCAAAGCAAACTGATGGGCAATTAATTGTTATGGACGCACAATCTATACATGTATATATCTGTTGATGGTCCATAGGACAGAGAAATATCACTGTGTCACCGCGAGTATCTGTTGATGAGCCATTTAGACCGCACGCATTTAGTGATGCTCGCAATGAACGGATCGTTCGCGAACGACACATCACTACATTTCAAACATTTACACCTGTATTCACAAACATGAAACATCTGTGCATAAGGCAGTACTGAAGCATGATAAGCAGTGTCATAGTCTAACCAAAACTATATATATATATATATATATATATATATATATATATATATATATATATATATATATATTATACTAAATCACATATATCATATATATATTTAGACTAAATCACATTACACTTAAGCAGATATTCACAAATAAGGTACATAAGACATACGGCAGTAACGTTATTTCTGCATGATAATCAGTGTTATAAGCTAATCAAAACTGAGTGAAATATATTTAATATACAAATATGTTTAGAGAGTAATAGCCTATCACATTGAAAAAGTTTACACTTGAGCATATACACGAATGTTAAGGGATATTGTTATGCAATCTTTCATGTAAGATGCCAAAAGCTAGCCAACACTAAGCAGATATAGTCTGATATATCAGAAAAATAATTATATAACAGTAAAACTTACTCTGAAATTGTGTCCTCGGCGGGATCAATTCGCTCTTCAAAATGCTGCCGTTCGTCGTCCGAGTCTTCATCTTCCTCGGAGGAAAAGGTGCATTCTTCCTCGCTGTCCTGAATCATCTGAAGGGCGTCTTTACCGGAGAAACGAGCCATACTCAAAACGCGATGAACTATCAGTAAGTCTCATGAAGAAACTGTGTTTTTATGGCATTGATCGAGGGGCGTATGCGATGCATACTAGATCACCTAACTATTTACATGTGAATCGCGCCGAGGGCGGGGCGGCCGCAGCTGATTATAGAGCTAATGAGGGGAGAAGGAAAAACGGTACCTCTCCTTGCTTTCAGACAGATTACATGAGTTGAAAACATTAGTTTTTTATATAAATTACTTCATTTAAAAGAAGAGGTTTCAAGCTTCATAAAGACATAACTCACGTGTCTGTGTGAGAAGTGTTCGCTGAGTTATGATTCATTTTCGGACGCGTTTCAGAATGGACTACACGGACAGAGTGAAGGCAGAACTCGCTTCGTGTTTATTTTTCTTTATTTGGCGAAAAGCACAACACTTTGTTTTTATTGTGAGTATACACAAAAATAATACACATTTAACAGAATCGATTGATGTATGAAACTTGCTTGTAATATCAAAGTCCACAGAGCAAAATTAATTTCTTTTGAACTGAACTGAAAAAAAGTGAGCTGGTATCGCCGGCGATACCGTCGACCTGAGGGGGTTAATGGCACAACAAAAGTTTTTGAAGGATAAGCATGAGCTGGAGGATCAAGAGGAACAGCTACGGAAAAAAAAGGAACAACTTAATTTGCATGAAGAAATTGCAATTCAAATGGCCAAGCTGAATGTTTTGAAATCTCAGAGTGTGTCAAGCAGTAAATCTGACCGTTCAGGAAGGAAACCTTCCAATTTAGAGATTGAACAAAAGAAAACACAAAGTCTTAATGCCAGTGCTAAATCATTTGTGCCTCCAATGTTTCTAAGAGAACAAGGATCAGTGTATGAGCATTTGGATTCAGGAGTAAGGCCTAAAGAGACAATGGTACAACAACGGGTATTCTCACAGCCTCAAACAGTGGAACAACGTCCATCTAGATGCCAGCCAGTGGAACAACGTTCATCTAGATGCCAAACAGTGGAACGGAGATCACAAGGAAGTGTATTAAATTCCCATGATGAATCCAACGATGAAGAGCAAAATAACATATTGGGAATAATGAGAAAGCAAAACGAAATAACAACACTATTGTTAAAACAGCAATGTTTATCATCCTTGCCCAAAAAAGATCTTAATGTGTTTGATGGTGACCCATTACAGTATCATGCATTCATGAGAGCTTTCAAAAATAGCGTGGAAAGTAAGACCGATAATGACAGTGATTGCCTGTATTATCTTGAACAATATACTGTTGGTTTTCCAAGGGATTTGATACAGAGTTGCCAGCATATAGATCCACAAAGGGGATACATTAGAGCCAAAACTTTGTTGCAGGAACATTTTGGCAATGAACAGAAAATTGCATCTGCTTATATGAATAAAGCTCTCTCATGGCCTCAAATTAATGCTAAAGATGTGAAAGCTTTGCAAGAATACAGTCTTTTTCTTAGAGGCTGTAGTAATGTCATGGAGGAAGTGCAATACATGTATGATTTGGACATGCCTGGCAATATGATGATGATTATAAAGAAATTGCCCTACAGACTCCGGGATAAATGGAGAACAGTGGCTTGTGAACTACCAGAAAGACACAGACGCAGAGTTTCCTTCATTGATATTGTTCATTTTTTAGAACATCAAGTCAAAGTTGTAACAGACCCAGTATTTGGAAATATACAGGATGCTCCTGTAGCAACTAATAAAGATGTGAAGAGACCTAAACCACAATTTCGTCCTGGAATAAGAGGAACCAGCTTTGCTACCACTGTGGTTGTTGCAAGTAAAGAAAGTGAATTTGAAAATACAGCAAAGAAAAAGGTTGTATTTGAAAGGAAAGAATGTTTCTACTGTAGAGGTGCACACACATTGGGTATGTGTCCTCAGCTGGGAAAACAATCCCACAAAGAGAAGATTGGCTTCTTGAAAGAAAGTGGAATTTGTTTTGGGTGTTTGTGCGTTGGGCACATCAGCAAAGAGTGCAAAAAACGTCTTTGTTGTGATGTTTGCGGTCTTAGACATCCTACTTTGCTGCATATCTTTCCCAAAGTAAAAGGAACCGATATAACTGAGATGAAATCAAAAGCCACAGTGGATGATGTCTTAGTATCTAGTGGTCTTACTGGGGCTGGTGATCATGATTGTAAACTCCCGATTGTGCCTGTACAGATCAAGGCCAAGAAAGGCAGCAAAATTCTTACTACTTATGCCTTTTTAGATCAGGGGAGCACCGCCGTGTTTTGTACGGAGAGCTTAATGAGAAAACTCAACGTCACAGGGAAAAAGGTGCGGATACTTCTACGAACAATGGGGCAAGAAAAGGTCGTAAGTAGTCAAGTTCTTTCTGGACTGGAGGTAGCTGGCTTGAATGACCACAACTTTTGTGAATTACATCGAGTTTATACACAGGAAAGTATGCCTGTTCATAAAGGGAATATACCAAGAGTAAGAGATCTTCAAATGTGGCCCCATTTAAAGAGTGTTCATTTACCGGAGATTGAGACAGGGATTGAACTGCTGATAGGGACAAATGTTCCTAAAGCATTGGAACCATTGGAGGTAATCCGCAGCGTAAATGATGGACCCTATGCAATCAGGACAATGTTGGGATGGACTGTGAATGGCCCACTCTCTGGAGACAGTGAGAACAAAATGGATGGTGTTTCACCAGAAGTCACTGTCAACAGAATTTCAGTTGTGAATTTGGAAGACATATGGCAACAGCAGTTTAAAATGGGCTTCCCAGAATGTAGCCAAGATGAACAAACTGGCTATTCAAAAGAAGATCAAAAATTCATGGAAATGGCGATCCATTCTGCCAAACTTGTTGATGGGCATTATGAGATTGGTTTACCTTTGAGAAAGGGAGTTCAAATGCCAAACAATCGAAAAATTGTGGAACAACGTGCTTTGCATCTAAAGAGGAAACTTCAAAAAGATTCAGTTTTCTTTGCTGACTATAAAGCCTTCATGCAGGATATGGTCTCCAAAGGTTATGCAGAGCAAGTACCAGCAGAGGATATGACACGTAGGGATGGAAAGATCTGGTATATTCCACATCATGGTGTCTACCATCCTACAAAGAAAAAAATCTGTGTGGTATTTGATTGTGGAGCAAGTTTTCAGCGAACATCACTTAATGCTCAACTCTTGCAAGGACCAGCCCTTACCAGCTCACTCATTGGAGTGATAACAAGATTTAGGAAAGAACCAGTGGTGATCATGGCAGATGTAGAATCAATGTTCCATCAAATAGTACCAGCTGATGATGTTGATTTGTTAAGGTTTCTTTGGTGGCCCAATGGGGACTTAACCCTCTGGGGTCTGAGGGGTTTTTGGGGTCCTTGAGATGTTCTGACATGCCCTGACATTTGTGCTTTTTTCAGTTGCTTATAAACATATTAATGGCAAAGGTGTAAATTCACTCTATTTAGCACAAACAGGGCTACCATAATATGTGAACAACTTGCATGTACATGTTTGTATTTTTGATAGAATAATGTTTATGCATGTTTTTTTTAAAAACAAAAAACTAAAGTTTCAGAAATAAGGCCATAAAACACATTCCAAATATATGTAAATAAGACTTTTGACTAATGGATGTCGTTGCCTGGAATTTTTTCTTCAAAATCATGTGAAAATCATCCTGCCTAATCATTCACATAACACAATACATTGATTTAAATCTTGTAAAACACTTTTTGTTTGGAAAGGCCATATGCGGATGGGCGTGATTCACACCTGCAGAGTCAATGGGGCCCGCATAATGAGGCTGCATACGTAATGAGCCTTTCATTCTGGTGTGTGACTGAGCCACAAGAATGCAAGGACAATTTATAACTGGTTTGTTGTTTTTTCCACAAATTTTGCTTGCAAATTGTACAATATCCAAGGTAAACATTTCTAGTAATTGTGCAGTTAATTGTTCTCATACTGTATTTTCAGATTTGGAATATATTCTCTTCCCAAATGTGTCACTAATAAAGCATAATAAAATTATTTAAAGAGAAGGCTTATAATGACCTTTTAAGATTTTGTTTACATCTATCCTTATATATATATATAGTGAACTCAATGAAAGTGAACTCGCGGTGTGTGTTATCCAGCTGATGTGGGCGTTTCACAGGTTTGTTTGGATCGGCTCACATTTGCGTTTGAATAGCGCGCGCTCTCCGTGGGCGGAGCACATTAAAACTTAATTAGCTGAGATGAGAACGACTGACATCTCTCTCTTTGCATACATATTACATAAACTGTGAATATTTGTTTTTTATAAAAATTACTTCGTTTAAAAGAAGAGAATTCAAGCTTCATGCCTGTATGTCTGTATGCCTGTTTGACTGAGTATTCGCTGAGTTATGGTTCATTTTCGGATGCGTTTCAGAATGGACTACACTGACAGAGAGGAGGCAGAACTCGCTTCGTGTTTATTTTTCTTTATTTGGCAAAAAGCACAACACTTTGTTTTTATTGTGAGTATACACAAAAATAATACACATTTAACAGAATCGATTGATGTATGAAACTCCAATGGAAAATCAAAGTCAACCGAGTATTTTTGAGTTTCTTTTACACTGCTAAAAAAAAAGCGAGCTGGTATCGCCGGCGATACCGCCGACCTCAGGGGGTTAAGTCAAGATCCAGTTGACTTTAGGATGCGGGTACACCTATTTGGAGCAACATCGTCTCCTAGCTGTGCAAACTTTGCACTTAGGAAATGTGCACAAGATCATCAAGAGCAGTTCAACAGGGAAACAGTGGATAAAATCTTACATTCCTTTTATGTTGATGATTGTTTGGTTTCAGTCACTTCAGCTGAACAAGCGATAACATTATACCAGGAGCTTGTATCCATATGTGCCAAAGGTGGATTTAGGCTCACAAAATGGATGAGCAACAGGCGTCAAGTGCTAGACGTAATACTGGAGGATCAAAGGGCTGTCACGGTTTTCAGATGCATTGTTTCCTTCTTGTCTCGTGCCTTTGTTATTTGTGTGTGTGTCTGTGTCGCGTGGGTTGGGCATGGCCCAAACAATCCTGTTCATTCATTCAATCTCGAATCAGCTCGGCGCCAGCTGCAACTCATCTCCATAGCCTATTTATACTCACCGGTTTCTTTTCTCCACTGTCAGATCGTTGTCGATGTCTAGATGTCTGGTGTTCCTCGTCTGTGATCGTGTGGTGTTGTTCGAGTTTCCTGTTACCTGTTCCAGTTCGTGTTCACGTCGGATTCATCATCATCATCATCACATCACCCTGCACCAGCTCTTCACTCTGTGTTGGCCATCGAGGTCCCTGCGCTGCCCACCCACCAGTGTTGTTTGTTGCCTCTGTTAAACCCTGTCTCTAATAAAGAGTTGACTGCACCTGCTTTTGCTTCCTCGTTAATCCAGCATGACAGAACGATCTGACCACAGCATGGAAGCAGCGGGCGGAGCTCAGATCGCCATGGAGGCATTCATCAATCGCAGTATTCAACGCATGGATGCCCAGGAGGACGGGCTGAACAATACTGGTCGTGCGGTTCAAGCTCTGGTGGCGCAGGTGTCCGAGCTCACCCAGCAGATCCAACAGCTGCGTGTTCCCACTGCGCTGCCCACACCGGCCGCTCCCCCTATACCATCTGATCCTCTCTCCCAGTCGGAACCTCGTCTGCCTGCACCCGAGAGGTATGCCGGAGAACCCAGTTTCTGTCGAGCGTTCCTGAATGCATGTTCTTTGCACTTTGCTTTACAGCCTAGAACCTTCAACAATGAGCGAGCCAAGGTCGCCTTTGTGCTGTCACTACTGACTGGGAGAGCGGCACTTTGGGGAACGGCGGTGTGGGAGAACCAAGACCCTTGCTGCGCGTCGTTCCAGGCACTCTCCGCCGCCATGAAGCAAGTGTTCGACCGGGCGGTCACGGGAAGAGAGGCGGCAAGAGTACTCGCCGAGCTTCGTCAGGGTGATCGCTCGGTATCGGATTATTCGATCGAATTCCGGACCCTCGCGGCAGAGTGCCGATGGAACGACGAGGCGCAGTGGGACATGTTCCTGCATGGGCTGGCTGACCGCGTCCAGAAGGAAATCTACGCCCTGGACCTGCCCACTACGTTGAACGGACTTATTGACTTAGCACTACGAGTGGATGCTAGACTGTCGAGAGTCGAGCGACATGCCCTTTCCGGTCGTTCGTTTGGAGCTACAGAGAGTCTGCGGTCCAGCGGCATGGACGCGGTCAGCCCTACCCACGATCCCGAGCCCATGCAGGTAGGGCGAGCTCGGCTTTCCCGGGAGGAGAAGGAAAGGCGGAGGTCCCGTGGCCTTTGCCTTTACTGCGGCGGAGCGGGACATTTTTCCATCACGTGTCCGGTAAAAGGCCACGCCCGATAGTAACAGTGAGGCTACTATCGGGTGGGATCTCCGCCGAGAAGACCTCATCGACATCTACTCTCCTCCCGGTAAGACTAAGATGGTCAACACTTCAACACGACTGTCATGCACTATTGGACTCCGGGGCGGAAGGTAATTTTATGGACTACACTCTTGCACATAACCTCCAGATCCCCCTTCAGTCACTTCCTCAAGACATTTCTGTTCACGCTCTAAATGGTCAAGAACTTCCTATGATTTCACTCTCCACTGGTCCCATCACCCTCATCACGTCTGGTAACCACTCAGAGACTCTGTCATTTTACATCATGGATTCACCTCTTGCACCCATAGTACTCGGACATCCCTGGTTAACAAGACATAATCCCAAGGTGGACTGGCTCCGTAAATCCATCACGGAGTGGAGCACTGAGTGTCATGAGTCCTGTCTTTTGTCTGCCTGTTCGTCTGTTCCTATGTCTGTGTTACAGGAGGAAGCAGTGGATTTGTCTAACGTGCCCGCGGAGTACCACGACCTGAGGGAAGTGTTCAGTAAGTCTCGAGCTGCTTCTCTACCTCCGCATCGTCCCTACGACTGTGCCATAGATTTATTACCAGGTAAATCTCCGCCTAAGGGCAAGTTATATTCACTTTCTGTTCCAGAAAGGGAGGCCATGGAGAAATATATTTCTGATTCTCTAGCAACGAAGTTCATTCGCCCTTCCTCTTCTCCGGCGGGGGCGGGGTTCTTTTTCGTGGGGAAGAAGGATGGATCTCTGCGACCTTGTATTGACTACCGGGGGCTGAACAACATCACGGTAAGGAATACTTATCCTTTGCCGTTGATGTCTTCAGCTTTCGAGAGGTTGCAGGGAGCGTCACTTTTCACGAAATTGGATTTACGTAATGCTTATCATTTGGTCCGCATCAGGGAGGGGGATGAATGGAAGACTGCTTTTAACACCCCCAGGGGTCACTTTGAATACTTGGTCATGCCCTTCGGGTTGTCCAACTCCCCAGCAGTCTTCCAGGCTCTCGTCAATGACGTGCTGCGAGATATGGTCGATCAGTTCATATATGTTTACCTGGATGACATATTGATTTTTTCTTCTTCTCTCCAGGAACATGTGCAGCACGTCCGACGAGTGCTTCAGAGGTTGCTAGAGAATGGGCTTTTTGTCAAGGCGGAGAAATGCGAGTTCCACGCACAGTCGGTTCCATTTCTTGGGTACATCATTTCGTCTGAGGGAGTACGTATGGACCCTGATAAGGTTAAGGCTGTGGTGGAGTGGCCAATCCCAGATTCTCGCAAGGCCCTGCAGAGGTTTCTGGGATTCGCCAACTTTTACCGACGTTTCATTCGTAATTTCAGCCAACTAGCCGCACCTCTGACTGCCTTGACCTCCCCCAGAACTACGTTCAGGTGGTCAGACGCGGCTGAAGCCGTGTTTGCCAAACTGAAGAGCCGCTTCGTTTCGGCTCCCATTCTGATAGCCCCTGATTCTTCACGTCAGTTCGTGGTGGAGGTCGATGCGTCAGAGGTGGGGGTAGGTGCGGTGTTGTCCCAACGTTCTTCCACAGACGAAAAGATGCATCCCTGCGCGTTTTTATCTCATCGTTTGTCCTCTGCCGAACGTAACTATGACATTGGTAATAGGGAGTTGTTGGCAGTCAAGTTGGCGTTGGAGGAATGGCGTCACTGGTTAGAAGGGTCGGGGGTACCTTTTATCGTCTGGACCGATCACAAGAATTTGGAATACATTCGATCTGCTAAAAGATTGAACTCCAGGCAGGCTCGGTGGGCACTTTTTTTCGGTCGTTTTGATTTTACTCTATCGTACCGCCCGGGTTCTAAAAACATCAAACCCGATTCCTTATCTCGCATTTTTGATCGCTCCGAACGCCTGGTTACTCCCGAGTGCATTTTACCCGAGACCCTATTTGTCTCCACACTCACATGGGAGGTCGAGTCGAAGGTCAAGAAGGCCTTAGAAGGGGTAATGCCCCCGGTCGGTTGCCCACCGAACCGTTTATTTGTGCCGGAGGGATTACGGTCAGACGTTATTCAGTGGGGACATTGTTCCAACGTAGCCTGTCATCCAGGAGTGACTCGTACTAGTTTTCTGGTTAAACAACGATTCTGGTGGCCTCTCATGGCCCGGGACATTCACAGTTTTGTTTTGGCTTGCTCGGTTTGTGCCATTGGTAAGTCTTCCAATCGACCCCCAGATGGGTTACTTCAACCGCTGCCTGTCCCTTCGAGACCCTGGTCCCACATCGCGCTAGATTTTGTTACCGCCCTCCCACCCTCCCAGGGCAACACGGTAGTTTTGACCGTGGTGGACCGGTTCTCGAAGGCGACTCACTTTATTCCCTTGCCCAAATTACCCTCAGCCAAGGAGACAGCGGTGGCTGTCGTGGATCACGTCTTTCGTTTACATGGCCTTCCGATTGACGTGGTTTCCGACAGGGGACCCCAATTTGTGTCCAAATTTTGGAGAGAGTTTTGTAAACTACTGGGCGCGACTGTTAGTCTGTCCTCAGGGTTTCATCCCCAGAGCAATGGTCAAACCGAGAGAGCCAACCAGGATCTGGAGAGAATGTTGCGGTGTTTGGTATCCAAGAATCCTTCTTCCTGGAGTCAACAACTGTCTATGGTGGAGTACGCCCACAATACATTACCAGTGTCATCCACGGGTCTTTCTCCGTTTGAGTGTAGTGTAGGTTACCAGCCACCTATTTTTCCCAGTCTGGAGTCCGAAGTCGCGGTTCCCTCCGCACACGCCTTTGTCCAGAGGTGTCACCGCACCTGGACTAGAGCCCGTGAGACTCTACTCCAGGTGAGGTCGCGCACCAAGGCTAAAGCCGATCGCCACCGGTCGAAGCCTCCCGTATACGTCGTTGGTCAAAAAGTGTGGCTTTCTACTAAGAATATTCCTCTCCGTTCCGTATAGAATAAGCTCGCACCCAAATTTATTGGCCCGTTTTCTGTCACCAAGATCATTAGTCCGGTGGCAGTCCGCCTCAACCTTCCTCCCACGTACAGGAGAATTCACCCCGCCTTCCATGTATCCAAGATTAAGCCTGTGTTTCGATCAGCGATTAACCCGCCAGTTCCGGTTCCTCCCCCACCGCGTCTCGTAGATGGGGAACCTACTTATTCGGTAAATCGTATTCTGGACTCTAGGCGGAGGGGACGCGGAGTCCAGTACTTGGTGGACTGGGAAGGTTACGGTGCGGAGGAGAGAAGTTGGGTTCCTACAAGAGACATTCTGGATCACTCCCTTATCGATGATTACAATCGACAGGTAAGGGAGTCTGGGGACGCCAGGAGGCGTTCCTAGGAGGGAGGGTACTGTCACGGTTTTCAGATGCATTGTTTCCTTCTTGTCTCGTGCCTTTGTTATTTGTGTGTGTGTCTGTGTCGCGTGGGTTGGGCGTGGCCCAAACAATCCTGTTCATTCATTCAATCTCTAATCAGCTCGGCGCCAGCTGCAACTCATCTCCATAGCCTATTTATACTCACCGGTTTCTTTTCTCCACTGTCAGATCGTTGTCGATGTCTAGATGTCTGGTGTTCCTCGTCTGTGATCGTGTGGTGTTGTTCGAGTTTCCTGTTACCTGTTCCAGTTCGTGTTCACGTCGGATTCATCATCATCATCATCACATCACCCTGCACCAGCTCTTCACTCTGTGTTGGCCATCGAGGTCCCTGCGCTGCCCACCCACCAGTGTTGTTTGTTGCCTCTGTTAAACCCTGTCTCTAATAAAGAGTTGACTGCACCTGCTTTTGCTTCCTCGTTAATCCAGCATGACAAGGGCAAAGACAGTGAAAGACTTGAGCATGGATTGGGATTCTCCATCAGTTGAGAGAGTGTTGGGAGTGCAGTGGCGCATTCAGTCTGATGAATTCAAGTTCAAGATTGTAATCAAAGACAGACCCCTGACCAGAAGAGGAATCCTGTCCATGATTAGTTGTATCTACGATCCATTGGGAATTGTGAGTCCTGTAGTGTTGTCTGCAAAACAAATCTTGCAAGATTTCTGCAAAGGAGATTCAGGATGGGATGATGTCTTGCCTGAATTGGTTGTTAAAAAATGGACCACATGGTTGCAAGAACTTCACCATCTTGAAGGGTTTGTGCTTGCAAGATGTTTAAAACCTCCCAACTTTGGTGACATCACAAATGCACAGTTGCATCATTTTCTGATGCGAGCCAGGATGGATATGGAACTGTGACGTACTTGCTTTTACACAACATGCATTCTCAAGTACATTGTGCTTTTATCATGGGAAAATCAAGAGTAGCACCAATTAAGTCCATTACCATACCTCGTATGGAGCTCATTGCTGCTACAATGGCAAGCGGATGTGGCTGTGTTATGGAAGAAAGAACTGCATCTGAAGCTTCAAGATTCCGTCTTTTGGACGGACAGTGCTTCTGTTCTCAAATATATCAAGAACGGACATCACGATTTCGAATATTTGTAGCCAATAGAGTGACAGAAATCCTCAAGGCCTCTCAAGCTTCACAGTGGAGATATGTAGACACGGCAAGCAATCCGGCTGATGTTGCTTCCAGAGGATCAACTGTCAGCGGGTTTCTTAAGAACAAGACATGGACATCAGGTCCTGCCTTTCTTCTTTTTCACGAAAGTGAATGGCCTGCTAATCTCCCTGAACTGGAAAAGCTTGAAGTGGATAACCCTGAGGTCAAGAAAAGCATTGAGGTTAACTCTGTACAGCTCAAAGAAGAGGATGATGTGCTTTCACGTTTAATCCATCACTTTTCTTCTTGGTTCCATTTAAAGAAAGCTTTTGCTTGGATTTTGAGATTTAAGAATCTTCTCTTGTCTTTGAGTCAGAAGAGGAAACAACTGGTACTAGCTTTTGCTCATTCTGATTTAAATGAACAACAAAGAGTCTCTGTGGAAAGAGAAATGTTGATTTTCAAAGGTCAAATTGAACAATCTCACCTTTCAACAGAAGAACTTGAGACTGCTGAATTGGAGATTATTAGACTCTCACAAGAAAATATGTTTCCTGATGAGCTTGCTAGTCTAAAAAGAGGTGAAAGCGTAAAGTCAAGTAGCCACATTCATGGACTTTGCCCTGTTCTTAAGGATGTTTTGAGGGTTGGTGGACGATTGAGTAGGGCATCAATGCCTGAAGAATCCAAACATCCAGTCATTTTGGCCAAGAATTCTCACATCTCGGATATTCTCTTAAGACACATACACCAGGAGGTAGGACATGCTGGTCGTAATTATATGTTATCTAAATTACGACAGAAGTATTGGATTACTGGTGTAAGTACTGCAATAAGAAGAGTCTTGTCCAAATGCATCATCTGTCGAAGACTGAATTCACTTCCAGGATGCCAAAAAATGGCAGATTTGCCATCAGAAAGAGTCACTCCAAATGAACCTCCATTTACCCGTGTTGGGGTAGATTATTTTGGACCTTTTGAGGTAAAGAGCAGAAGAAGCATTGTGAAAAGGTATGGAGTAATTTTCACCTGTTTAGCCATACGAGCTATACATATTGAAGTCGCACCCTTGTTGGACACGGATGCTTTCATAAATGTACTGAGACGTTTCACTGCAAGACGTGGACAAGCCAAGGAACTTCGATCGGATAATGGAAAGAACTTTGTTGGAGCAGAACATGAGCTAAGAGTTGCCATAAAGGATTGGAATCAGTGTAAAATCAATGATGTACTTCTTCAGAAAGGAATTAACCCTCTGGAGTCTGAGGTGTTTTTGGGGCCCTTGAGATGTTTTGACATGACCTGACATTTGTGCTTATTTCAGCTACTTACAACATACTATTGGCCAACATGTAATTTTGTTGTATTCAGCACAAACTCTGCTACAATAATATGTGAGCAAAATGGATGTACATGTTTGCATTTTATAGAAAAAAAAATATTATGCGTGGTTAGTATGTTTTGGGAAAAACATTGTCACTGCAATAAGGCCATTTAACACATACTGAATAGTTTTCCATAAGACTTTGGAATTACTATTCTTGTAGGCTAGAATTTTTTCTACAAAATGAGGTGAAAATCATTCTGACCACTCTTTCACAAACAACAATATAACGATTTTAATTTTGCATGTCAGTTTTTGTGTCAGCACTGCTGTATGCCTGGGCCATGAATATTAATGTGATTCACACCAGGGGTGTGACTAAAGACACTCCCCCCATGGCCAATGGGCCATCAAGGTGCTGTGAGGCAGCCTGAACAAAGAATGATGAACTAAGAATGATTCACTGATGAATAAAAAGTTAAAAAGAACAGCATTTATTCAAAATAGAAATCTTTTCTAACAATGGAAAGACTTAAAGTTATTACTATCACTTAATACATCCTTTCCAAAAAAGAAAGAAAAAAAGACCAAACTTTTGTTTTTTTATAAAAAAATATTTGTATTCAAAGAATCCTGAAAAAACTATTACAGGTTATAAAAAATATATATTAAGCAGCACAACGGTTTCCAACACTGATTTAAAACTCATTGCCGTTTTCTGTGACACACCACAGAGCTCTGTTATAAGTTGCTCCATAAACTCTTTATGGGACAAGTTACCATGTAGCTCTTTGTGCACAATGAAAGAGTTGGTGGAAGCAATGTCCAAGAAGTGTAGAAAAATCTTACTGTACCACTTCATGGTTATGTGCTGTGTTGTGTAGTACTGTATCAGCTGATCAGACAGGTCAACACCCCTCATGTGTTTGTTGTAGGCAGTCACAGGTGCAGGACATGGAAATGTCTTTGTCCTCCATGTATCTTGTGTTTTCACCCTCATCTGCGCAGTGTCTCCTGTATAAGCAGAATGGATGTTTTTTGTCATTTCACACAAGAATAGGTAGGCTACTTTTATATTATGACGATGTAAACACAATTAGGCTACATTTCATCTGTAAAATATTACGTCTATGCACTACTCGGTATGATTTCTCGATCGCACTGAGAACTGAAGGTTCACATTCCTAAAAAACAACATCAAAATAAAACTTGTAGCATACATTATACAAAGTAAACTGCTGAGCAAGTGATGGTTATGGACAAACAATGTATAGTTGATGGGCCATAGAATGGAGAAATATCTATTTATGGGCCATAGACCGCGTCACCGCGAGTATCTGTTGATGGGTATCCGCACGCATTTAGTGACACGCAATGAACGGATCGTTCGCGAACGACACACATCACTACATTTCAAACATTTACACCTGTAGGCCTATTCACAAACATCTGTGCATAAGGCAGTATTGAAGCGTGTCTTATACCAAAATCGAGCATTTATATAAAAATATAATGTAGACAGTAGGCTATATCACATATTTTACCGGAGGCTGAAACATATTTGCACTAAATCACATTAGCATATATTCGCAAACAAGCTACATTACGCATAAAGAAGTATTTTAGCATTATAATCAGTGTCATAAGCTAATCAAAACTGAGTGAAATATATATGAAGTATATAAATTTAGCACTGAAAGGTTGCCTACCAGTCTAGTTCACATTTTAACATGTTTCTGTATATTTATAGATGCAAATACATGTACGATATTAGGCTTAGTTCATGTTTTTACTCCAAACTCATTTCATAACATACATTTTAATCTGGCACGACCAGTTTAACATGTCTTACCTTAAAAATCTTCTCATCTTCAAATCGCGTTCTTCTGAGGTAAATCCAAGGTAAACAGCACAGCACAGCACATCTTCAAACTCGATGAAAAGCAGAGAGGAGTAAGTTACCGAAGTCTCTTATTCTTTGTTTTGAGGTGATGAGGGCGTTTACAGGTCTGCGTTCTGCCGCGTGGATCATTTGCATGTCAATCGCTCGTGCGCGCGTGGGTGTGGTCACATTATAGTTAATTAGCATGTGTTTGAGAAACTGTACATACCGCTGCTTTCTTACGGATTACTTAAACAGAGAATATTTGTTTTTTATATAATTTACATATTTTAAAAATAGAGACTCCAAGCGTTGTCTAGACATGTGTTTTAAGTCTGTGTGACAAACATTCGCTGAGTTACAGGTCATTTTCTGTCGCGTTTCAGAATGAGTTTCACATTGAGAGAGACGGCAGAACGTGCATCATGTTTATTTTTCTTTATTTGGCGAAAAGCACAACACTTTGTTTTTATTATGAGTATGCACAAAAAAAATACACACTTAACAGGATCGATTGATGTACAACACAAGCATATAAGATAAAAATTAATATTAGAATTTTGATTTTGTTTGCACTGATAAGGAAAAAAAACGAGCCTATCGCGCCGTCGCGATAGCCGACCTCAGGGGGTTAAATGGACGTTTAACCCCCCAACTGGATCACATTATGGAGGGCCTTGGGAGAGGTTAATTAGGTCTGTGCGGAAAGTTCTGAATTCTACCTTAAAGGTGCAGAATCTAGATGAAGAAGGTCTACACACCGTTCTTTGCGAAGTGGAAGCTATTGTTAATGGTCGTCCAATTACCTTAGCATCCACAGACTCCAGTGACTTGGAAGCATTAACACCAAACCATCTGTTGCTTTTAAGGACTTCACCATCTTTACCACCAGGAGAATTCAAAAAGGATGATGTTTATGCTCGTAGATGGTGGAAACAAGTCCAGTATATGTCAGATTTGTTCTGGAAGAGATGGGTTCAGGAATACTTACCGCAGCTTCAAGAACGTCAGAAATGGTCCAGAATCAAACCCTTTAAATCAGGAGACATAGTGCTTATAGTGGATAACACAGCACCTCGAAACTCTTGGCTTATGGGACGCATAATTCAAACCTTTCCAGACAGAAAAGGATTTGTGCGTCATGTGCAAATTAAGAACAAAAGCATCTGTCTGGACAGGCCGATAACCAAGGTCTGTCTCCTACATGAAGTAGAAGATGGATAACTTCGCTTATTAGTTGACATTTTTTGACTTTGACATTTGTCTATGAACTTGACAGAGATAAACTGGAAAGAATACTTTGACTAAGTATGAACACTTTTTTTGCTTGACTTTTTGTCAAGATTTTCTCCTTTTTTGAAAGAAGAAATGGACATTAGCCTATATGATGTTGTTAATGCATTGTTAACTTGACAAATTCATGTCTCTATTGAAAATGTAATCATTATTTGATAATAATTAGGGGCTGGAATGTAGTAGACATGAAAGCGTTAATGGTTTTGATTGTCACGTGATCACGGTGTGGGGTCACGGGATTATGTAGGAATGTGAATATTAGTCACCTGTTCACTGATTGTGATAGGGAGAGGGAGTGAGCAGGGACGATGTATTCTTTGTTGACCACTAAACTTCATACCATCGAGAAATATCAATCTGTGCAAATGCAATAAACAAGAGCAAGAAAAGTGATTTTCTTCTCCGATGTTTTATTTGTGCGTCATAAGAGCAAAAGTCCTTGCTTAGTCTCTCAGCGGCTTAATCATTGGATTGAGTAGCCGCTATACCTACTGTTACAAACCCTTTGTCACGGAAAGTCAAAAGTGAAGCGAGGATTCAAGTGCAGGTAAGGAATTTATTAAATAATAAACAAAATCAAAGTACAACCAAAAACTCCCCGTGGGGGAAAACAAGGCAGGCATAAATCAGGAACATAACACAGGAGGGAAACATAGACAACGATCGACACAGACTGCAAACAAGAGGGAACTAATAAAGGGAAACTAATCAAGGGGGAACAGGTGAAAGAACTCAAACAACTCAGATAACAAGGGGGAGGGACCAGACAATGACATGAGCACATGGCCCAAAATAACAAAAACACCCATGTGCAGCACAAGACAGGACAAGCATGTGACACCCTTTTAGTCTAGAGAGAATAAGACGTGCAACATTAAAATACTGAACGTGTATTGGAAAACATCTCACACACAAACCAATCTAGTTTATGTAAAGTGATAATTTGTTACAATGAGAAACGAGATGAAAAGGACACCTCAAAAAAATTATTTACATAAATGTACAACTTATACAAACCAAAGAAAAGGTTCACAAAAGAAAGAGGTAAAGAGAAAAGAACTAGGCCGTGCCAAATCAAAGAAAGAAGTAAAACCAAAACCAATCTTACTAGATAAACAAAACAATGTATAGTCTGACTAAATTAACATTCATCAAAGACAAAAACAAAAGATCTTCATCGTCAAAGACACCCTAAATAAACTACTCTGGCTAACAAAAACGAAAAATACAAAGAGTGGCACGTGTCACTAAACTAGTGTTCTATACACAATTGATAACTAGTGTAGCACATGTATATCACGTGATATCTCAGCTGTTCTTTTCTCTTCTCCGTTTAATAACAGGTCAAACAACCAGAACAGAAAAACGGTGAAATACTCACAGAGAAAAGACAGCCCAAATGAGCCTCTATTACCAAGTTCTCAAAGAACACGTTTCTCAAAACACTAAAATGGTACAGGGTAAACATGCATCACAAAAATTCACAAGTGAAAGTAAGTGTGCACTAGTGTGCAAATCATCTCCTGCTTCCTCATTGGTGAAGCCACGTTGTATCATCACCAAGCATTTCGATGATTGACAGATGGATGAACCAATCAGGTAGCCGCATCGTCCTGCTAAGAGTGAAAGTAAAGAGAGAAAGGGAAGGAAAAAAAAACAACTCCAAACAAATAATAACATAGGCCGTAACACCTACACCTCACAGACCCTGGTCCCACCTGGGAGTGGACTTTATTACCAATTTACCACCATCCGACACCTTCAACTGCATTTTAGTAGCAGTCGATCGCTTTTCGAAAGCCTGCTGACTAATTTTCCTCAAGATCCTGGGCACCGCGTGATGACATTCTGGATTCAGCACTACTGATGGAAATCCACGTATCCCTTCCAGAACGACCAGCACCCAGGGGCAGAGGCCATCCTTGTCACTGCCCATCCCGGTCAACAGGAGCTGCCTGATGGAGGTATAAGGGTCAGACAGGTCAATTTAGCTCAAAGGGAATTATTAATTACTTTATAGGGAATTCGAAATAATCACTTATTACGGCCGAGCAAATTACTCGTCCAGCGTTCATTTGAACGGGCTGTAACTATCAGCTCTACAGCGGATATAAATATCCAAACTAGTGAAAACACTATTTATTAGCAAGGTAACTTAGATCAGCTGTTTAAGACATTAAATTCATAAGCACATAACACAAGTAACACTTCACTTTAAAATACAAACAAGACTTTATTGATTATTCTAACACAAAAAACTAATATCTAACACAAACACACGCACACACATTCATACGAGTTGCAGAAAGAAAAAGAGAGTGAGGAAAGAATGAGTTTTAAGAGTGAGATGATGAAATCCCAAGTTTCTATGCACTTATAAGACATGACCTGAACGAACCATCAATCATTAAATTAACCCTTCTGTCATTTCTAAGGCAGGTTATTAAATTTATATCAATGCACCAGTTCAGCTAAGAGTCTGGAGGCTACTTGCTTGTCTTTGCGTCAACGTAAAAGGGGGTTTCCCGAGTTCGTTTATCATCTCCTCATGTCTGGATAGATGTCTTGGGTGGCCAATCACGTGGTGTGCTGGCAGATGGATGGAAAGTCTTTGAAGCTGGAAGCGGATTTTGCAGTCGAATCGTGGACCGAAACTAAGAGAAAGACAACTGAGACGAGAGTAGTTAGATGGCTTGAATGAAGCTGTTTAACCCATGTTCTTCTGATCTTGATTTGGTTTCTTTCGTCTGCTCGTCTACATGGTTACTCGTCTGTCTGGTTACTGGAAACTCTCCGGGTCCTAAGGTTTTAAACTCAAATGTTTGTCCAGCCTCCTGGATGAGTTCTGACCAATTAGGCTCTGTCTTATTTGAGAGGTGGCATTTTCTTCAATTATCATCGTAAATCATGGGTTATCTGTGATCTCTTTACTCTCCAGCTCTAGCAGAGAGTACAGAGGCCACAGTTTAGACATGATTCCTATTATAAGAATACAAAACATTTTACACGGATGCCATCTTTTGAATTAAGAACATACGATTGTACTGAAACAAGACACACTTTCATTCAAACATTTATTAGTTATAACAATTACATGACTTAAATGTGATCTAAGCATAATAGACACACATATGTGACCCTGGACCACAAAACCAGTCTTATGGGTAATTTTTTTAAAATTGAGATTTATACATCATCTGAAAGCTGAATAAATAATCTTTCCATTGATGTATGGTTTGTTAGGATAGGACAATATTTGGCCGAGATACAACTATTTGAAAATCTGGAATCTGAGGGTGCAGAAAAATCGAAATATTGAGAAAATCGCCTTTAAAGTTGTCCATTTCTATTGGCGATTGTGCTGCATCCACTTACAAAAATAAATGTTTTATATATTTAAGGTGGAAATTTACAAAATATCTTCATGGAACATGATCTTTACTTAATATCCTAATGATTTTTGGCATAAAAGAAAAATCTATAATTTTGACCCATACAATGTTTTGTTGGCTATTGCCACAAATATACCCATGCAACATAAGACTGGTTTTGTGATCCAGGGTCACATATAGGTTGTAGACACAATGTAGAATTATGTACAATGTTTGATTATAAGTCCGTCAAGAATTGTTTTGGGATGATTTTATGTATTTTTATATGTAAAGCCTCAGTCTCTGTGGTTTTACGAGATTTCACCATTGGCACTAGGTCCTGCAACTCCAACCAAACGTTCACATTCACCTGAATTCTAACCGGTTCCACCTATCTCATCAAGAACTCCGTTAAATACCCACTCATCTGCACACTGCATTTTCCGTTCTTGTCAATCACGACCTAGTGTTGGCAACTTCCAGACTACCAATCTTCAGCGACTACTTACCTAGCTTTTACTAGTTATTCTTCATCCTTGTAAGCACCTGCTACTGCGAAGAAGGTTTTAGATAAGGGTGACTGTCATTTCATTGCTTCAAAAGACTACTCACCTGCTGACTTTCCTGTGTTTGTTCATCTACCTGCTAAATAAACTCCAGTGCTGTTGATCTCTGTGTCTCTTCCTCTATTATTGTGTAAGGTATTCTCAATCTTTTTCACTGACCAAATAGTATTTTTTAATTGCTTTAAACAAAATAAATGTATGCAATTTTGCCTATACTGTAAACATATATTTTAGGATGTTTTTTTTTGTTTTTTTTGTTTTATGGAAACATATAAAGCTTATTGCATTTTTGCAGTGTTAGTAATTGTCTGACTCAGCATTTACCAACTGACCCTGACAAAACATTTAAAAAATAATACATGTATATCTTACCATTTCCTTCAAATTCTATCCTTCAAATACAGTGGTATTTTTCATAATATTGGGAATACCTCAAAAAGGGTTATCATTAGGCTACTGTCTATCTGTGCACAACACCAACAGCACCTGATGCAGCAGAGGTTGTACAGTAGTGATGTTACGTTCGTGAACGAATCGTTCTTTTTGAACAAATCCTTTAGGTGAATGAATCGTTCTCGTTCACGTAATCCATTGACTCATATTTCTCGTTCACTGAAATGTGAAATCTCTCCCTCCACAGCAACGCGGCGCTATTAGCAGCGCATGCGAAGCTCAGTGAACCAGTGTTTTCAACCTGTCAAAGAATGAACCTCGAGCCAATAGCCTTCGAGTATGAGATGTGACGGAGCATTGGATTTGTTGGATCTAGTGAACGAATACGCCCTTCACTGACTGTGACTGAGTTGCATTTGAGTCTGAACCATAGGTCTGGGGCCGTATTCACAAAGCATTTTATCTTACCACTAGGAGTGCTCCTAAATCGCACTAAAAGATTTTAGCTAGGAGTTTTCTCTTAAAAGTTATTCACAACGCCTTTCAGACCTACTCTTAGTAAAGAAAAATGACAACTCCTAAACTAAGAGTGAGTCTTCGTTGCTATGGATGACGTCATTACTCATGCACGAGCTCGACTGAAGTGACCACCTTGATTGGCTGATGATTGTAACGTGGGAATGATTCCAAACACCTCCCCTACGATGATGAGTGACAGGTGACAGGTCTGAGAATGCGTGCGCTACACAAGTAGTGTGAAGGACGGAAGATGATGAATAACTGAATAAACAGCCTAAATGAATAAAGAGTAAGGCAAAACAAATAGCCTAGTAGCCTAATGAAACATATGGATTGATGCAATATCTTTGCAACATTATTGAATTAATCTGTCACTATATGCCTCTGCCTACGTTTGCAAAGAGAAGCACATTTTAATTTGATTCACAATGAAACGTTACAATTAGTTTACATGTAATGAGTAGCCTAGTTTTGGTTGTTGTTGGTGGCGTTATTGCATCCCTAGTTATGCCTACAATGCAAAATTGTTCCCTCGCGATTGGAAGCTCCTGTAGCCGCCGCATACGCATTTCAAAACATCGCAACGTGAACTGCCACAAAAAGCGGTTTGTGAATAGGTCTTAGTGAGTTAGGAGTCCTCTCGACTTCTTTTAAGCTGTCCCAGTCTTAGGTGCTACTTTTAGGGCTAAAATGCTTAGTGAATTACTCTTAGTCAAAAAAATTAGGAGTCCTAAAGTTACGAGTGACACGCCCATTATTTTTAGGAGTTGCTCCTAAATTCGTCAGTTAGGAGCTACTTTTAGCCTTAAAATTCTTTGTGAATACGGCCCCTGAACGAGAGAGAGATCTTATCGTTTGTGAACGAGTTGAACGAACTGGTACATGTCGTTCATGAACGAAAATAACCAGTTCTTTGAACGATAATGATGGCGAACCGATAGAGCTAGGTTTGTGTAGTTAGCATGTTTGCATCAAAGAAAGAAATTTACACTTTACCATTGTAATGAAAACAGGTTAATAAAGCAAGCTAATGGTTAAATATAACAAAGACAAATTAACATTTTCATTTTTTACTTGGTTTGAGCTAAGGGGGGTGCACTTGACTGTTTACTTGATTTAAATTTACACTTCTCGTTACCTGCTTTTCTTATATTTTGTTTGTGTGTTTTAGTCTTAGTTTTGTGGTATTTTGCACTTTGAACAATTTACTTGACTACTTGTGTTCATTTTGTATTATCAAAAATGAATTCATTACGTTTTATTCATGTCATATGCACTTCTCTAAAAACTAAAACAAACCAAAAAAATATGACAGTATTGGTTAGGTCTCATTTGCGTAACGTCAGCAAATAGCATTTCAGTTCGGGCTGTGAAGGGGCATGTATTTGGTTGGATCTACTGAACGAATATGGCTATCACTGACTGAGATCGCTCTGTTTTGAGTCTGAACGAGAGAGAAATTCGTGAACGAATTGAACTAACTGGTACTTTCGTTCGTGAATGAGAGTACTGGGTAGATCGGTCATTTAGCATGTGATTCAATCTCATTCAAAGCGCAGTTATAGGTGTGCACATATAATTGTTTATTCACATTCAACATACAGAACATCAACGTTTAATATAATCCCAGATTTATGAATGTGTATGTCTGACTAAACAATTAAAATATTAATTATGCAAGAAAACCTTGGTTTGGTCATCCGAACCACTTATTTATACTTATGTTATTAATTTAGTAAATAAGGCACACATTTTAACCAAGCCAAATCACTTTTTTTTGTAACAAGTAAATACGTTCGTTAAAACATAGCATAAAATACACTCTTTTTCGCCACCTGCTGCAGTAGGCTATATATGTAATATGAGGAAATTATCAGTGAACGAATCAGTGAACGAATCTGAACGAATCATTTTGGTGAACGAACTGAAAATGAACGAGTCTCTGGAAAGAATCAAAATTTCCACCACTATTGTACAGTATAATGTATCATTGGACCGGCCAATGGACTGTTCGATCACATATTTACGCCTAGTTTATTTTTTATGAATCCTGATATTTCTATGCCCATTTTGTGTGTAAGCAATGTGGAATTGGACAAACCCAAAGACTGCAATTTCCTAAACCGTCTACTTCATGGTAAAATGTCTCCTTCGAGGAAGCCTTTAATTGGGTGTGGAAGTTGCTAATATCACCTGTACTTCTAGCACTTCATTCCACATGAGAACATGTGTTGATAGAGGTATAACATCTGAGCTGCACTGCATCCAAATGAAGGGCTAATCCAAATTCCAATTCTATTGCACCAAATGAAGGGCTTTTGTGTGGCTTGTTTTTCAGTGCAGGAGACAAAGTCAGGTGATTGCAAAGCAGAGACTTTAAAGTACCCCAGATACCTGAGTTGGATCAATCAAAGTAATTTGTGAGCGGAGAGGTGTGATAATGTTTGAAGAAACCATTATGAGTGAAAGATTAAAGAACATCCCTATTCACCACCACATCTTGTTTCTAATGCACTTGGACTAAACACTCTCTGGAGACAGACCACTGATAGGGAACTATTACCTTATACATGGGAAAATGAGGAAAATGGATAGGATTTATTGAATGGATGAAATTTAATGATAATAACCAAGAGATGAATGTCAGCACATAAATAAGGTAAAGATTTAACGCCTGACACCAGCTTCAGAGAGGTCCCATTCTAAACTGAAATTGGATCTTTTATAGTACACCTCAAGAATCCAATTTAGTGGTTATGCACCTTAACGGTATAGATGGCTTTGTTAAGTATCACAGGAGAGACTCACCCTCAGTAGAGATGTATCCCCTTCATTTAAAATTGTATAGCAAGCACACAATGACTCATACTGTTGGCTGGTGTTTTGTGTATCAGGTTTGGCAGGTGGCTTATGTTTGATAAGCTTTTACTATTCGAATACAAATGGGCAGATTTAGGGGCCAGGGAAGTTGATCTTGGACTGTGACTGTGAATCGCTTGATGCATTTGGCCCGTGATTTATGGTTCATGTTTAAAGAGACCTTACGTCACAAATTAGATTTCTGTTATGTGCATGAATTTGAAAGCAAAAGTGAAAATCCATCGTCTTATTTTCAGAACCTTGTTCTGTTATTCAAAACCATACATTTCCACTTCATTTGGTCTCAGATTTTCAGTCAGGTCCAGACTGTTAAACATACATTGTTGGTAAATCAACCAGACATGGATCAAATTATTTAGCAAGTCATAAAGGAAAAGTTCACCTAAAATGAAAACTTTACCTAAAATGAAAACTGTCATAATTTACTCACCCTCATGTCTTTTCGCAACACTCGAGCTAGCATGAACAAAACCTAATAATCTATTTGATCCTGCATGATTTGAGAATGTTCCAAAAAGCATCTGATTTTCAGTCATCAGACCATCTTCATTGGAGCAAGAAAATAGGACCTTAACATGACGATAAGTTCTTAACATGCTCAATGTGACAAATTTGCTTTTATATAATTAGTAATCTAGAAATATATTTTCTTAAATATGTCTGCTTCATTTAACGCCATAACTTTACATTTTATCCAGAAACTTTTATTACACAAATTAAATGGGACTCTAAAGCTCAGTGTGGTTTTTAGATTTCCACTTTTACCAAGTCAACATTTACTTTAGAGGCTTCAATATAACAGGATAGTTCATCCAAAATGTAATATTTTGTCATTATTTACTGCCCCTCAAGTTGCTCCAAATCTGTATGAGTTTCTTTCTTCTGTTGAACACATATGAATTTATTTTAAAGAATGTTGGTAACCGGACAGTTGACGGCACCCATTGACTTCTGTTGTATTTGTATTTTATTTTTTCAACTATGGAAGTCAATGGGCCCTATTTTAACGATCTGAAATGCAAATATCAAGCGCGAAACGCAAGTAACTTTGTGGGCGGATCTCGCAAATCTAAAATGGGTTGGTCTGAAGTAGCTTCATTATTCATAGGTGTGGTTTGGGTGTAACGTGAAATAAACCAATCAGAGCGACATCTCACATTCCCTTTAAGGGCAGGCGCGCTTGTTCTATGGCGAATTGCTATTATAACGGCGGATTTACAAGGTGCAGCCAGGAGCGGTTCACAGCCGAGGAACTGATTTCCCTCGTTTGTTAATATTGTTCCTTGTAATAATGTATGGTTTTCTAAAAATGAGAACTGCTGCGTCAGTGTGTAGGCTAGATGAGATAAGCAAAGTGCATGCGCGTTGTGCACACGCTTATGGCCAAGCATGCGCCCTTAAAATAGCATATGAATAACATGCGCAACGCGCCACTGACTTTAGACTAGGTTTTTCCTGGTCAGTGGCGGAATTGTTTTCTAAACCTGCAAAATAGCACCAGGGAACGTTTGCGCCGGAACACGGCTCCTCTTTACGCTGAACCGCCCCCCGGGAGTGCAAATTAATTTCCTAATTTACCGACGTGCGTCTGTGGAGGGAAAAGTCTGCTGTGCGTCGGGTGCAAAATAGGAATGATACATGCGTCGGTGTATAAAGTCAATTGCGCTGGGTGCAAGATAGGGCCCAATGGGTGTTTGATGTTGACTTTGTCAACTGTCTGGTTACCAACATTCTTTAAAATATCTTCTTTTGTGTTCAACAGAAGAAAGAAACTCATACAGGTTTGGAGTAACTTAAGGGTAAGTAATGACAACATTTTCATTTTTGGGTGAATTATCCCTTTAAGATGAACAATTAAAATATAAATAACAAAAAATAAGATCTGAAGAAAATAAAATATAAAAGGATGTATCATCTGATATTATTGTTTTTTATTACTATTTTAATTTCAGCACTGCAATCTTTCTGTTTTTTTTTTTTTTTTTTTTTTTTTTTTTCTCAAACAAAGATGTATTATAATTGATTCATAATAAACATAACAAATGAGTAGTTGATGAGTTGAGCTGGAATGCGTGGTTATTTGGCCAGAAGTACTCTATAATGAAGCAGGTAATTGTGGTTGTGGGTGGCTTTTTCACAGTTACTCTTTTGAGAAAAAAAAAATAATAAAAAAAAACATTTTATTGTGCTGTTTTGTCTCTTGATACCACATAACAATCCAACCCTTTCTCTGACCTTTTGTTAGCCTTCTAACATTGAATCTATATACAAACACAACTGTGACAAACACACAATTACTTCAACACACCTGTGGTTAACATTGTTTAGTGCATTCAGTTTCCTTGCTTTTGTTTTTGTAGCTAAAAGAAAAACAGAAAAAAGAATCAAAGTGATGATAAATTGCAATTTTACAACTATAATTATGTTCTGATGTAAATATGACAGTGGAACAAACTGATCTCACTGGTAATCATCCCAAAAGCATAAAAAATAATAAAGCCTATTTTGAACATAATTTTTTTTATGTTCTATCAATCTAATTTTCATAATGATAAATAAAAAAGAAAACATAAAAATTATAATATACTGTATATTATTGTAACTGGCATTTATACATTGTGGTAGTTTTTTCTAATAAATGTGTAAAAAGTTACAGAAATGAGAATGGCGTTTCTTCAGTTAATTATAGGCTAACTAGTGAAATGTGTTTAATTTGTCATGAAAATAAAATCTGAATGCCAATCATTATAATGGCAAACATTACAATAGTCCTAAAACAGGCCTTCTTTGTTTTTGAATTATATCATTTCTTATTGTTTTATCTTAGATGAAATGTGACATGCACATGGCTATGTTAGATTCATTTAAAATCTGGTTACACGGTCCAGTCATATCATGGACACATCTGATCTTTGAGGATTAGAACTAATTGACTGCAACATGTGCTGCTGTTTCCTGTTGCTTGTCCCCATTCAGATACATAATACAGTTATGAGTTCATGATGTGGTTTGGGAGCATTATACTTGTTCTTACATATCCCTTCACTGCACAAAACTCATAAAAGCAAAAAAAGAGACAGAAATATTACACACACCACTCATTCATTTAATAAAACCCCAGAGAGAGATGATCTATGAGGTTACCTACACAGCAGTTTTACATTACATGCCATCCTCATGTTTGCCATAGAAAGTTTTTCAGAAGCCCTCTCTCTTTTATTCCATCTTAAGCTCTTTGAGATGAAGGGGCTGGAAGATGCAGGCTGGTGAACAGAATGTCAGTAGCCCCCCCCCCCCACCCCCAGGCTGTTGGTTGGCTCATCAAAACAATGAATGCAGGAAGGAAAAGGGTAAAATGTGCACATCTTTGCTAAAATAAACAGTAGAGGACAGCTGTGTGGGTGTGAGCTGGGGGTGGTAAGGAACATTCCTCCACAGGCTAATTCATAGCGGCCATTGTGAGCATTCACTACCATTTTACACAGTCTTTTGATGGGCTGGCACACTGCTTTAGCCTCCCCAAAACTGCAGCTGCACTTCCAGAGAGATGTGCTGATATGACTATATGTCATGTTATGTGACAACCGATAACAGTGCCCCACATGCATCCATATATTTTAGAAAAAACAGCATTGAGTGAAATTCAAACAGATGTTGTATAATGTATAACACTGAATCACACAGTCTTAACTGGTGTTGAGTGTAGCAGGTTAGTTTAATAAAAATCAATGAATTGATTTTTCAGTAAATTTATTTATTACTTTAATCAAGTAATGTATGGTATCTTTATATTTCAGCAATTATGGAAAGACAAATCAAAAAAATCTTTTTTTTTCCAAGACAGTATGACATTAAATGGAGAATGAACTTGTAGCAACACATGAGCTCTCTTCCATCTTGTTTACTATTTCTAGAGCCCGACCGATAAAGGATTTTTAAGGCCGATCCCGATACAAATATTTGGTGATTTAAAAATCCGATATTCCGATATATCAGCCAATATATATATTTTTTAACAATCCAGAAACGCGTAACAAAACATAAACAGATTTCCCTAACATTATTTATTTGTTATGAGTCCTCAGCCTCACTAAAATAATATAATAATGCAGTTTAAAAATAAACTTGTTTTTTTTATTGTCACAATAGAACAGAGGAACATCAAAATATATTAAAGTTCTGATAAATACAATGTATAAAATACAAACTTAAGATATGAAACTTCTAATGTTTTTTTTGTTGTTTTTTGTGTGTGTGTAATAGTTAGTCCCTATTGCCTTATAAGCTACCTTATAATTACAATGTCACCCTGCTTATCCCTTTACCTGCACTCTTTTAATTCTATCCATCAAGGTACAACAATACATTTTCAATCATCATTCGCTGCCTGCCTTCTAAAATCTACTACTTAGTGATGCACTAAATCCATTATGTGACTCGTTAAAGCTGCGGCTGAACGAAGTCAGCAATGCACACTTGCGTCACTTGGATTTCACACATGTGTAAAAGAAAAGCTAACTTTTATGGACAGGCTATGTTTGATACGTTTTCTCTATGTCTAATGTTCACTCCTCGTGCGCCTAACTTACGTTTTACAATGCAGGGACTGGAACTACCCAGGAAGCAATAGCCATCATTTCACCGTCTTGGTTATATATAGACCCATGTGCAACCCACTTAGCCAAAATAACACTGAATCTGGTTACATGTCATTTTTTGCAAAATAACTTGCGAGATGTATGATATTCTATCATGTAGGCACAGTCAACTGTGATTACAAGGTGTTTGGTTTCATTTCTTTGACATGTTCTATGTGTAGGCTGTGCGTAGAACAGATGGTTGCGCATGAGATGGTTGATATCCCACTATGTTCGCATTGGTAATAATATCTACAAGGTGCAAGTGTCATTTCATGACATGGTCGATCTGTAGATTTAGCTCTGAATTGGATGGGCTATGTGTAGTCTGCTTTTAGCCCACCCGGCAAAATCGAGGCAATCGGTGGTCAACGTTTAACGGCTTGGCAATATCCCTGATCTAGACCAGCGATTAGTATAGCCAAAATAGTCTTAAAATTGTTTACATGTTTTTTCCCACGCAGCTTCATGTTTGCTGTCACACATAACATTCATACACAATCTACGATATTATTTTTGAATGTCTTTCATTTTAAAATAAATAAAAATGCAATTACATTTCTCAACCGCTAGATGGCAACAGCCCTACTGAGACATGACTACTGGCAAAGTGAGACTTGATAATTACACTGTAAAAAATAAATAGTTGAGAAAACGTCTCAGGTTACGACTGTAACCTATGTTCCCTGAGAACAGGGAACGAGACACTACGTCAGAATGACGCTATGGGGAACGCCTCAGGCGTGACAGGTGTCTGAAATAAATATCAACTCACGTCAATCATGTTGACCGGCGACAGCCCGTGCATCATCAGCTTGAATGATAAGCGCGCGACCTGGATGTATAAAGGGGAGCCTTGCACACATGACAACATCCTATCGTCTGAAGGGACTGTTGCAGGCAGGCCCCGAGGCATGGCAGGAAGACGTAGTGTCTCGTTCCCTGTTCTCAGGGAACATAGGTTACAGTCGTAACCTGAGACGTTCCCTTTCGAAAGGGAACTCTACACGACGTCAGAATGACGCTATGGGGAACGATATACCAACGCCACCATGCTGAGGGGAGTGCATGCCCAAAGGCAGTGACAACTGTCCGAACCAGTAATTCAGAAACACTGGAACCACTCACCCTTAGGTCACATCGGGCTGTCAGTGACAGCACTCCCTACCGGTCATAGCCCAAGCTAATGAACCAAGAAACCACCAGAAC
This sequence comes from Vimba vimba, assembly GCA_022828995.1. Taxonomy (NCBI): domain Eukaryota; kingdom Metazoa; phylum Chordata; class Actinopteri; order Cypriniformes; family Leuciscidae; genus Vimba; species Vimba vimba. The sequence goes on along the minus strand of CM040824.1, from coordinate 19,231,436 downwards.
ATAGTTAATGGGGGTATATCTGGGCCAGCTCAAAGGCTTAGGACCACAACTTCCAATAGAAGGGGTCCCTTCTAGGGAGTGTGGCTAGGGGACCCAAGGGACTCCCAGCCAGTCACTATTCAGGGGAGCATGCCTCCTGAAATGCCACCAGGCTGGCCTGGTGATCTATACTAAGACACACAGTCTGGCCATTGCCTGTCTGTCCGAGACAGAGCCTCTGGAAGTTGCCTTGGATAAGGCATCCAAAAACCGAAGGCCTGCGAAGCTGGCAGAAACCATTCAGTTCCGGATCACAGAGACGGGATCTCCCGGAGAGTGTGACTCAACCTCAAGAAATGACAGAAGTCATCCACTCAATCCACGGGTCTACCCAGTGCAAGCTCCGAACACTGGGGAAGAAAGAGAGGGTTCAAACCAGGAAGGTCTACTGAGACCTAAGACCTGATGACCCCCTCATGTGGGGAGCTCCAGCACATGAGGGCTCATATCAGGAAGGCCGGTGAGGCCTGTAACCTCGCGACCACAGTATGTGGGAGCTCATACTCAGGAAGGCCTGAGAGGCCTGTAACCTGGCGACCACAATATGTGGGAGCTCATACACAGGAAGGCCTGTGAGGCCTGAGACCTGGCGACCACAGTAAGTGGGAGCTCGTATTCAGGAAGGCCGGAGAGGCCTGTAACCTGACAGCCACACAATGTGGGGCTACCTTCTGAAAGGCCTAATGAGGCCTGTAACCACAGAATGTGGGAGATAGCCTGAAAAGGAAGCGCCTGTCGTAAAACATTGCGACAGAAGACGCATCTAGAGTGGGACCCAAGGTGAAGAACCGGAGTCTGAGCCACGTAAAAAAGGGAATGAAGCATACAGCGCATGACCCTTACCATAAATATGGATTTTAGAAAGTACATGAAACGAAAGTGCGTGTACTTAGCCAGTCCAAATCCAGGAAGGCCTGGTAAGGCCTCTAACCTGGCGACCACAGTATGTGGGAGCCCATACTCAGGAAGGCCTGTGAGGCCTGAAACCTGGCGCCACAATTCAAAAACTAGAAAGGGTCCCTTCTAGGGAATGTGGCTAGGGGACCCGAGGGAACCCCAGCCAGTCACTATTCAGGGGAACGTTCCACCTGAAATGCCACCAGGCAGGCCTGACCTGGTGTCACCACATAAGACACTACAGTCTGGCCACTTCCTGTCTGTCCGAAGACAGAGCCTCTGGACACTTGCCTTTGGAAGGCATCCAACCCGAGGGACTGCGAAGCAGGCAGTGAACCACTCAGCCCGGATCTCAGAGACGGGACATCCTGGAGAGTATGACTCAGCATAGTGCTTTACGACCCTTGCCAGCGAGGGGAGTTTCTCTACTCGATCCATGGATCTACCCAGTGTTTGTGTTTCAAAACACTGAGGAGGCCTGTGAGGGCCTAAAGGGAGCTTACCTCCAGGAAGGCCTAGTAGGACCTCTAACCTGGCGACCACAACATGTCATATGGAGAGGAAGCCTACTACTGTACATATACTAACACATAACTAGCTTGCTATTTGCATGAAGGCCTCTGCAGGATGACTCTGAAAGTAGAGGAAGCCTGAAACATGCAATATGCATATGGAGGCCTCAGCAGTACGACTCTCAAATGGAGAGGAAGCCTACAACATATACTGACAAAAGCTAGCTTGCTACTTGCATGAAGGCCTCTGCAGGATGACACTGAAAGTAGAGGAAGCCTGAAACATGCAATATGTATATGGAGGCCTCTGCAGTACGACTCTCATATGGAGAGGAAGCCTACTACATAAACTAACACAAAAGCTAGCTTGCTATTTGCATGAAGGCCTCTGCAGGATGACTCTGAAAGTAGAGGAAGCCTGAAACATGCAATATGTATATGGAGGCCTCTGCAGTACGACTCTCATATGGAGAGGAAGCCTAACACATAACTAGCAATAAGCATACGCAATACAGTAAGTATATGGAGGCCTCAGCAGTATGACTCTCATATGGAGAGGAAGCCTAGCACATATATAAGCAATAACTAGCCCGCCTAGGCTCAAAAAATATATGGAGGCCTCAGCAAAACGACCCTCATATGGAGAGGAAGCCTACTACATATACTGACAAAAAACTAGCTTGCTATTTGCATGAAGGCCTCAACAGGATGACTCTAAAAGTAGAGGAAGCCTGAAACATGCAATATGTATATGGAGGCCTCAGCAGTACAACTCTCACAGGGAGAGGAAGCCTAGCACATATATTGGCAATAACTAGCCCGCCTAGGCTCAATAAGTATATGGAGGCCTCAGCAAAACGACCCTCATATGGAGAGGAAGCCTACTACACATACTGTTAAATCATAACCAGGAAGGCCTGGTGAGGCCTGTAACCTGGCAACCGCAGCACCTGGTATCATAGTATGTGGGAGCTCTTAAACCACAGTATGTGAGAGCTCATACTCAGGAAGGCCTAGTGAGGCCTATGACCTGATAACCACAGTATGTGGGAGCTCATTCAACCATAGTATATGGATTTATATTCAGGAAGGCGTAGTGAGGCCTATAACCTGATAACCACCTTCCAAGCGCTGTCCGGTTGCAAAAATGGGGACTGTCTGGTCAAGGAGGCCTGTTAAGACCTACTACCTGACCATCGAAAAAATCTCTAGATTTACTTTCTTACCCAAACCATTTTGCCCCAGACTCTTTTTAAACAGGAGACGTGGTCTGAAAAGAAACAGAAATATGTTAATTTCACATTCTACAAAAAGACCAGAACTACACCTGCTCTTTTTGTTCACTGCTCATCATTTTAATTCCTTAATTAAAATGCAGCCAAAAACACTGGATAACGCGATCTGGATGATAGGCTGAATTACTAAATATCTAACTTCATACAAGTCAGATAATATTCCATCATTTTAATTCTTACATAGAATTAAATGCAGCCATAATCACCAGACAATACTATTTTAACATTTATACGTTCTCGTAGTCTACACACTGCCTCGGCAAGCGCGAGAAACGAGCCGTTAAATATATATGGCTTTCATCCCTCGAGAGAAAAGTCAACAAGTGCGAGGTTGAAACATCCGCGCACGGATTTTTCTTTTTTCTTTTTTAATGAACACTGCCAGCACCCTCAGGGACTGACTGTGAACGCCTCGTACCCAAACAGTATTGCTTCACAGATCGCCACAGGGCTCAAATGCTGAACCCTCCTCCCTCGAGAGAAGGGTCCGATCGACAGCGGAGCATCTTAAATAAAAAACGCTCACAGTTTACACAGGAGGCTCTCTCGAGAGCCTCCCCGTGCTTCAGCGATATTCTCAAAACAGACAAACAGTCCCTGAAGACGAAAAGATGCTGTCATGTGTGCAAGGCTCCCCTTTATACATCCAGGTCGCGCGCTTATCATTCAAGCTGATGATGCACGGGCTGTCGCCGGTCAACATGATTGACGTGAGTTGATATTTATTTCAGACACCTGTCACGCCTGAGGCGTTCCCCATAGCGTCATTCTGACGTAGTGTAGAGTTCCCTTTCGAAAGGGAACATAAAAATATAAGGCAACTTGATGCAGTAAGACTTTTGAGTTGTCTCAACAATTATTTTTTAGTTCTTCTCAGTAATAATACTTTGTTTAGCCAACGTAAATTTGTTCGTTCATGCAATTTTGATTGTCGTATTTTGCGAATAAATATATTCTTGTCACAGCAACTGAAACAACTATTACTGTTGTTGAGATAATTCATTTTTTTCTGTTTCCTGGATGTAAAAAATTGAATTGGTAAAATAAAGTGTCAGCACACTATCCTTTTTATAGTGATTTTACATCTATTTACAAATGACAAACATGGACTTATTCCTTTATCAGTTTATTGCAGTTGTAAACACATGCACATTGTAACAATTGCATTAAGAATGTAGTGAAATGTTATAGAAATCTTAAAGGGATAGTCACCCAGAAATTAAAAAATTCTGTCAACATTTACTCACCCTCATGTTGTTCCAAACCTGTGCGAGTTTCTTTACTCTGCTGAACACAAATGACAATGTTTTAAAGAATGTTGGTAACCAGACAGTTGACAGCACCCATTGACTTACATAGTAGGAAAAAAAAATACGGATGGAAATCAACGGCTACTGTCAACTATCTAGTTACCAACATTATTTAAAATATCTTAATTTGCGTTCAGCAGAGGAAAGAAACTCATACAGGTTTGGAACAACATGAGGGTTGAGGAACATGAGGAAAATTTTACTATCCCTTTAATGAACAATTTAAACTAAAATGTAGACATTGAAATACTTGTCCAAATTTGCTTAAAATGCCTTTAGAAAAAATCATAGGCAAACAAGTCAAATGTGTTTTTGGGAAGACAATTAACCATTTGGCCAATTGTGTTTTGTAGGTGTGAGTCTGTGTTAAGAGTTTAGAAAAAGTATCTGAAGTATGGGTAAGCGCTTGTTAGCGATTGAAAAAAACTGTAATTAAAAGGTTTAATTAAAAATTGGCTATTCTGTTAAGAAAAAAATTGAAGAAAACTGGTAATCAGATTTAAAAGATTTAAGGATTAAAAAAATGTTTTTACCTTGTCTTTTAAGGGCAATGAATGATTATGGTTAAGTTCAACCAAATTGGTATATGTTGAGTATTTTATTTGTTGTTCTGGGGTGCGTTTCCCGAAAGCATCGTTGGCCAACTATGGTCGCAAGTTCCGTCGTTACCAATAGAGTTCAATGGACATTGCGATGAACTTGCGACCATAGTTGGCTAACGATGCTTTCGGGAAACGCACCCCTGGTTGAGAGTGCGCCCAGAAAGCTGTTAATGAAACTGTGTTCTGCAAATAGCAACTAGTCATGCCGGAAACCAGATTTCTGAGGGAAAATATCCTGAGATGCTGTAGTAATGAAACTTGCTTTTTGTTTGAATGAAACTTTAATTCTGATTGAATATAAAGAAGGATAAAGAGAGAAATGAGAGAAAGTTGAAAGAGTGAGACAAGATAAATAGATCAATATCGTTATCCTGAGATTTATGAATTTTTACATTTTGAAGCTTTTTGAAATCAATTAAACATTGCAGCAATTGTTAAAATTATAAATCATAATAATAGGAATATGCATTCTGTGATAATTAGGAAATTTTGAGTCATGAAGAAACTTTTATGAGTTAGACTTTAATTATGTATTTAAAGTAGATGAGATATATAAAACCGAGCAATAGGTGCTCTTAAAGTGATGAATAAATAGTAAGATATTAAATGCACGTGTTTAAATATTATACTTTCTATATGAAGGCGTCTAGAATTTGTATCTCGTTATCCCTTGTGGGAGACAGTGTGTGAAAAACTGATCCATGAGATTCTAAGAGTCAGTGGTTTATGTTTAACTATAATTTTTTGTGCATTGTGCATAGTATGAGAATGAGATTGGGTGACCAACTTTAAATATAAATTGTGATTTGAACAAGCACATAACAGACATATTACAGTCATTTTATTTTGGTTTCTTGTAAAAAAGAAAAGACAAAGAATTCTTTCCATTTACATTATACACTGTATTATAATTAGAGCTTTCCTGCTTTTTCCTGCGTCTTTGCAACGAAGAAGTGCTTGCTTTTTTCCGCAATGAAGGACTAAGCTTTTTAATAAATTGAAGAATTGCTGTGTTGATAAACCAGAAGAGACTTTTGGAAATTAAGCTGTTTAATTTGATTTCTGCGGTTCTCTGAGTGTTCAAGATTTCAGACAGCTGCCTTGAAAAGTGAGATGACTGCAGACAAAAAAACAAAAGAGGAAGTGGGACCTGCAGCAGCCCTCCTGAAAGAGGAAGTTGACACTTCTGAGAGGGGTCAGCATGGGGAGACTGATTCAGCCTGTAAAGGTGACAATTCACTTGAGACTTTTCCTAAAGACAATTTTGCCATGCATTATGACATTTTGTGGCAGGATGGATCAAAAGCCAGACCGAGGAGAGTGCCATCACAGCCTGACGATCCAATGTATCAGCCTTGTAGGCTAGGTGCTGCATTTTCAATGATCACTACAAAGACTGTTTCAAATTTAGTTATTATTTAACTTGATTGTTTTTGATTATCCACTGGTTTCAGCAATTCTTTATATTCTTCTCTGTTTAAACTAACTCTTTGAATCTGCTTTCAATAGGTACCAGTAACAGCCCTACTCAGTTAAAACTGGGGCTGGATTATCTAGAAAAGACATTACATTAACCAACTAGTGGTAAAAAGCATTAATAGGTTATTGACTATGCAGAATTCTATGGCCACAAGGCGTCTAAAGATACATTATGACTAGAAAAGCAAAAATATTGGTCACTCCATTTCATTTAAAGATAATTTTCTAGATTCAATAGAAACAATGTTTTCTAATTATAAACATTTGGAATCACATGCTGTCATCACCAGGGGTACGAGATGGAAATGTTATTTTCTTTTTGTCCATGGATCAAAGATTGTGTGAAGATTTCTAAATCTTCTTTTAAATAGCTTATGAGCAACAACAAAAAGCTGGAAAATTTAAATTGTGCAAACAATGACAAATTGCATTTGAGAAATTAAAATGGACTTTCTCAAATGCAACTAGGTCTATTTGATTATTATTAAAAGTGTTTAATCTATTTGATTTTTTAAAAGTTAGGTTTACGTTCACTGTGTTAAACTTAAACACATGGCTTCTGCATCGGACAATTGAAAATGTATATCCTAACGTTTAGACACTGTCGCAAGGGGAATGCCACAGTGTGTCTACGTTCAGTAGTTTCTAACTTTGTTACCGTTCAGATTTGGTGGTATTCCACTACTAATAAATATATGTTCCCCATTCAGTTCATAAACTGCTATGGCAGACAAAAAGGTATGATTCTCTGGCCAGAGAGGGGTGTGCAGAGAGGGGTGTGCAGACAGCGGTGTGCAGAGAGGGGTGTGTGAAAGTGAGTGTGTGAAAGTGAGTGTGTGAAAGATGGTGTTCTGAGAAACACAGAGACAAATAAATTGTCAATCAAAACAGCTGTATCTAAATTTATAAAGTGGGCCCACAGGTTAAAATATGCCCACAGGGTAAAATATACCCAACAAAATAATGACCATGGATGATTTTGGCTAACTATCCTGGCCTGGGTTGCTTTAAACAATTTAACCAATCATATTGATAGAGCTTGACATGTTAGTTATGATGATTCTATTTTGATGTGTCTGGCTTTACCCTATAAAGCCTGTTGTATTCTTATGTTGGGTCGAGATTGTCTGAGTATTGCTCGAGAACTCCCGGCCGTTTGAATAAACCATCTGAGGGACATTTACTGAAGTCTGTCTCTTTTGTTATTTATTCTGCGCAGCAAAGAAGTTAGGATAAGAGACTCGGCCAGTTGCAAAGAGCTAGAGTATAAAAGTTATTAAGTGTCGATTTGTAGACGCTCTGTGTCGATCAGTAGACACAACAGATTTATTTAAGTGTCGATTTGTAGACGCTAGATTTTGTAGACGCTGATTTTGTTTACATCTACTTTGTAAATATATGTTTTGCTATTTTATTAAATAGTTTTCACATGTAAATCAACAAAAATTACAATTTTAACAATATTTCAAGTGTAATCTTTCTTTGTAAAAAGCATACATTTTATCGTATGTATTTCAAAGTTAAGGATTCATTAGTCTGAATTGGAACAAACACCCAAACATCTTAGTTGATAATTCAAATACCTACTTTATTTTTGACAATCACTGCTCTCCCTGCTCTTATCCATGCTAGGCTGCATGGAAGTTCTTGCCCAGAACATAACCATACCGCCAATCCAAAATGTATCCAGTTGTCAATCATCTTTGACAACAGTGGTTCTGACATAAATGCCTATAGGAATATGACGCCTATCACAGCATAAATATACTGTATAAGCTCCTTCAGTATTATCAGCTACTATCGCATTTCTCAGGAGCTAATTACCCTCCTCCATTAGCCTCAGCTCCTCATCTCGTCCAAGTCAGGATTTGGCATTCTGATATTCCCCTTTGAATCTGTCTAATTTCTAATTTGCTTGATACTTCACATATTTTAAATGATTAATAATGTAAAACCACTTAAAGGGCACCTATTATGCAAAATTCACTTTTACATGGTGTTTGAACATAAATGTGTGTTGGCAGTGTGTGAGCAAAACCACCCTAGAATGATAAAAATCCACCCAGTAGTTTTTTTACTATCTCAATAAATCATAAGCACTGTCTCAGAACACCCTGTTCTAGATTTCCCTCACTGTGACGTAGAAATGAGCTAAGCCCCACCGACGTGTTTTGATTGACATCTGGTTTTGGCATAGACCCCGCCCTCTGTGATCTGCATCCTCCATTGTTTCAACGACAGCCGGTAATGTCTCATAAGAAGTGTAGGTGTTCTGTTGTGGGATGTAAGAATGGACATACTAGTCTTCACTGACATCAGAGCCACCGAAAACGCAGCGGATGGATTTTATTTATGAAGAAAAGGCACCACTTAAACTTCCTAAATACGAGATTAATTTTCTGACTGACTGTTTAGTGAACGAGGGTCAAAGTTAATCCTCAAGTGTGGATCGTTGCCTACAGTTCGCAATCCAACGTCACCTCCAGAAAAAGTACGTGTATTTTATAATTTTTGAGCAAATAGTCATTTCAATCGATGTCATCCAGTTCAACAACAAATGCGTCTAAAGCTATTTATTGTCGTCGTCATAGGATGTCTCAACAAACAACGTCAGACAGTTTTATGTCACGTAGGCATTTTTTTTTTTTGCAGCATTTAGCCTACAAATGTAAATAAATTAAGGTCTGCTCTATCTCCATAGACAGTAGGCTATATAAACGTCTATCTCCCTCCCCTTAATAAATAAATAAATCGTTTGTACTTAGCAAACATTATCACAGTAGTGTGTGTGTGTGTGTAGTTTCAAAAAATTGCGCGAACGTTATCACAGTTCGTGTGTGTGTGTGTGTGTGTGTGTGTTGCACATCCATAATGGCAAAGGGGACGCGATTAAAACTTTGTAAGTACATAAATGTATCAAATAACCATTCCGAGACGTTTAGTCCATTCTCATTCGTGTTTATTCTGTTGGACTCTCTTCATCATCTAGGTCCAGCAGCAGGGCGGGGATATGCAACTCATTTACATTTAAAGTGGTACACACAAAACAGCTCTTTTTAAAACAGGCCCCAAAAATGACATTTTCAAATGGTTATAATAAATTAACTGTGGGGTATTTTGTGCTGAAACTTCACAAATGCATTCTGGGGACACCCAAGACCAATATTACATCTTCTAAAATGGGGCATAATAGGTGCCCTTTAAATTTTGATTCATCTCAAAAAAGTGACTAAACACACAAGTCATTAGGACTACTTTATTTTACTATTTTATATTGCTTTTAACCCTTTTTAGACCTTTACAACTCTTGGTCAAGCAGGTTTGGAGTTTCATGAGGGTGAACAAATGATGATTTATAAACTATTCCTTTAAAATGTACAGGATTTTGTTGACTAAGAAACACAATGTAATGTTTTCTAAATACTTTTAGATATTTGTTTATTATGTTATTCTTTTTTGCACAGCTTGTTTTCTGCCTGGTGTGGTGGCCATCAGTCCATATAGCTGTGTACATCAGAATGGGTCATTATGTAGCTCTAAGTGGCCTATGAGCACAACAACACCCTCTAACACAACACATTTATTAACCATATTATATAGCTGCCCCTCATAATGGCCTCCCAAAAACCTGGAAATAACAGGCTTATGGTAATAATAGCCAAAATTGTCCATCTGATGACAACTATTTGTGGGATAAATGCTCCCATGTTGTGCTCCAGTGCCTAACAAGCCACAATGAGAGAAACCAGTGAAACATCCAAAGCATTTTTGTGTCATGCTGGCTGTTTAGCATGGTTTTACTTATATGGTGTTTGCTGCTTAAGGTTTGGGTGCTCGAGCCCCTGCCCTTTTTCAAAATTAATCGAAAATGCCCCTCTCAAACAAATATCAATGATAATATTGTGGTCAATAAAACAAAATGCATTTGATTAAGTGTACAAAACTAAAGTAGCCTAAATTCACGTTTATTACGTGTCTGTCTGAGGTGCCGTTGCCATGACTCGTTGCTATGGGTTGCGTCACTTGCGTGTCCTGCTTCGGACTCGACTGAAGGGGTCAGTCTCCGTTTTCAAGGGTCTAAAACTCCGGAGTAGTGTGTGTGGATGACAGGTGTAACCGTAGCAAAAGTTATGCGTTTTAAAACGAAAATGCACTAGTTTAAACGTAGGTATTTCACAGTCTGCTCGGGAACCGAACCGATGCTCTCGAGCCAAATATGCCTCTTTCAGTGAGTACCTAGGCTCGACGGCAGGAAAAAATAAACCAAACCATTTTTAAACTTCTTTTTTTTTTTTTTCAATAATAAAAGGTAGTGTGTTGATTCAATAAAAAATCTACATAATTACATATTTTAAAAATATTACATAATTCATTGATGCCTGTTTGTTATTATATAATACACCGACCAATTGTCATCTGGAACAACAAGTTCAAATTTCATTGAACAATGAAGTGGAGCGTAATTTTCCAGTCATTCAGAAATTGTTTGAAAATTACAGACGAATTTACATTTATGAAGCGATCTGAATCTGCATCGTTGAAACAATGGATGTTAATTTACTACAAAGCACTACACAAAACCAGCACCAAAAGTCGCTTTAATTTTAAGTAGTATTAAAGTCACTTGTATTTAGCCTATGTAAGTTATATTGATGCACCGTTTACCATTTGAAAACTATCATAGTTGGTTAAAAGAAGCCCAGGCACCACCTACAGGCCTATTATGTGAAGTGTAGGCTGACAACAACATGCGAAATGGTGATGTGAAAGGACTTTATTATGTTAACATTTTTGATAATTATGCAGCAATATTATATATATATATATATATATATATATATATATATATATATATATATATATATATATATATATATATATATATATATATATACACTGCTCAAAAAAATAAAGGGAACACTTTTTAATCAGAGAATAGCATCAAGTCAGTTAAACTCCTGGGATATTGATCTGGTCAGTTAAGTAACAGAGGGGGTTGGTAATCAGTTTCAACTGCTTTAGTGTTAATGAAATTAACAGCAGGTGCACTAGATGGGCAACAGTGAGACAACCCCCAAAACAGGAATGGTTTTACAGGTGGAGGCCACTGACATTTTTTCCCTACTCATCTTTTCAGACTGTTTTTCACCAGTTTTGCATTTGGCTAGGGTCAGTGTCACTACTGGTAGCATGAGGCGATACCTGGACCCTACAGAGGTTGCGCAGGCAGTCCAGCTCCTTCAGGATGGCTCATCAATACGTGCCATTGCCAGAAGGTTTGCTGTGTCTCCCAGCACAGTCTCAAGAGCATGGAGGAGATTCCAGGAAGACAGACAGCTACTCTAGGAGAGCTGGACAGGGCCGTAGAAGGTCCTTAACCCATCAGCAGGACCGGTATCTGCTCCTTTGTGCGAGGAGGAACATGATGAGCACTGCCAGAACCCTACAAAATGACCTCCAGCAGGCCACTGGTGTGAATGTCTCTGACCAAACAATCAGAAACAGACTTCATGAGGGTGGCCTGAGGGCCCGACGTCTTCTAGTGGGCCCTGTGCTCACTGCCCAGCACCAGGGAGCTCGATTGGCATTTCCCATTGAACACCAGAATTGGCAGGTCCGCCACTGGTGCCCTGTGGTTTTCACAAATGAGAGCAGGTTCACAATGAGCATGTGACAGACAGGAAAGGGTCTGGAGAAGCCGTGGAGAATGTTATGCTGCCTGTAACATCGTTCAGCATGACCGGTTTGGTGGTGGGTCAGTGAGGGTCTGGGGAGGCATATCCATGGAGGGACGCACAGACCTCTGCAGGCTAGACAATGGCACCCTGACTGCCATTAGGTATTGGGATGAAATCCTTGGATCCATTGTCAGACCCTATGCTGGTGCAGTGGGTCCTGGGTTCCTCCTGGTGCACAACAATGCCCGGCCTCATGTGGCGAGAGCATGCAGGCAGTTCCTCGAGGATGAAGGAATGATACCATTGAAGGGCCACCACGCTCACCTGACCTACATCCAATAGAACACTTCTGGGACATTGTGTTTCGGTCCATCTGACATCACCTGGTTGCACCTCAGACTGTCCAGGAGCTCAGTGATGCGCTGGTCCAGATCTGGGAGGAAATACCCCAGGACACCATCCGTCGTCTCAGTAGGAGCATGTCCCGACGTTGTCAGGCATGCATACAAGCACGTGGGGGCCATACAAACAACTGAGAACCATTTTGAGTTGCTGCAATGAAATTTCAGCAAAATTGACAAGCCTGCTGCATCATTTTTTCACTTAGATTTCCGGGGTGTCTTTGAATTCAATCCTCTGTAGGTTGATTATTTTCATTTCCATCAAACGATGTGGCATCCTTTCGTTCATAACACATTACCCAGTCCATATTAGTATAGATATCCAGCATGATATTTTTCCCCATTGAGATCTGATGTGTTTTCAAAGTGTTCCTTTAATTTTTTTGAGCAGTGTATATCTATCTATATATATATATATATATATATATATATATATATATATATATATATATATATATATATATATATATATATATATCTATCTATCTATCTATCTATCTATATATATATATATATATAAATAATAGTACAGTACCAGTCAAAAATTTGGACACATTACTATTTTTTTAAAGAAGTCTCTTATGCGCTAATTTATTTGATTAAAAATACAGAAAACAATTATTATATATAATTTATTTCTTTGTTGCAAAGCTGAATTTTCAGCATAATTACTCCAGTCTTCAGTGTCACATGATCCTTTAAAAATCATTCTAAAATGCTGATGTATTATCAATGTTGGAAACAGTTGTGCTGCTTAATATTTTTTTGGAACCTGTGATACTTTTTGCATGATTCATTGATGAATAAAACGTTAAAAAGAACAGCATTTAATTAAAATAGAAATTCATTTATAAGTCTTTACTATCACTTTTTATCAATTTAACACATCCTTGCTGAATAAAAGTTTGACCCCAAACTTTTGAACATTAGTGGATATTGGTACAAAAGATTTCTATTTGAAATAAATGCTGTTCTTTTTGTATCTTTTTAAACTCACAGTTTAGGTGAGCCATATCAGTTGTTTAGAATTTCATTAATTTAACTAACAAACAACTTCAATTAAAAGTGCACCAACAAATAAAACCAAAGTGCATAGTATGGTACAGAATAGTATTATAACAACATAACAGTGCATGGCACTTTATCAAGGCAAAACATTTCAAACTGCATTCAACAATAATACCACATCAAGAAAAACATTAAAACATTTAAGTGTGTATTTAAATGGTCCAGTGGCAGAACTTTTGGTTCCGGGTTCTAATCCGCACTCGAATAGGTTTTTTTTTTTTTTTTTTTTTTTTCATCAAAACCAAATGTTTATCAGTGGTTGAATATCAGGCAGGGACACGTTTGTGTGCATTTTGTTTTGTAATTTCATCGGAACGAATAGAGAGTCTCCACAACGGATTGAAGCGCACGTCCGAGTGAAGACTGTGCGCGAGTGTGGCGGATGTTGGTGAGCCTGGGTCAGGTCAGTTTGTGTCTTTTTATTAAATGGAATTTGTTTACAGTAAAGAATACACAACAACATTATTTTGGTTTAATAAACTTTATTTAAACTTTCGTTTGGAATTAAGTGCGCACACTCTTTAATGTTTAGTTTGCTGAGTTTATTCTTACCATTCTTTTTGTTTGCTTGTTTGTTACCAGGGGGCCAATGTTTCGTAAAAAATTGAAGCTTCCCCGAGCACCGCCATTGATTAGCAGACCCCCACCTGCTGTTAGCATTCCATTGACTCCATTTTGGCGTCACTTTGACAGCGAATAACTTTACATCTGAGGCGTTTAAAGACTCCATTTGTCCATTATTTATTTCTAAAGAAACACGAAAATGTATAAAAGGCTTCATTACCTTGTATCTTACGTTATGGTCCCGTAGAAGCCGTTTTTGTAAAAATAGGCTAACGATTGCATCATAACCACGTGACTTTCTGTTGCACAGTAGAGAAATTACCGTATGGACAGGAGGAGAAGCTCGCGGGCAATCGGGGGGACGTGGAGGCAAAATGACAAAATAATTCATCAGAATACTTAGCAAAAGTTTCTCCTGCTCCTAGCTCATGGACACCTCCTACTCACACTCTCCGTCTCTGCAAGTTTCGGAAGGGAATGATTCAGATTTCTCTTGGCACAGCTACTAGAAGACAGATGGGTTGCTCATGTCACATCTACGTCGTCAAGCTCAGTTTGAGTCTGCGCAGTACACTCAGCCATCAGGAAGTGAGTGCTTCTAATTGACCTCACTTTTCTCCGTTGAATCCAATGGGGTTGCTGTATCCATTTATTTTACTGTCTATGTTTGTTACGTCTGAGTCCCGTGAGCTGGTGCAACCTCAAAAGGGGTTTGGGTGGAAACATCGGACGTATATATATGGTTCCGGCCAATGATCGGGCTGCAACCATTCTGGTTTCTGCTCCAGGGGAACTCCAAGGACTATTTCGCTTTTCTTTTGTTTATGTATAAGTACATTTAAGTGAAGTCATTTGATAGTATTATTTGAAGTGTTTGTTTATGTATATTTGATGTTTTCATATTTGTTTATTGTGTGTAATGGCCATTATGTGTCTGCGTATCCCCCTTTTTGTGTTAGTTGGTGCTGGTCACCAATGTATAAATATGTTAATTGTTTCTGTATGGGTGAGTGGTGTTCTGTGAGAGAACAGGTCCTGTAGTCGCTAGACCTCTGTAATTGTTTAAGAGGCAAATGCAGTGACTCATGTTTATTGTATTTTTTTTTTTTTTTTTTTTTTTACAAATAGTTTGGTTTACCTCAGTTAGGTTAACATTTACTTTACTTTTGTAACCCCATTCTGTGGAAATAAACCCCTAAACGTTTACAGTAGCCTGCTGCCTCCGTGTTCTTTTTTCCTTTACTGGTCACATCTATCACAACGAGCCACAAGAGAACACAGTATCCGCACCACTGATCGCAGCGGCAACGAGCACTTAAAAAACAACACATTTCAGCACTAGATCGCCTCTTATTTAACAAACGAATTAAATGAATGCTCTGCTAGTTAACTGGAGATGTTTTATTTATTTGTATTGGTACATTCGTGTCGTGAGATGTTTCAAAAGTGGTGGGGACAATATTGACCTTAGCAAAAAGTGGTGGGGACATGTCCCACCTGCAAATTACGCCTACACTTCACTCCAAGGGCCGTTACAAAATCCCTCAGGGGCCGGACACGGTCCCTCAGGGGTCAAACCCATTTGAATTGCCCGGCTTTAGGGGGTTAATGCATAACAAATGCATGCCATTCGACAAGTGTTAGAGCGTTATAACAAGCTTTTTAGTACGGGGATACCGATTTAGGTAGGACGCATCTTGTTCGTTACCAGATTGATGTAGGAGCTGCTTAACCTATTAAAGTTTGCCCTCATCGGGTCCCGCTTCATTTGCAGCAAGAAGTGACTGAACAGTAAAGCAAATGCTGGACTATGGCATCATTCTGTCACGGAGTCACTCAACAATGACACACCCCAACCAGCATTAACTCAGCGCACCTGGTCCCGCTCATCATCTCCGAAGTTCTAATCATCTTCACCTGCACTTCATCGCCACTCACCTCTGATGCACACTGCATATAAACCTCAGTCATTCTACACCCGGCGTCCGGTCTCACCTTTCGACACCCGTGACTCTCCGGTTCCAAACCTTCGTTGTCTGGTTCTAGGAAATTCCTCTTGCAAGTACCTTTTGTGTTATACTAACGTCCTGTCTGTGTCTCCCAAGCAGCCGCTGTGCGTGGTGAGCACCCCTGAGCACTCTCATCAGTGAACTCACTGATCATCTCCTAGACACCTCTCACGTGCAGTGAGATTTCCAAGACTGGCCCCATTCCAGCATCCATAAAGACTGTTCACGTTCCAGCCCTTAGAAAGACTGTGTATTGAGTATTTCTGAAGTGACCTCAAGCCTTCTTGTTTTGTGGAGTTGCACTACGTGTCCAATAAACATTGTTAACCCATTTCTGTGTCTTCGTTCCTCAGTAGATTGTGGACAGAAGACCGGACCCCACAAATGCAAGCTCCACCTGCTCGTGAGGTCCCGGCCGCGAAGACAGAGGCCGCTCAAGGTGCCACCGCACAAGCTGCCACCGCATCCCAGCCTCACACCGCCGCCACTACTGCATCATCCATTCCACCACCTCCACTCCAGGAATCCCTCGCGGAACTCAGTAACACATTGCAAACCCTCAGACCTGCCTCAGCCAGTCCCATGGCCAAACCCACATCATATTCGGGCGAGGAGGAGTGCAGTGGTTTCCTCTTGCAATGTCAACTTTATATGGAGATAAACGCTACTCAACACTACTTTGTTTTAGAAAGAGCAAAAATAGCCTTTATTATCTCCTTACTCACTGGACGCGCGCTGAGTTGGGCACAAGCCTTGTGGAATGCCAATGTCCCTGCAATACAGACTTTGAGTAACTTTGTTGAACATTTTCGAGTTGTTTTTGCTCAGACATCTAGCGCTATTTCAGTTCACGACCAGCTGTTTCGTCTTCGCCAAGGCAGATCTACTGTTTCAGAGTATGCTTTGCAGTTCCGGACTATCGCCGCTAACAACGGCTGGAATAAGACTGCATTGATGACCGCCTACCGACAGGGACTGAATCCTGACATCTGCCTACAGCTCGCCATCTATGATGACACGATAGGAATTGAGAAACTGATTCAACGGTCCATTCTTATTGCTCAACATCGCACGGCTTGCCTGGGCACTACCACTGCACCCTCTCCACGATTCTCCTCGCCCGTAACCCCTCCAGCACCCGAGCCGATGGAAATCGATTCTGGACATCTAACCGCCGCAGAACGTACCCGCCGACGCAACAATCATCTGTGTCTCTACTGTGGAACCTCTGGTCATTTTCACCTGGATTGCCCCATTCGTCCCAGGCGTTCGACGGTGAGTTCTGTTGATCTACCTTTCCAAATTACAAACTTGAAACAAACTCCTGTATTCATCACTGTTACGACCCTGGCTCAAGGGAGGCAACATAGAGGAGTCACAAACGTCAATTATGACCAAAATAAGGTTTATTGCAAACAAAGTTAAACAAACAAAGAATAATGGTGGCTGCTGCTATCCATGCTATTGCTCCAGGCTGCAGTGTGAGAGAGAGAGTGGGTGGAGTTAGATAGGACTTTTAAAGGCTGGCCAGCAGACCCAGGTAATTAGGGAAATGATGGGAGGAGCTTCCAGGATACCTGCAAAACAGGGCCCAGAATAACTTTGGACATAACAATCACCTATCGTAAACACTCTATTTCAGCAAAAGCCCTGATTGACTCCGCCGCGGCGGGGAATTTCATCTCCGCATCACTGCTCAGCCGTCTTCAAGCCCGCCGCCAACGATTGACTCAACCAATGAGCATTCATTCCATCTTGGGTAAACCACTCAGAAGAGGAAGCATCCGGTATTGCATTCCAGTCATACATCTGTCTATGGGTTGTTTGCATTCTAAAAAGTGCTCGTTTTTGGTGCTGGAGGGCTCGACTGCAGATATCGTCCTGGGACGCCCGTGGCTTATTCAGCTCTCCCCCGACATCTACTGGACCACTGGTGAGGTGCGTCAATGGAGCAATCATTGCAAAGAACACTGTCTTCAACCAATCAAGAAAACTTCTTCTAAGACTACAACACCAATGTTCCTGGGTTCAACCTCCGTTGAAAGTCCAGCCACAGATTCCACTCCGAACATTCCACCAGAGTATCGGGCGTTCCAGGACGTATTCAGCAAGCAACTGGCCTCCACTCTTCCACACCATCGGCCATGGGACTGCGCGATTGAGATGCTGCCTGGGGCCACTCTACCGCATGGGAAAATGTATCCACTGTCCATCCCGGAGCAGAAGGCCATGGAGGAGTATGTGGAGGAGGCTTTACGTCAAGGATACATCCAACCATCTACTTCCCCTGCCGCTTCTAGTTTTTTCTTCGTCAGTAAGAAGGATGGTGGTCTTCGCCCCTGTATCGACTACCGTGTCTTGAATGCATCCACTGTTAGGTACAGATACCCCCTGCTGTTGATGCCTGCTGCTCTTGAACAGTTACGGTCTCCTCAACTCTTCACCAAGCTCGACCTGAGGAGTGCCTACAACCTAATCCGTATACGCGAGGGAGATGAGTGGAAGACGGCATTCATTACCCCAGCCAGACAATACGAGTACAGGGTCATGCCCTTCGGCCTTTCGAACTCACCAGTGATTTTCCAGGGTTTCATGAATGAGATCTTCCAGGACTTCCTTAACCGGTTTGTGATCATACAGTACCAGTCAAAAGTTTGGAAACAGTACTATTTTTAATGTTTTTGAAAGAAGTCTCTTATGCTCATCAAGCCTGCAGTTAAAAAAACTAAAAACTAAAAAAACCCAGTAATATTATGAAATATTATTACAATTTAAAATAATGGTTCTCTTTTTTAATATACTTTAAAATGAAATTTATTTTTGTGATGCAAAGCTGAATTTTCATCAGCAAGTACTCCAGTCTTTGGTGTCTTATGATCCTTCAGAAATCATTCTAATATGATGATTTGATACTCAGTTATTATCAATGATGGAAACAGTTGTGCTGTTTAATATATTTTTTTGGAATACTTTTTTCAGGATTCATTGATGAGTAAAACGTTAACAGCATTTATTCATAAAAACAGCATTTATTCAAAATAAAAACATTTCTAACAATATAAATCGTTATCATCACCTTTTATCAATTTAACGCATCCCTGTTGAATTAAAGTACTAATTTCTTAAAAAAAAAAAATAGTTATTGTTCCCAAACTTTTGAACGGTAGTGTATATTGTTACAAAAGATTTCTATTCTAAATAAATACAGTTCTTTTTAACTTTTTATTCATCAAATAATCCTGAAAAAGTATCTCAGGTTATAAAAAAAATATTAAGCAGCACAACTGTTTCCAACATTGATCATAAATCAGCATATTAGAATGATTTCTGAAGGATCATAAGACACCAAAGACTGGAGTACTTGCTGATGAAAATTCAGCTTTGCATCACAAAAATAAATTGCATTTTAAAGTATATTAAAAAAAAGAACCATTATTTTAAATTGTAATAATATTTCATAATATTTCTGTTTTTTTTTTTGTTTTTTTTAACTGCAGGCTTGATGAGCATAAGAGACTTCTTTCAAAAACATTAAAAATAGTACTGTTTCCAAACTTTTGACTGGTACTGTATATATAGACAATATCCTCATCTACTCTACCAGCCTCGATGAACACATTCGTCATGTACAGCTAGTCCTGAAGCGTCTTCGTGAGTACCAATTGTATCTCAAATTAGAGAAATGTGAATTCCACCAAGATGGACCGGAACAAGGTTGAAGCAGTCATTCACTGGCCTAGACCTCAGACCCTTAAAGAGCTGCAGCATTTCCTCGGCTTTGCCAATTTTTATCGGCGATTCATCCAAGACTATAGCAAGATCTGTGCTCCTGTGACGTCGATGGTACGGAAGGGGGTCAAACGATTAACCTGGTCTTCTGAAGCCACCGCAGCATTCGAAACATTGAAGAAAGCCTTCTGTTCTGCCCCTATGCTCAGCCATCCTGACCCTGATAAACCATTTATTGTAGAAGTCGATGCCTCTACCAACGGAGTAGGAGCGGTGTTGTCGCAGCGGCAGGGGACCCCTCCACAACTCCAACCATGTGCCTTCTTCTCACGCAAAATGTCCCCGGCGGAGCAGAACTATGATGTGGGCAATCGTGAGCTATAAGCCATTAAACTGGTGTTAGAGGAGTGGAGACATTGGCTGGAGGGAGCTAACCACCCATTCCAGGTAATCACGGACCATCGCAATCTGGAATATCTTAGAGACGCCAAGAGGTTGAATCCTCGTCAAGCCCGGTGGGCGTTATTCTTCATTCGCTTTAACTTCTCCGTAACCTATCGTCCTGGATCAAAGAACCTCAAGGCAGATGCTTTGTCCCGCTTGTACCAACCCGAAACCTCTTCTGAAAGTGATGAGACCATCCTCCCTCCAGCTCTAATTGTCAGCCCCATCCAATGGAACATCAATGAGCTCATAGCCGACGCCACCCAGAATTAACCTGCTCCTCCGGGAGGTCCTGAGGGGAAGATCTTCGTTCCATCCAACCTCCGTATTCCCCTCATGGACTCATACTGCATACTTCTCCGGGCTCTGGACACCCAGGCAGCCAACAAACCCTCTCATTCCTCCAACAACGCTAATGGTGGCCCAGTATGGCCCAGGATACCTCCCGGTATGTACAGGGATGTACCGCTTGCGCTATGGCCAAGGTACCCCGGCATCTACCCGAAGGAAAACTGATGCCCTTACCTATCCCGAACAGACCCTGGTCTCACATTGCAGTTGATTTCGTAATGGACTTGCCTCCCTCTGACACTAAGACCTGTATACTCGTGGTCGTGGACAGATTTTCTAAGTCCTGCAAGTTACTTGCACTTCCCGGGCTCCCTACAGCACTCAAAACTGCCGAGTTATTATTCTGTGCAATATTTCTTCACTTTGGGATTCCAGAAGACATTGTTTCTGACCGAGGACCTCAATTCATCTCTCGCGTCTGGAAGTCATTCTTTAAACTATTGGGAGTTTTGGTCAGTCTGACGTCGGGGTACCATCCTCAATCTAACGGCCAAGCAGAGCGCAAAATCCAAGAGATCGGGATGTACCTGCGGACCTACTGCCACGAAGCACAGGACCACTGGAACCAGTACCTCCCATGGGCAGAATATGCCCAGAACTCCCTTCGGCAGTCCTCTACCGGTTTAACACCGTTCCAGTGTGTCCTGGGATACCAACCGCCACTATTTCCATGGACTGGTGAACCATCGGACGTCCCAGCGGTACAACATTGGTTCATGGAGAGTGAGAGGGTCTGGGACTCAGCCCATATCCATCTCGAAAGGGCAGTCCGGAGGCACCAACAACAAGCCGATACCCGTCGTAGAACCACCCCCCACTACACTCCAGGCCAGTTGGTATGGCTTTCGACCTGGGACATCCGCCTCCGGCTGCCCTCACGTAAGCTGAGTCCCAGGTACATCGGGCCATTCGCGATTCTGAGGCAGGTCAACGAGGTGTCTTATCATCTTGTACTTCCCCGTCACTACAAGATAGCACCCACCTTCCATGTCTCATTGTTGAAGCCTTACATTGCACTTCTTTCCCCTCTGCCCACAGATTCGGATGCCGGCGAAGTGCCCCCTCCTCCTCCTGTGGACCCCGCAGAAGACGCCGTGTACCAGGTCCACACCATCCTGGACTCCCAACGACGGGGGGGTCAGCTTCAGTACCTTGTGGACTGGGAGGGGTTCGGACCGGAGGAGTGCTGCTGGGTCCACCGGGACGACATCTTGGACCCCACGCTCCTCCAAGATTTCCATCGCGACCATCCGGATCGTCCAGGGCCGCCCTCGTCATCGGGGTCTACGGCCCTCAGGAGCTGGCCGTGGAGGGGGGGGGGTACTGTCACGGAGTCACTCAACAATAACACACCCCAACCAGCATTAACTCAGCGCACCTGGTCCCGCTCATCATCTCCGGAGTTCTAATCATCTTCACCTGCACTTCATCGCTGGTTCTAGGAAATTCCTCTTGAAAGTACCTTTTGTGTTATACTAACGTCCTGTCTGTGTCTCCCAAGCAGCTGCTGTGTGTGGTGAGCACCCCTGAGCACTCTCATCGGTGAACTCGCTGATCATCTCCTCGACACCTCTCACGTGCAGTGAGATTTCCAAGACTGTTCCCGTTCCAGCATCCATAAAGACTGTTCACGTTCCAGCCCTTAGAAAGACTGTGTATTGAGTATTTCTGAAGTGATCTCAAGCCTTCTTGTTTTGTGGAGTTGCACTACGTGTCCAATAAACATTGTTAACCCATTTCTGTGTCTTCGTTCCTCAGTAGATTGTGACACATTCAGCCTTCTTGTAGTCCTTGGGCAGCTCCAGTGGTACCAGTTAGAAAGAAAGATGGCAATTTACGTTTCTGTACTGATTATAGGAAGTTAAATGAGGTTACACAGAAAGATGCTTATCCACTTCCAAGGATAGATGATGCGTTAAATATTTTGGCAAATGCTTGTTGCTTTTCAACTCATGACCTAGCCAGTGGTTACTGACAGGTTGAAGTTGATCCAAAAGATAAACCCAAACCTGCTTTTATTACATGACAAGGTCTCTTTGAATTTAATGTTCTAAGTTATGGTCTGTGTAACTCCCCCTCTACATTCTAAAGGTTAACCCTCTGGGGACCAAAAATGCGCCCACGCGTTTTGCTCGTTTTTTTTTTTTTTTTTAGCAATGTAAATTAAGTTCATAATGCTCTGTTAATTTTGATCTTTCATTTTCGTGTTATACATCAATCGATCCTGTTCAGTTTCTATTTTTTTTCTGTGTACTCACAATAAAAATAAAGTGTTTTGCTTTTTGCCAAATAAAGAAAAATTAACATGATGCGAGTTCTGCACTCTCTCTGTCCGTGAACTCCAATTTGAAACGCGTTCAAAATGATCTGTAACTCCGAGAAAATTATGTCAAACAGGCAAACATACCCACGGGCATCAAGCTTGAGATTGCATCTTTTAAATGAAGTTATTTTTATAAAAAACAAATATTCCCAGCTTGTGAAATCTGTATTAAAAGAGAGCGATTCCAGTTGAGCTCATTAGAGCTCGTTCAAATGTAATGTGACCACACCCCGGATAGCGCGCGCTATTCAAACGCAAATTCTGAGAACCATTTCAGTCCTGTGAAACGCCCATCAGCTGTAAACACAGCGCGCCGCGAGTGATGCATAATATAGCCTACATAACAGTGAGCAATAGATCCCGCTGAGGAGTGAGGTAGGCTAAGTTATCTTTTCTCAAGTGTTAATGTGGAATAACGTTATAGAATGACGTTAGTGTAGGCCTATGTAAACCGCAAAAAGATGAATCGCGTTTCTGTAGATGAATGAAGGGTACATATTTGTAAAGATATGTACCCTTCAGGTTCTCAGAATTTGTGTTTGAATACCGCGAATGAATGTTTACCTGTTTGAAACAGAATGTTTGCCTGTTTGACCTAAATATGAATCGCGTGTCTGTGTGTGAAAGAATAAACCGCTTTAATCAACTAAAATGCTTGGCTATACTGAGATGAGTAAAAATCGACTGAAATATGTTCAAATAAAATGTCTGTATAAGCAACATATTAAACTGCAAATTAATATTTATATGCCCTAATATTTCATAAAAACAACGTTATAGTCAGGCGAAATATGAAAGACAACATTTTGTTGACTAGATTTGGGTACAGTTTTTACTGTAGAATATACTGCCACATCAAATATATATATATATATATATATATATATATATATATATATATATATATATATATATATATATATATATATATATATATATACTATTTTTGTCAAAAATAAAGTCATCAACTAAGATGTTAGATGTTCCAATGTTGGCTATATTCAAACTAATGAATACATATGATAAAATGTAGGCCTATAATCTTTTTTTTTTTTTTTTTATAAAAAAAGAGTACACTTGAAATATTGTTGAAATTGTAATTATTGTTGTAATTGTAACCTTTTTAATAAAATAGCAAAACATATGATAAAATGTAGGCCTATAATCTTTTTTTTTTTTTTTTACAAAGCAAGAGTACACTTGAAATATTGTTGAAATTGTAATTATTGTTGTAATTGTAACCTTTTTAATAAAATAGCAAAACATATTTACAAGATAGATGTAAGCAAAATCTTAAATGGTCAATATAAGTCTTCTTCTATATATATCTGTTGTCCTTGCATTGTGGCTCAGTCAGTGTCACACCTGAATGAATGGCTCATTATGCAGAGTGGGTGGGACATTGTATTCTCAGATGTAAACCACTCCTCGTTCACGCCCCCCCGGTATAAAATACATACCGTAGTATCAAATACATAATATACATAAAATACAAGACAGTAAATCATTCACACAGTTTCTGGGATGCATGTTCATTCATAGATCAGTTCATCTATGATTAATGCAGCAAAGTCTGTATTAACCCTCTGGGGACTAAGCCCTTTTTGGTCCGTTTTCTCTATTTTTACATTTGGGCTTATAAACCATATGTAATGGAGATGTAACACCATGTGTTTGGTATCTATGGATTCAGAAGACCCTAAGCTAACATAAGAATGCATGTAATGGGTTTATAAAGGAAGTATGAGTAAAAAATGTACAATAAACTAGAGAATTTAAAAAACGAAAATTTTATTTTAGTCATTTATTACTGAAAATCACACCTCACACAACAACAGTGAACAGTTTTTGAACAAAAAATATATTTTTCAAACCCTTTGCTAGACAGATATTTGAAATTGTTCAATCAAAAGTGTAAAGAACAATGAAATATTAACTTTATATACAGCGTTTTTTTCAAAAAGCTGTCAGCTTCGGATTTCTCCACGTCACTTTCCAGTAATTATTCCAGAGCTTGTTCTGAGGTAAATCTTTTACTGCTTGCCATCATACAAGTGCTAAAACTATAAAATAATAATGCTATAATTGCTAATATGCTATAAATATTAAATATTGCTAATATATATAAATATTATAATCGTTCTGTCTCTCTCTCTCTCTCATATAAATCTCTGTGTGTAATACGCTGCTCCGTTCGCTCTCTGTCTCCTTCTCCACTCGACGCGGCTGTTTGCATCATAGATATCATATAAAGGCTAGATGTCTCGTCCGCGCTGCTGGCCAATGGAGCTCGACATCCGCACACGGCGGCCATCTTAAGACAGGGTGCTCGCTCACTCATAACATGGTGCATGTACTTTTAAATAACCATAACTTGCTCAATTTTCTACCGATTTTCAAACGGTTTGGTTTGTTATAAACGTCAGAGATGTAGCTATTATACTGCATACATATGAATAATTATGTTCAAAATGTTTAAGCATTCAGAATTATAGCCACGTTAATAATGTTTGTAAGAAACCAAACCGTTTGTAAATCCGTCCAGATTTCAGCGAGATAAGAGGATTTGTGTGCGTGCTGCTCACTCACCTTAATTCACAGAGCCCTGTCCTAAGATGGCCGCCGGTGATGCCGGAAGTGACTCCGCCTTAAGACATCTAGCCTTTATATGATATCTATGGTTTGCATCATATCACTTACTATAGTACCACCCCTTGCAAGGCTACAGAGTCCTCTGATTAGCTAGAATAAGTCATGGTAACCTTCTTCTGATTGGGTAAGAAAAATATTCCTCCCAGCGGCAATTTTTCCATTGGTCTTTGCGTGTGGAATATTCCTAACAACATCGATTTCATTGGCCTTATACACAGTGGTATTACGCAACAAGGAAGTGTGTATACCATATGCCATTGTTTTCAGCGGAATCTGAGGAAGACGGCAAAAAAGACCGCATCTCTCTATCATTAATAGTTTTTAAGATAATTACACATTTGTAAAAGGATGCCATTTTGGGCGGTACCGCCCAATCCGTCCCGAGAGGGTTAAAGGCTGTTTCTGTCTTCCCTATTGTCTCTGTCTTGACCACGTGACCACATTTTTAACAGCAATAAAACCAACTTATCTGATCGTTGTCATGGTAACTAAGACCTTCTTGCCCTTGTTGGGGGGATGGGACCACAGATCCCAGAGTGAGTTTTAAATATTATTTGTTAACTAACAAATAATTGTGTCTGATTTGTCTCAGTCGTTACAAAGGACAGCTGGCCCGTTGGTTAGAACAGCTAGCAAGCTTCCAGTATAAGATTGTTCATAGTTCAGGTAAGCAACATGCTAATGCGGATGCTTTATCTAGATTGCTGGTTCTGAATGTAGTTTCGGATCAGGTGCCAGATCAGGTTGAGGGGGTGGCTATTGAAGGAAATTGTCCGGTGAGAGTGGTGCAAGTGGCTAAACCGAGTGTAGGGTCACTGCCTGGAGAAAGGCTGGAGGATGACTTGATTAGGTTGTAGAGGGAGGATAGTGAGCTATGTCAGTTGCTTCAGTGGCTAACCAAGCCACCAGAGGAACGTGGGGAGGTAAGGAACCACCCAGAATTGCAAACATTTGCAGTAGTATGGGATCAGCTTCAGATACAGGACCAGTTATTGGTGCAATGTTAATCTGACGCAGCTGATAGAGTACAGGCTGTGCTTCCGAGGTGCTTTGGATGTGAGCAGATGGTGTAAAGAGTGCTCTGACTGTTCTTCACGGAAGCTTCCTGCTCGCAACCCTCAGACCCCGTTGTGTCCTTCTGTTATGTCTCCCCCTTATGAGCGTGTTGCTCTGGATATATTGGGTCCACTCCCCGAAACTATGGACAAGAATCATTATATTTTGGTTGTGGGAGATTATTTTTCTAAGTGGTCAGAAGCGTTTGCTATGCCCAATCAAGAAGCACGATCAGTTGCCAAGGTTTTAGTGGAGGAGTGGGTTTGCCGTTCCTCTGAGCCTCCATTCTGATCAAGGCTGAAATTTTGAGTCTTTTCTCTTTCAGGAACTATGCCAGCTATTGGAGATTAATAAAATGTGTACTTCCCCCTACCATCCTCAGTCAGATGGGCTCATTGAGCGTTTTAATAGGACTTTGCTCTCTATGCTGTCACGTGGATAAGAATCAACCTAATTTGGATTCATTGTTACCTTATGTGATGATGGCGTATCTTAGTAGTGTCCATGCCACAACTGGCTTTACCCCCCATAAAGTTGTGTTTGGGAGGGAGATGGTATTACCAGTGGATGTTATGTTGAATGTAAACTTGGAAGAGGATTTTGAGTCTCCAAGTTAATATGTGCAACGCATGTCTGAAACTTTGTCCACTGTAGTGGGGGCAGTACAGCAACATCAGTTACAGGCTTCTTTGCAGCAGAAACAATATTTAAATTTTCAGGCCCATGTACTATTCAGTAGGGGAGCTAGTCTGGGTTCAAAATAAGGCTAGAAAAAAAGGAGTTTGCTTTTAAATTGCAGAGAATTTATGAGGGCACTTGTAAAGTGATTGAGCTATTGTCTGATGTATTGTATCAGTTACAGTCAGTTGATGGTGGTGCTGCTATAGTGGTTCATTACAATTGTTTAAAACCATATGTGTCTCACTCTATTCCAGGGAGTCTGGAGGAAAGTGATGAGTCAGAACAACCTCCATTACAATGAGTGCTTGATCAGTTGACCCTGCAACGGGTGCCCCCTGCTGCATTTGAGGGATGACATGTTTACCGATGACTCCTTGGGAGAGAAGGGTGTACATAATCATTCGCCAGTGCCCTCAACGTGGCAGCCAGAGTAAATTTTGGAATACAGCTCTGGGTTAGCGTCAGAATCGGTGGATGATGCTGGAGGTTCTATGCAAAATGCCATAACTCCTTCTGCAGAGATGGCTCGACCTTTACGGCAGAAGAAGTTACCAGTTTGAGCTAAGGATTATCATCTTGACTCAAGGACGAGTTATTCTGAATTAGAAGGGGAATAGAGTAGTGTGTCACCATTGGGCGATCACATTACGGCTTGATGGCATTCACCTGTGGATATAGCACACAATGGGACTTTAAAAGAGATGCTGAAATAAGATGAGTGTGTTTGAGGTGGTGACTTGTGGGGTACGTTTGGTTGTCTCTCGAGGCCAATCGGCCCTCCGGAGAGGAAGATAGGTAGCTAGTTAGGTAATCAATGTGATAGAGAGTGGAGTTAGAGGGGGGAATTGACTTTAGTGTCACCAATACCTCTGAACACTGCTCGACTGATGCCTGAATGCTACTCAGCAGGCTGACGATTGTGGATCTTATATTGCCCATGTGGAACTGTAAGACTAAGAATTCTCCGCTGTGGAAGACGGACTGACTTTTATGTGAATAGACTGGTGATTAATGTATGCATGCTCCAGCTGATTACTCTTCACCCCCTAAGGATGGGTCTTCATGGCCTAGGAAGAGGGAAGTGTTTTGAATTAATTCATGTATTTATGGATTGTGTGTTTGTTTTACGGGCAGCAGGTGAGGGAGGGAAGTCGGGGGATAGCGACTTCCCGGAGAAATGGAGAAAAACAACTTATTTGTGTTCATTGTGTGCTGTATTGTTTGTCATGCTGCTTTGAGTATAAAACACTTGTGATGTATTAAGCATGAACTCCACTAAATGCTGATTAAATGATGTGGTGAATAGATTCCTGCCTTAGATTCATCACGGGTGGACACACACACGAGCTGTGTATGCATTTTTACAATAACATTTACATTTATTCATTTGGCAGATGCTTTTATCCAAAGCGACTTACAAATGAGAACAATATAAACAGTTAAACTAACAATAGGACAACAATATGCAAGTGCTATGACCCTTAACAGTTTAATCTAACGCAGTACATGTACTTTTTTTTTTATAAATAGATATAGAATAGAAGAGAAAGTGTTAGGATTAATGTATCAAGTGTTGCCGAAAAAGATGCGTCTTCAGCCGTTTCTTGAAAATGGCTACAGACTCAGCAGCTCTGGTTGAGTTAGGCAGATCATTCCACCAGCAGGGAACACTCAAGGTGAAGGTCCGTGAAAGATATTTTGTGCCTATTTGAGATGGCACCACAAGACGACGTTCACTTGCAGAGCGCAAGTTTCTGGATGACACGTAAGTCTTAAGTAATGAGTTTAGGTAAAAGAGAGCAGAGCCAGTGGTTGTTCTGTAGGCAAACGTCAGTGACTTGAATTTGATGCTAGCGGCAACTGGAAACCATTGCAATTTTGTGAGGAGAGGAGTGGCGTGTCTTACATGCAGATGCCTTTGTTCCCTATCTATTTGGAAGAAACTTTGGTTCCTGTCCCAAGGCCCAGTGTTGGGAGCGCCATGTCGCCAGAAAATCGTTTCGACATACGCATCCCTGTCGTCACCGACGAAGTGCGAGTTCCCTCTGTAAGTTACGACTGTAAACCTTGTTCCCTGAGAAGGCAGGTTTATCATAGAAGCTAACGCTGTTGTGTGCCAGCATTCCTTTGTCCTTAATTCCCAGCATTCCTTTGTAACTTCCGTGTATTCCGTCACATGCTACGTGTCATGACGCAGTGCCAATCAGGATTGGATTAGTTTCATTCATACTCCAGACACATTACGCTAAGGGGCGTTCCCCAAAGTGTCATCATCTACACAGTGTCTTCTCAGGGAACAAGGGTCACAGTCGTAACCCGAGACTTTTTGTGAGAATCATCCTCAAACATGATTCTGAACTTGGTAAAACAATTAATTTTATTAAAATATGTTTCAAGCCTTCCAAAATATGTTCTTAGTCTTAATATGTTTTAAAAAAAAAGTTTCCTTAAACAGAGCCCTACCTATATAATTTTCCACCAGCCGCCACTGATTACAAGCCATGTGCCCACACAAAACGAGACATGAGCATGCAGCTAATGAGAACACTCATAAGCCACGTGTTCACACAAAACATGACAACAAGAAAGCATGCAGCCAGTAAAAAACACAAGTTGCGTGCTACGCAGCACAAGACAAAACATAACATGAAAGCATGCGGCCGATGTAAACACGAACCGCGTGCTACACAGAACACAGCCACGCATGCGAACAGAAGAGCGTACAGCCCAAGCGAACTCAAAACTGCATGCTCAAACAACAAGACAGAGTGCATGAGAATGAGTGAATGCACATTCTGTGCATGCACAAGAGAAGACAAACCCACGGAGCATGACAACAAAACAACTCACGTGGACAGAAGAGCGCATGGCACAAGCACACTCGAAATCGCACGCTAATACAAAGACAAGACAATACAGGAGTGTCAGGGCTCTGTCAGAACCCTGACAATAGGTAAATGACTAGAAGAATAACAGACTGCAGTAAACTGTAAAACTATTTCTAAAAATACAAATAAGTGTGTTTATGATTACACTAATAATTAAAAATAATATGAAAACATATGTAATCACCTGACACCAGAAGCCTTACACATTGAAGTTAAAAAAGTCTGCGCCTGCTTTTACATTGAAAATAAGGTGGACACATCACAAGGTGACTGTGGCTGAAAAGGGTCTTATCCACCTTATTTTTCAGTGGCTATTTTCTGCGAATGAGTGAGAATTCCTCACTCATTTTATTTATTTTATTAAAAAATAACCAAGTAACCAAGAAGACTAACACACACACACCGACACACAGCTTTTCCAAGGTTGGATTTGGCCAGGCTCTAATTATAAACAGGAGAGTATTCTCAAAACATCAAGATAATACGTTCAAAGATCAATAATACATCAAAGATAATAAGTAAAGACTTTAGCTGTAAGACTTCAGAAATTCGAAAATGCCAGGCAGTCTGGTTGAGGAATGACCACTCCCAGAGAAGACAAAGGACCTTTCACGAAATTAACATTTGACTCTCTCTTGAGAAACTAGCATAACTGAACCAATCACCTCCCCCATGTTAACTCTCTCTCACGCTGAGACCACCAGATATTCACCCAAAAATCTTTATGGTTTAATGTGAATAATTATCATACAGTATTTTACATGTTTGGTATCATTTGAAATGTCTCAGTGCGACTGGTACAAATGTCTCATTCCCAAAGAAGTAAACCAAAAGGTAATACAGTTCTTAAGAGTTTAGAGATAACTTGCACACAGAGGAGGGTGTGTCTTCCAGGCAAATGGCATCCGGCTTTCAAAAGGTGTAAACTCTGAATGCAAATTCCCATTGTTAGCAAATGTTTCCATGTTAAAGAAGTTTCTTTCTATATAAAGAAATGCAACAAGAGGTTCAGGGCATTTTGGAATGAGATCGGCCCATTATCAGACACTCAGCATCATGTATTTCTTGAGTCAGGTGTAATGTATTGTGTTGCCACTAGAGCGCACTGTTACGTTGGCTGGGCCAGTTCCTTTGTGTGAACATCAGCAACAGGTCGAGGTTACGTGTTCTTCAGTAAAGCAGTTATCGTGCAGTCACACTCGCTGTCTTTATTGTCTCCAGTATCTTACATGGTGTCAGAAGTGTGGCTACCCCGCAGTTTGAGCACCCGAAGATTGACTGGGAGACTGTGGATTTATATCAGGAATTCGACCGTTTTCTGAGCCACGTTACGTTTGTTTTTGATGGACCACTATCCGAACTAACTGCAAAGCAGCAAGCCGGCTGACTGGGTATGTGGATAGGCAGACAAGGCAGAGAAAATTACAAAACGCTCACCTGGGCTGAAGGTGAGAAAGAGGATCCCGAAAAAGTGCTAGAAAAGTTTGAGAAATATATCAGACCAAGTAAGAACAAGAGGATAGCTCGCCATCGTTTCAAGCAGAGGAAACAAGACGTAAGTGAGAGCTTCGACCATTTCGTTAAACATTTACGGCTATTGTTAATGGTTTGCGAATATGCCAACCCTGATGACATGTTGATTGACGCGATTATCGCGTGCATGCGTGCGTGGAAAACGAGTGCAAGAAAGACTACTAGACAAAGGAAAGGAATTAACACTAGCCAAGGCCATTGAAATCCCTCAGCAATATGAGATGTCTCACAAACAATTGAAAATAGTCCGAGACACGGCGGCTAACGTAACGTCTCGTTCCCACCTCTCAGGGAACCGAGGTTACGATAGTAACCGAAGACGTTCCCTTTCAAAGGTGGTAACTCAACATTACGTCAGCTATGACGTATATAGGAACTGTATAAAATCCCGCCGTGAGAGCAGTGAAGATAAGCCCTGAACAGGGTCCATCACACCCACACATAAGCAAGACAGTTCTAGCCAATAGCCGCGTCACTAAGAGTACTCGCATTTGATAGGCGGAACTAGACCAATGAGACATCTGCTCCGACCCTAACAAAATTTGCATATCTTAATGCAATGAAGCGAAGGCTGCACTGAATAAGGCAGACATATCACAATAAGCACGAGAGTTAAACACAGAGTCGACAGCATTTGCGGTGACAACTGTATAAACCTTATAAACCATAACACAGAGTTAGCAGCCATGGTAACCACTGTATAGCTGGTTATAACAGTTCACAACACATGAATAAAACTTAACTCACCGAAGTACATGTGACACTACAGAGGGTACATCCAGCTTGTAAAACCTGGCGAATGTCTTCTGGGAAGACCAGCCAGCAGCAAGACATAAATCCTGGATAGACATACCTCTAGACCAGGCCCATGAGGAAGCAATTGCCCTCGTAGAATGAGCTCTGATGTTCAGGGGACAGTATCTCCCCTGGCATTCGTAAGCCAATGCAATAGCATCCACAATCCAGTGAGAAAGTCTCTGTTTTGAAACAGCACGTCCCTTATTACATCCACCAAAGCCCACGAACAGCTGGTCCGACTGACGAAAGGCGGCCGAGAGATCCATATACATCCGCAAGCCCTAACAGGGCAAACAGCGCTCTGAGCATCAGCGTCACACGAGGCTGACGGCTCAGCAGATAAGGCGGGCAGGGAAACAACCTGTGCTCTAATGGTGCATTGAGTGACTTCGGAACGTAACCTGGTCTCGGCCGGAGAGTGACATTACAGTCGCCAGGTCCGAAACAGATGCAATCATCGTTCACTGAAAACGCGTGTACGTCTCCAATACGCTTCGCCAAGGCGAGAGCTAGAAGCAAGGCCGTCTTCAGGGAAAGCTCCTTAACCGCAATCGAAGCTAAGGGCTCGAACGGTGGTAGAGATAGAGCCCTAAAAACTAGAGCTAGATCCCACGGCGCACGGAGGGTGGTCGTGAAGGACACAATCTCCTCGATCCCCTGAGAAAACTGATTACCAGAGCCAGCTTTCCGATCGATTGCCCGTCAACCGGGGAACGAAAAGCAGCAATAGTGGCCACATACACCTTCAGTGTGGATGGCAAACTCCCGCAATGCATTCTGTGCTGTAGAAAGCGCAAAACATTAGACACGGAACAGGTCCCCGGGTCAATACCAATGTCCTGGCACTATTTTGTGAAAACTCCCCACTTCAGAGCTTCGAGGCGCCTGGTAGAAGGCGCGCGCGCCTCCGTAAGTGTGCTCAGCACTCATGAGTGCAGAGCGTCCCTCTCATTTAGGGTCCCCGCAACAGCCATACATGAAGGTTCCACAGCTCGGGGCTGGGGTGCCCTATCGTACCGTTCGCCTGAAACAGCAGGTCCTTCCTGAGGGGGATTTGCCATGGGGGAGCCACCATTAACTCTCTCAGGTCTGCGAACCAGGGCTGATTTGGCCAGTTCGGGGTCAAGAGTATCACTGACGCTCTCTCCTTCCTGATTTTGCACAACACCATAGGCAGAATCTTCACCGGAGGG
Source organism: Vimba vimba (assembly GCA_022828995.1). Classification (NCBI taxonomy): domain Eukaryota; kingdom Metazoa; phylum Chordata; class Actinopteri; order Cypriniformes; family Leuciscidae; genus Vimba; species Vimba vimba. Next base: position 19,197,934 of record CM040824.1, on the reverse strand, counting down.
AACGCGTAAAGCCTGGCTTCCGGCCAACGCGATGTCAGAGCATCTCCCGGCAGCGGGAAGTGAGATAGCGAGAAGAACGCCTGACAGTGCGTGTTCTCGCTTGTAGCAAACAGATCCACTTCCGCCCTCCCGAATCGATCCCATTAATCATTTGAACTGATCCTGGGTGAAGCCTCCACTCTCCTTGAGGAATCCCGTTCCTCGAAAGCATGTCCACTCCACGGTTCAGGATACCGGGGATGTGCGCCGCTCTTATGGAGAGAAAGTGTCGGTCCGCCCACAACAGGAGACTCGCTGCCTGTTTGAATAGAGCTCTGGAGCGCACGCCGCCCTGGCGATTTACGTACGAGACCACAGACGTGTTGTCGGTTCGAATCAGTACATGTTGCCGCTCCAATTTCGACCGAAAGGCTTGTAGGGTTAAGGACACTGCTTCCATTATTCCAAACGGTTTATGTGCCATCTTCTCTGTGACTCCGACCACAGGCCTGAGGCAGGTACGCCCAGGCACACTGCTCCCCAGCCTGAAGTTGACGCGTCCGTCAAGACCACGGTGCGCTGCGTCACTATACCCAAAGGAACTCCTGGGCTGAACATATCCAGGCTGTTCCATGGTCTCAGAGTGCTGACGCAACTGTGAGTGACCATAATGCGATTGTGGCCCGAAGGCCACGCCCTCGGCGGAACTCGAGTTTTCAGCCAAAACTGCAGTGGCCGCATATGCAGCAGATCAGTCCCAGAAGCCTCTAAAATTCCCTCAGTGAAACAGACCTGCCCGGTCTGAAACAGCGCAGAGTCGATTTTTTTAAAATTGCCTCTATGCGCTCTTGAGAGAGATGGGCTCGCATCGCCATCAAGTCCAAACATACTCCCAGATATGTTATAGTCCGACTCGGTAAAAATACGCTCTTCTGCATTTCACCCGCAGTCCCAGCATATCCAAATGGCGAAGCAGTGTTTCCACGTGACTGATTAGCACATCTTTTGAGTGGGCTAGAAACAGCCAGTCGTCCAGATAATTCAAGATGCGCATTCCGCTCAATCTGAGGGGAGAACATGATGTGTTGACATTCTGAACGCGTGCTTGTGAAGTGCTCAGTTGATGGGTCTCAGGTCCAGAATCAGACGGAGTCCTCCATCCGTCTTTGGCACCGCGAAGTAGCAGCTGTAAAACCCGCTTTCCTGCTCGCTCGGAGGGACACGCTCTATCGCTCCTTTCTCGAGCAGACTGAGAACTTCCTGTCTCAGAACGGGAAGGTTTTGGGGCAAAGCCAGTGACGGGACCACACCATTGAAGCGGGGAGGTCTGCGTTTGAAGTGGAGAGAATATCCGTGCTGAATTATTCCCAGTATCCACGGTGAAACGCTCGGGATAGCCCTCCACGCGTCCAGGAAGTGACACAGCGGACGCGTTAGCTCAACGGCCACCGTAGCCACTGATGGCCTGTTTTGACCGAAGCCCCGTCCACACGAGGCTACAAGCACTGGCGGGAGGGCAGCTTGCGGTGGGCATTGTGTGGTGTTTGCACTCTCGCGCCCTCGAGAGGCCATTATAATCATGGGTTGTGGCTCTGCGCTGCTCTGAGACAGGGCGAGTGACACAGTGTTGGGTGCAAGTGGAAGAGAAAGCTCTTTAAAAAAAAAAAATTCTGACGCCAGAGCCGGGATTCGAACACGGGTCTTTGACGCAAAAGCCTTTGATTTCGCCACTGAGCCACAGGGGGAAATGACAGTGAATGGATACGTTTTTGTTGTGGAACTCACACAAACAGCATTTAAACACACATAGCAATCGTCGCCCAAAGGAACATGGGGGACATGATGCATTGAACATGGCGCTTGGGGGCGGGGCCTCCAGCGCACTCTCTCTTCCTCTTTATCGGTCCGTCAGGAAGATGGCTTGGTAGCCGAGGATGGCGCGCTGGCTCTCTTGCGGCGCGGGCTCCTCTTCTGACCCTGACGTTTCCTTCCAGGCCCTGACCACTGCTTGTTTTGGCCGAAACGAGCGTCCAGTTCGGGGCGGGGCGCCACGGCGTGCTGTCTAGCCGGTCCTTAAGCCCGGCGAGGTGCAGAAGAAGAGCGGGACCTCGCAGATGATGCCTGGAGTGATCGCCTTCTGAGTCTCGGACGAACACTCCGTGACCGACTCCGCGGCGTCACCAAAGAGGCCGGAGGGAGTGACTGGAGCGTTTAAGAGCATCCTGCGGTCCGCGTCCTTCAGGTCAGCTAGGGTAAGCCAGGTGCCTGTTAAGGACGACCATGAACCCCATTTTGGAATGGCAAATGGCTTGTAGCGCTTAGTAGCAATCAACGTGAGATCAGTAGCCGCGCGCAGATCCCTGATGACGTCAGCATCAGCTGCGCTGCCATCGAGGGATTGAAGCAGTTTTGCCTGGAACACCTGGAGTATTGCCATGGCGTGAAGAGCAGAAGCTGCCTCCCCTGCAGAAGCATAGGCTATGTCTGCCTGGTTGGCCGTGAACCCTGTGTGGCAGAGTGGGTGCGCGCCGACTGGGGTGCAGCCCACGACTTCACCACGTGCTCGTGCACGTCTGGAAAGAATGGGGTTCTTCTCCTCGATGCGGCCTGGCGGCGGCTCAACAGGAGAAACCATGAGTCCAGCTTTCTTTTCACAGGCTCGTCAGGTGCATTCCAAGTGAGGTCCAGCTCCGTGACGGCCTTGCCAAGGACCCTGACAAGCTCCTCCTGGAGATCTGTAGGGTCCTCTTGGTCGGGGCGGTCTGACTGAGACGCCCAATCCTTTTCCGACGCCGAGAGCGAGTCGTCTTCCTCGGGGGTAGCTATTGTCCGGGAAGTTGACAGCGTTGAACTCGTCTTCAGGCGGGGGAGGGCCCACCAGGGGCTCGCTGGCGGCAGTGGGCCTCATCCCCGCTGTTGTCCGAGCCACTTCTCTTCTGGCTCTGAGGGCGCGCACTGGCAGCTCGGCGCAGTGGGCGCACGTGTCGTCCGTGAGTGCCACCTCGGCGTGGGCGAGGCCCAGGCAGGTGACACAAAACTGATGAATTTGGTCAGGCAGGTCAATGGGACCTGCACAAATCTGGCATGTAGCAGCCATCGGATGCGGAGAGGAAAACAGGGGTGAGTAGTCCTCTAATGCAACTTCCATTATGACTTAGATAAGACTTCTAGCGTGAAGAAAGAGATTCTAACGTAATTTTCGCGCCCATGCATTTTATACTGCCCGCTGACCTGTCAGTATTTGCATGCTTCGCGTCAATTGGCCAGCTGTCCCCAGCTGGCGTTAGCCCATAAGATTTCAGTGAAAGTGGAGAAGGGAGGAGTTCCCATATACGTCATAGCTGACGTAATGTTGAGTTACCGCCTTGAAAGGGAACTCGCTATCCAGATCACAAGTTCACTCAGTCAAGGCCCCCAGCTTTCTGTGCTAGCTGCGGTAAACATCCCAATCACAAATGGAACGAGGGCAAGTGCCCAGCCAAGGGCTCAACGTGCTCTTACTGCCACAGACCCAACCACTGGATGGCAGTGTGCCGTAAACGTGCTGTCCACACACTGAATGTAGAGGCGCTGGTGGAGACTGATGTTGAAATACTGAACATTAGCCTAACATTGTGCTTCCGGCAGCTGCATTAACTGTGGACAAATGGTATGTGCATTTGATGATACTTTCACAGAGAGTCCAGTTCAAGATAGATACTGGTGTTAGATAGAAAGTCTAACACTTTGACTCTTGACAGCTACCAGCAACTCATGCACACTGGTGAATTGAAGCATTCTAACAAGCTGTTGCGCTCCGACTCTAATCATAAGCTCAAATCAGTTGCTGCCGTAGATTTATCAGTGCACTACAAACAGTGTGCCACCGATGCAGAGTTTGAAATTGTGGATATTGCACCGGAAAGTGTGCTCAGCGGAGCCACAGCTGAAGCTTTAGGTTTGATAGCAAGGCTGAACTCCATACAAAATGCTGCTGAAGCTGAGGCTGACTCGCCTGTGGAGGGCATTCTTGAACAAGACATTGTTCCTCAAGGCCTTCGTGACTTTCTTGAGCTAATACGCCCCAGCGATTTAAATAAAGTAATCAAAAGAGAACATTACCCCATGCGCACTGTTGAAGAAGTCCTGTCATCTATGCCTGGAGCACGAATATTCTCAGTCCTCGAAGCCAAGTCGGGATTCCTCCAGATTGAGTTAGATGAAGAATCATCATTCCTTACAACCTTCAACACACCCATTGGTAGGTTTAGGTGGTTGAGGCTACCGTTTGGAATAAAATGTGCCCCCGAGATATATCAGCAGATCATGGATGGCATGCTAGAGGGCATTATGGGAGCAGTGGCCATTATGGATGACATCTTGATTGCGGCCCCCACTGTGAAGATGCACAATGAAATCCTACACAAAGTCATTGAGAGAGCAACAAGCTACAACTTAAAGCTTAAATTTCAATAAGTGTCACATTCGGCAGAGCCAAGTCCCATATATTGGCCATTTACTGACTGCAGACGGCCTGAAGCCTGACCCAGCCAAGGTCCAAGCAGTCAGGGGCATGCCGGAACCTTTTGACAAGGAAGGGGTTCGTCGTTTTTTGGGGTTTGTGATTTATTTGTCAAAATCCATACCGAATCTCAGTGAGGATGATGCGCCGCTGTGTCAGCTCCTGAAAAGCAATGTGGAGTTTGCGTGGTGACCGGCTCAGAATAGAGACTTTGCAATGCTCAAAGAACTGTGTTCACACCCCCCTGTACTTAAGTACTACGACCCATCAGAGCCAGTTGAAATTTTCTGTGATGCAAGCAGCAGTGGATTAGGTGCTGTGCTCTTGCAGGACAATCACCCTGTTGCATTCTCCTCCAGGTCTCTGACCGACGCTGAGACTATGCACAGATAGAAAAGGAGATGCTTTCTATCGTCCATGCATGCACAACAAACTACTGGAGGACATTTTTAAGAAATCCCTGCTTTCTACCCCCATGCACATATAGAGGATGCGCCTGCACATCCAATGGTATGATTTGACTGTCAGGTACAGGAAAGGAAAGGATATGGAGCTGCCTGACACACTATCCAAGGCGCAACTGTCACACAATACTCCAGAATTGGAACATTTGAAATGTGTATCCATGCTGAACTATGTGGCTGTATGTGTGTATGTGAAGAGAAGTACACTGAGCTGCAGGAATGAACACAAAAAAACAACCAAGCTGCTTACAACACATCATCCAGCAAGGTTGGCCGGAGCACAGGAGAGATGCCCCAACTATTGTTCAGCCATATTTGGACTCAAAAAGTCAACTGACCATATGTGATGGAGTAGTGTACAAAGGGCTGCGTATAGTAATGCCACCCACTACGAGACAGCACATGTTAAAACTCATTCACCAGTCTCATTTAGGGATTGTGAAAAGCAAGCAGAGAGCGTGTGAAGTGCTCTACTGGCCTGGCATGAGTGCAGAGATAGAGGAGGTAGTGAAGAATTGCAGCAAATGTGCCGAGTTCCATAACAAACTAACAAGATTGCCTCTAAAACCAACTGAAACCCCAGAACTGAGCTAGTGGCCTCTGATATCTTTGAATTTGATGGCAAGCACTTCATTCTTCTTGTGGATTACTTTTCAAAATACATTGAAGTGGACAAGCTTAACCCCCTGGGGTCGGCTATCACGCTCGTTTTAGGCTCGTTTTTTTCCTTATCAGTGCAAAAAAAAAATAATAATAATTTTTATCTTATATGCTTGTGTTATACATCAATCGATCCTGTTTAGTGTGTATTTTTTTGTGTATACTCATAATAAAAACAAAGTGTTGTGCTTTTCGCCAAATAAAGAAAAATAAACATGATGCGAGTTCTGCCTACTCTCCGTCAGTGAAGTAAATTCTGAAACGCGTCCGAAAATTAACTGTAACTCAGCGAATACTCAGTCAAACAGGCATAGATGTATTGTGTTTTATTAGTGACAAATTTGGGGAGAGGATAAATTCCAAAACTGAAAATACAGTATGAATACAGTATGAGAATTAACTGCACAATTACTAGACATGTTTACCTTGGATATTATACAATTTGCAAGCACAATTTGCCAGCACAATTTGTGGAAAAATAAAAAAAATTGCGATGCTTCCAACTGTGAACCAATTTGGTAGTGTGTATATATATATATATATATATATATATATATATATATATATATATATATATATATATATATATATGTGTGTGTATTGTTATGGAAATTTTACATTTAGATGTGTTCTTTTTACTTAGATGTGTTTTTCTTTTTACTTCTAGATGTGTATCACTTGTATTAACATTGAATACTTATTTTTACTCATAAGCATTTAAAGGAATATAACCATATAAGCTAAAGTGCATTATTAAATATATGTAACCAAGTTTTAGAAATGCATAAGTTAGGACAAGCTTGCAGGAACAAAATCTTTTGGGTGATAGACGGCTTAGTAGAAATAGACTGTGTACAACAAAATGTCAAAGTGACCTATTGTACTTCAAGTGTGAAAAGTATGTGCGCAGCTTTGATGAAAATAGAAATAAGCAAAATGTGTGAAAAAGCTGCAGCTAATAACAGGAAACTTTTGCAGATGTGATATTGTTCTGTCTAGATAGAATTTATGTTAGACGAGATCTTGAACAAAGACGTGTTGCCTTTTAAGGTAAACCAAGGCGATCTTTTGAGACAGACCAGGATGTGTTAAGAGTATATAAGCTGGGCAAAAAGGAGAAGTCAGCGCGCTTCTCATATCAGACTCTGACTGATGTGTGAACAGCCTTTCTTGCAAGAAATAAAGATCTTAATAACTTTTGAAATTTCCAGCTGTCTTCCAATTATTATTTAAAGTTGTGAAGTAATTTCCACGACAGTATGCATATATATATATATGTGTGTGTGTATATATGAAGAGTTCAGATGCAAAAGCCTCTAAATGCCATCTGAAATTTTCTTCTAGAATGATCATTTTTATGAAGCTTGTATATTTAACCCTCTGGAGTCTGAGGTGTTTTTGGGACCCTTGAGATGTTTTGACATGACCTGACATTTGTGCTTATTTCAGCTACTTACAACATACTATTGGCCAACATGTAATTTTGTTGTATTCAGCACAAACTCTGCTACAATAATATGTGAGCAAAATGGATGTACATGTTTGCATTTTATAGAAAAAAAATATTATGCGTGGTTAGTATGTTTTGGGAAAAACATTGTCACTGCAATAAGGCCATTTAACACATACTGAATAGTTTTCCATAAGACTTTGGAATTACTATTCTTGTAGGCTAGAATTTTTTCTACAAAATGAGGTGAAAATCATTCTGACCACTCTTTCACAAACAACAATAAAACAATTTTAATTTTGCATGTCAGTTTTTGTGTCAGCACTGCTGTATGCGTGGGCCATGAATATTAATGTGATTCACACCAGGGGTGTGACTAAAGACACTCCCCCCATGGCTAATGGGCCATCAAGGTGCTGTGAGGCAGCCTGAACAAAGAATGATGAACTAAGAATGATTCACTGATGAATAAAAAGTTAAAAAGAACAGCATTTATTCAAAATAGAAATCTTTTCTAACAATGGAAAGACTTAAAGTTATTACTATCACTTAATACATCCTTTCCAAAAAAGAAAGAAAAAAAGACCAAACTTTTGTTTTTTTATAAAAAAATATTTTTATTCAAAGAATCCTGAAAAAAACTATTACAGGTTATAAAAAATATATATTAAGCAGCACAACGGTTTCCAACACTGATTTAAAACTCATTGCCGTTTTCTGTGACACACCACAGAGCTCTGTTATAAGTTGCTCCATAAACTCTTTATGGGACAAGTTACCATGTAGCTCTTTGTGCACAATGAAAGAGTTGGTGGAAGCAATGTCCAAGAAGTGTAGAAAAATCTTATTGTACCACTTCATGGTTATGTGCTGTGTTGTGTAGTACTGTATCAGCTGATCAGACAGGTCAACACCCCTCATGTGTTTGTTGTAGGCAGTCACAGGTGCAGGACATGGAAATGTCTTTTTCCTCCATGTATCTTGTGTTTTCACCCTCATCTGCGCAGTGTCTCCTGTATAAGCAGAATGGATGTTTTTTGTCATTTCACACAAGAATAGGTAGGCTACTTTTATATTATGACGATGTAAACACAATTAGGCTACATTTCATCTGTAAAATATTACGTCTATGCACTACTCGGTATGATTTCTCGATCGCACTGAGAACTGAAGGTTCACATTCCTAAAAAACAACATCAAAATAAAACTTGTAGCATACATTATACAAAGTAAACTGCTGAGCAAGTGATGGTTATGGACAAACAATGTATAGTTGATGGGCCATAGAATGGAGAAATATCTATTTATGGGCCATAGACCGCGTCACCGCGAGTATCTGTTGATGGGTATCCGCACGCATTTAGTGACACGCAATGAACGGATCGTTCGCGAACGACACACATCACTACATTTCAAACATTTACACCTGTAGGCCTATTCACAAACATCTGTGCATAAGGCAGTATTGAAGCGTGTCTTAGGCTAACCAAAATCGAGCATTTATATAAAAATATAATGTAGACAGTAGGCTATATCACATATTTTACCGGAGGCTGAAACATATTTGCACTAAATCACATTAGCATATATTCGCAAACAAGCTACATTACGCATAAAGAAGTATTTTAGCATTATAATCAGTGTCATAAGCTAATCAAAACTGAGTGAAATATATATGAAGTATATAAATTTAGCACTGAAAGGTTGCATACCAGTCTAGTTCACATTTTAACATGTTTCTGTATATTTATAGATGCATAAACATTTACGATATTAGGCTTAGTTCATGTTTTTACTCCAAGCTCATTTCATAACATACATTTTAATCTGGCACGACCAGTTTAACATGTCTTACCTTAAAAATCTTCTCATCTTTAAATCGCGTTCTTCTGAGGTAAATCCAAGGTAAACAGCACAGCACAGCACATCTTCAAACTCGATGAAAAGCAGAGAGGAGTAAGTTACCGAAGTCTCTTATTCTTTGTTTTGAGGTGATGAGGGCGTTTACAGGTCTGCGTTCTGCCGCGTGGATCATTTGCATGTCAATCGCTCGTGCGCGCGTGGGTGTGGTCACATTATAGTTAATTAGGATGTGTTTGAGAAACTGTACATGCCGCTGCTTTCTTACGGATTACTTAAACAGAGAATATTTGTTTTTTATATAATTTACATATTTTAAAAATAGAGACTCCAAGCGTTGTCTAGACATGTGTTTTAAGTCTGTGTGACAAACATTCGCTGAGTTACAGGTCATTTTCTGTCGCGTTTCAGAATGAGTTTCACATTGAGAGAGACGGCAGAACGCGCATCATGTTTATTTTTCTTTATTTGGCGAAAAGCACAACACTTTGTTTTTATTATGAGTATGCACAAAAAAAATACACAACACAAGCATATAAGATAAAAATTAATATTAGAATTTTGATTTTGTTTGCACTGATAAGGAAAAAAAACGAGCCTATCGCGCCGGCGCGATAGCCGACCTCAGGGGGTTAAGTTAGCTATAGGTGACACACCTGAATGAATGGCTCATTAAGTATGCAGGGGCATTGTCTCATCAGGTGTGAACTACTAAATATGCATGATGCTGTTGGAGCGTTTACGCCCCATCCGCATATTGGCTTTCCAAACTAAAAGTGTTTCACAAAACTTAAATCAATGTATCGTTTTATGTGAATGATTAGGCAGGATGATTTTCACATCATTTTGAAGAAAAAACTCTAGGCGACGACATGCATTAGTCAAAAGTCTTATTGACACATATTTAGTATGTGTTTTGTGGCCTTATTTCAGAAACTTTCATTTTTAGTTTTTTCAATAAATTATGTTTTATTAACAAGGTTCGGGAGGAGCACGTTCAGATAATTAACACAAGTGGAGAGCACTCAGCAATCAATGGTAAGGGGTGTATATATACTCAGCAGTCTCACCTCATTCCATTGACAGTTTTGCAGCATGTAGCCCGACAGTATCGTCCTAACAGGTCCGAATCGAGCAATTCCCGTCCGATGAATAATCTCTCGTCTTTGAAGAACCTCTGCCGCAATCCTCTGACCAATATCGCGGGCGTCAGGCTTGACAAACGGGATCATAACCGCGGGCGAAACATCCGCGATCTCCTTCCGCGTATTTCTCTACACCGGTCCATACAATAATTCCCGCCATAGAGAAATGGTTAGTAAGGCAATGCCGCCCTGGGTCTTCCTCCTTCGTCAGGCCGCCACAGCAGGCCCTAAAGTAAGCCACGCCATGCCGCGCCGCAGATTCAGTCCCGGCCAGTCCATACTCAACGTTTGCCGGGTCAACTCAGTGAGTGCTCAGCTCGGCCCTTCTCGTGTCTGTCTTGGTTGAGCTTGGCATTGCTTCAGTTGTTTGAGTCACGAGCCAGTCATGCCATCTGTATACAAATTTGATTGGGGGAATGCACATTTTAAATTGTTTCTGTACAAATGATTTACTGTCATACAGTAGGTCGCACGTTACGTGCAGATTGATCACAGAATCATTAAGAACCTATCGTTAACACTGTCCTGCAATTTATCTGCAAAATCTCGTAAATCTATTAAAAAAAAAAAAAAAAAAAGTGTGTAGGCTATACAAGCAATGTGTTTCATGCCAAGAGTTTAGTTATCCTTAATTGAAACACAGTTAAATAAATACAAGATGCCTACATTTATGCAAGCTTCGTCCTTTACCATAAACCGTCTCTTTTGTACTTAACTAAATAAACTTCAGACAATCAAAATTGTTCTAAACGCAAACTGTTATCTTTGCTCGGTCACTTAAACTTCAATGTGCATAATCCTGCAAGGATTTCATCTCACCTCCTTTTTCTCGCGTCTTTGATCTAAAGCACAAGAAGACGAGCGTCGGCTCGCTAAGCCCCACTCTCCTCCTCCCTTTGTTCAGCCACACACCGCAGGAGCTCAGTTTCTCCAGGTAAGTTTATCCACTGCTGCAGCAGTGATGTCTCCTCTGGTCCTGGAGGAGCTCAATTTCTCTGGCAAAATTTTCTCTAATATTGCAACAGTAATGTCTCCTCCGCTCTCACTAGAGCTCTGTTTCTCTGGCTAATCTTCTCCACTGCCGCAACAGTGATGTCTCCTCTGCTCCCACTGGAGCTCTTTTACTCTGGCTAATGTATCCACTGTCACAGCAGTGATGTCTCCTCTGCACCCACAGGAATTCTTTTACTCTGGCTAAATTCTCCACTGCCACAGCAGTGATGTCTCCTCTGCTCCCACTAGTGCTCTGTTTCTCTGGCTAATCTCCTCCACTGCCACAGCAGTGACGGCTCCTCTGCTCCCACTGGAGCTCTTTTACTCTGGCTAATCTTCTCCACTGCCACAGCAGTGATGTCTCCTCTGCTCCCACTGGAGCTCCTTTACTCTGGCTAATCTTCTCCACTGCCACAGCAGTGATGTCTCCTCTGCTCCCACTGGAGCTCTTTTACTCTGGCTAATGTCTCCACTGTCACAGCAGTGATGTCTCCTATGCTCCCATTGGAGCTCTTTTACTCTGGCTAATGTCTCCACTGTCACAGCAGTGATGTCTCCTATGCTCTCACTGGAGCTCTTTTACTCTGGCTAATCTTCTCCACTGCCGCAGCAGTGATGTCTCTTCTGTAGTACTTCTCTATTACAGAGCACTCAATCTCCTCTTTCTCTTCTTTCCTGTCTCCTCTTTCTGTCCAGCGAGCATTGGTCTCACAGCGGACGGAGTGAGAACTTTCCCGGTAGAGCACTTACGTTTTCTCTTTCATCCAGTGAGCATTTGGTCTCACAGCGGATGCAGTGTGAGAAAATCTCCCGGGCAAGCACTCATTTTCCTCTTTTCTGCTTCCTCTTTCCGTCCAGTGAGCATTGGTCTCACAGCGGACGGAGTGAGAACTTTCCCGGTAGAGCACTTACGTTTTCTCTTTCATCCAGCGAGCATTTGGTCTCACAGCGGATGCAGTGTGAGAAAATCTCCCGGGCAAGCACTCATTTTCCTGTTTCCTCTTTCCGTCCAGCGAGCATTGGTCTTACAGCGGACGGAGTGAGAACTTTCCCAGTAGAGCACTTACGTTTTCTCTTTCATCCAGCGATGCAGTGTGAGAAAATCTCCTGGGCAAGCACTCATTTTCCTGTTTCCTTTCCATCCAGAGAGCATTGGTCTCACAGCGGACGGAGTGAGCTCTTTCCCAGTAGAGCACTTACGTTTTCTCTTTCATCCAGCGATGCAGTGTGAGAAAATCTCCTGGGCAAGCACTCATTTTCCTGTTTCCTTTCCGTCCAGCGAGCATTGGTCTCCCAGCGGACGGAGTGAGAACTTTCCCGGTAGAGCACTTACGTTTTCTCTTTCATCCAGCGAGCATTTGGTCTCACAGCGGATGCAGTGTGAGAAAATCTCCCGGGCAAGCACTCATTTTCCTCTTTTCCATTTCCTCTCTCTGTCCAGCGAGCATTTGGGCTTAGCGGAAAAGCGCAAATCCTCCCGATCGGTCATTGTAAAGCTACAACCGCTCCCCGTTCGCAGACCAACAGGGGCCGTCAGTCCAGGCAGTGAGCCACCATTACGGGCCTCCCCGGTCAAGCATCCAGGCCCCTTATCGAGATGCCAGCCCGCCAAACTCGGCACTCATTTGGGGGGTCTTTAGTCCGGCGGCTGTCCTCTGCTCTTTAGCCTTTTGGGGGGAGTACTCTGGGTTCGGGCCGAACTCCGAGCTCGGAGCCCTCCCTCCGGACAGCACGCCAAATACGCATTAAACCTTACCCCTTCAAATTATATGTAAGTGTGAACTCGTGAAATTATGTTTTATTAACAAGGTTCGGGAGGAGCACGTTCAGATAATTAACACAAGTGGAGAGCACTCAGCAATCAATGGTAAGAGGTGTATATATACTCAGCAGTCTCACCTCATTCCATTGACAGTTTTGCAGCATCCCTCCACCACCCCTTCTCCACGCTTCTAGTCCTAAACACTTACATACGGGGGGAGTACTCTGGGTTCGGGCCGAACTCCGAGCTCGGAGCACTCCCTCCGGACAGCACGCCAAATACGCATTAAACCTTACCCCTTCAAATTATATGTAAGTGTGAACTCGTGAACCATGCATAAACATTATTCTCTCAAAAATGAAAACATGTACATACATGTGGCTCACATATTATGGTAGTCCTGTTTGTGCTACATAGAGTGAATTTACACCTTTGCCATTAATATGTTTATAAGCAACTGAAAAAAGCACAAATGTCAGGGCATGTCAGAACATCTCAAGGACCCCAAAAACACCCCAGACCCCGGAGGGTTAAAGATCAGCAAAGCCCTACTGCCATTGAAATACTGAAATCACAGTTCAGTCATCATGGGATTCCTACTGTCCTATGAACAGACAATGGGCCCTAGTATGTGTCAGAGGAGTTCAGAGACTTTTGTGAGAGCTATGGCATATCACATCTCACATCATCACCTCACACACCTCACTCAAATGGAGCGTGCAGTACAAACAGTGAAAAGACTTTGGAACAAAGCTCCAGACAGACATTTGGCATTGCTGAACTTCAGAACAACCCCGCTAGAGACAGTAGCGAACAAGAATCCTTCCAGAACAAGAGGAACTGATTCCTCCCCTAGTTGGGACTTCAGCATCACCTGTCAAGGAACCCCTGAATGTGGGTCAACCACAGCCCTCTCTGCCCTACACCACTAAGCATGGCAGAGTGGTGGCAGAGACTCAAAATACTCTGTTGACTTTGATCTTGCAAGTTTCATACATCATTCGATCCTGTTAAGTGTGTATTTTTTTGTGTATACTCACAATAAAAACAAAGTGTTGTGCTTTTTGCCAAATAAAGAAAAATAAACATGATGCAAGTTCTGCCTTCTCTCTGTCAGTGAAGTCCATTCTGAAACGCGTCCGAAAATGAACTGAAACTCAGCGAAAACTCAGTCAAACAGGCATACAGACACACAGGCATGAAGCTTGAATTATCTTCTTTTAAATGAAGTAATTTATATAAAAAACAAATATTCTCAGTTTATGTAATATGTATGAAAAGAGAGAGATGTCAGTCGTTCTCATCTCAGCTCATTATGTTTTAATGTGACCCCGCCCACAAAGAGTGCACGCTATTCAAACGCAAATGATCTGAGGCAATCCATGCAAACCTGTGAACGCCCACAATCAGCTGGATAACACACACCGCTTGTAATCAGAGTCATGTACTTTACGACGCTGTGAGGAATAATACTATCTTAAAGCAACACTAAGGAGCGTTTCCTCTTCGGTCGCCCTACAGTTTGGAAGCGGAATTGTCCATTAGCCCTGTCGTAAATAATTTTGCCGCCCGCAGCCTACTGTCGCACGCAGGCTCGCTGTTTATCCAGCACTGGCTTTGGAATGAACGATGTCCACAGACAAGGTAGAGTATGTTGCATGATTTCATGAAAGCATGATGTATTGCGACATCAGAAACGAAGAAAAACGAAATAATGACTATTGTAACGCTTGACGTTGTAACAATTTTCCTTACACTATAACAGCAAGGGAAAAGTAATTCTCGCAAAACATGAGGTAACGGGCGGATCTGATACCTGCAGGGATAATTAAAGCCAGTAGCAACTTACTTTCGTTAAACAAACACTAAAGGAAAAAAATATACAATTAACCTGCACATACTGTATGTAGACTTGAATTAATTGTATATTAACGAAAAATCAATAAGACACCAGTTCAACAAAGTGTATTGAAAGATATATCACATTAATACCCCGTCGGGCAACATGCAGATATTTCAGCGCTGGAGGCACGGCCGCACTCCGATACATCAAACAAACATTTGCAACTTTATCACAATTTCCCACACACATTTAACCCATCAGAACCCCAAAGTCCCAATGTCCTGGCCAGCAGACCAAAAGTTCATTCAAAAAACATCAATTATCCGTACGGAGCTAGATGTCCTCCGCGGTGAGAAGGAAAAAAACACAAAACAAAAATCCCATGGGAAGCATGGCGAGAATCCGCAGTCAATATATTCCCAGGGAACTTGCGCAATCTCACCACAGTCTGTTTAGCCGATGGGAAGCTGTAGTAGTCCAGAAAAAAATCGTCATGTAATCCACCAAAAAAGAGTTTCTTAGTCCCTTTGATGAATTCCTCAAGCCACTATTACACCGAGCCCGCTAAATTCAGACCGCTTCCCCAATTGAACTCCAGAGTCTCCTCTCCACGTCACTTCCCCTTCTCCTTAAAACATATTGCGTGACAAAACAATGATGAGAGAAAACCAAAACCAAAAAACAAATAAGAGTCCTTATAACAGTCTGTGATTACGCCCCAGGCATCTGATATAACAGTTCTCTTCTTTTACCCGTGAAGACAAAAACAATACCACAAAGCATTTTATCATCACCTCAAAAAGCTGTACAATAAAGGCAGAATAGGAGAAGCAAGACAAATTTGTAGTTCCCTTTCGAAAGGGAACTCTACACTACGTCAGAATGACGCAATGGGGAAACGCCTCAGGCGTGACAGGTGTCTGAAATCAAATATCAACTCACGTCAATCATGTTGACCGGCGACAGCCCGTGAATCATCAGCTTGACTGATTAACGCGCGACCTGGATGTATAAAGGGGAGCCTTGCACACAAGACAACATCTTTTCGTCTTCAGGGACTGTTTGTCTGTTTTGAGAATATCGCTGAAGCACGGGGAGGCTCTCGAGAGAGCCTCCTGTGCAAACTGTGAGCGTTTTTTGTTTAAGATGCTCCGCTGTCGATCGGACCCTTCTCTCGAGGGAGGAGGGTTCAGCATTTGAGCCCTGTGGCGATCTGTGAAGCAATACTGTTTGGGTACGAGGCGTTCACAGTCAGTCCCTGAGGGTGCTGGCAGTGTTCATTAAAAAAGAAAAAAATCCGTGCGCGGATGTTTCAACCTCGCACTTGTTGACTTTTCTCTTGAGGGATGAAAGCCATATATATTTGTGACCTGATCCAGCAAAATGAGTCACAGTGACCCAAATTTCAAAACTGATATTTTGGTATTACTGGAAAGAGGAGACCATAAGCTTTCAAATGATATCCTAGTCAAAGTCATACCTTGAATGGTTGTAAATATATACACATTTGAATTATGGTCGTCTGCCCACTTTTTCCAATTGAAAACCTGAGAAAATCGCTTTTAAAGTTTTTTGCCCGTTTTTTGTTGATATCTTTCAAAATCCATTGCATTTAAAGGGATGAACTATTTATTGTACAGCTTAATTTGACCAAAGACATTAATATATGCTATTATGCCAGGCTGAAGCTCAAATTATTTTAAAGTTTTTATTTGAATAAATAATTTAAAAGGCACTTTTACAAACATTTACTAGAGAGGTGTGTGTGTGTGTGTGTGTGTGTGTGTGTGTGTGTGTGTGTGTGTGTGTGTGTGTGTGTGTGTGTGTGTGTGTCTGTCTGTCTGTGTGTGTCTCTCTCTCTCTGTGTGTGTGTGTGTGTGTGTGTGTGTGTGTGTGTGTGTGAGAGAGAGAGAGAAAGTGAGAGAGGCAGAGAGACAAGGAAACAGAGAACAAATAATGTTAGCCTATGCAATCATATCTTTGTGTAGGCTAGTTGACAATAACAGTGTAACATATTCATAACGGATATACCAACAGTTAAATATTGGGTTAAAATAAATCAAACACATTGTAATGGATTCTCCTTGCAGATAAATACACTCACAAAATAATTGCACTCACTCACATTCATACACGATAAATCATCAGAGGATGACACGTCTCCAGATCCAAAACAATCACTGACTAGCCTTAGCCATTCTTGATGACCAGCAGCAGAGCTTAGGTTAGAAGCCTCAAGTGAGTTCAACGCTTTTGGCGACTTTTTGGAGACTTTGCTCTCTTTTGACAGCGACATTTCTCAAATTAATAATATTTAATCTTTCTGAGGAGATCTGCTAGCTTGTTTACACAGAGCGCCGCGAGTCTGACAGGAGGATGACTGGACCAATCGCGTGCCGGTCAGTCGAAATGGGGCTTCCCATTGACAAATGATCAGCATTTGTGTACATTTCTAAGCTTTTTGATTGGTTCTATACAACGTGTAACACCATATTTGGAGAGCAGAGACGTTTCAGGGGATACCCGGGAAATGCTCAGAGGTGACGAGAGGAGTTGAGAAAAGCAATATTAATTTCCAGCGAATTTAGTAAAACTTTGTAAACTTTAACCCTCAGGGGACCACAAACGCGCCCGCGCGTTTTGCTCGTTTTTTTTTTTTTAGCAATGAAAATAAACACCAAATGCTCTGTTAATTTTGATCTTTCATTTTCGTGTAATACATCAATCGATCCTGTTCAGTTTCTATTTTTTTTCTGTATACTCACAATAAAAATAAAGTGTTTTGCTTTTTGACAAATAAAGAAAAATTAACATGATGCGATTTCTCCCTTCTCTCTGTCCGTGAACTCCCATTTGAAACGCGTTCGAAAATGATCTATAACTCCGCGAAAATTCAGTCAAACAGGCAAACAGACCCACGGGCATAAAGCTTGAGATCGCATCTGTTAAATGAAGTAACTTATATAAAAAACAAATATTCTCAGCTTCTGTAATCTGTATAAAAAGAGAGCGACTCCAGTCGAGCTCATTAAGAGCTCATTCACAGTAATGTGACCACTCCCCGGAGAGCGCGTGCTATTCAAACGCAAATTCTGAGAACTATTGAAGATCTGTGAAACGCCCATCAGCTGTAAACACAGCGCGTCGCGATCGAGTGAGGCATAATATAGCCTACCTTATGGAGAAACGATTCCTCAGAACAGTGCTGATATGAGGAGCAATATCTCCTGATATGAGGAGCAGATTCCGCTGAGGAGTGAGGTAGGCTGTTTTCTTTTCTCACGTGTGGAATAACGTTATGGAATAACGTTAGTGTAGGCCTATGCAAACCGCAAAAAGATGAATCGCATTTCTATAATATGACTCGCCTTTCTGTGAGATGAATGAAGGGTACATGTTTGTAAAGACTGTTTAGCCTAAATATGAATCGCGCGTCTGTGTGTGAAATAATAAACTGCTTTGCTATAGCCTACTGAGATGAGTAAAAATCCACTGGAATATGTTGAAAAAAATGTATTTGTATAAGCAACGTATTAAACTGCAAAAAAAATACTATTTTTTTCAAAAATAAATTCATAGACTAAGATGTTAGATGTTCCAATGTTGGCTATATTCAAACTAATGAATACATATGATAAAATGTAGGCCTATAATCTTTTTTCTTTTTTTTTTTACAAAGAAAGAGTACACTTGAAATATTGTTGAAATTGTAATTATTGTTGTAATTGTAACATTTTTAATAAAATAGCAAAACATATTTACAAGAGAAATGTAAGCGAAATCTTAAATGGTCAATATAAGTCTTCTTCTAAATACATCTTTTGTCCTTGTGGCTCAGTCAGTGTCACACCTGAATGAATGGCTCATTAGGCAGAGTCATTATGCAGAGTGGGTGGGGAGATTATGCAGAGATTATGCAATCTAAGGTGTAAACTACTCCTCCCCCTTGCATATTGGCTTTCCAAGCAAAACCTGTTTTACAGCATTTAAATCAATGTATTTTTTTTTTTGTGAACGATAAAGCAAAACTATTTTCACATAATTTTGAAGCTAGAACACAAAGGGAGAACATCCATTAGTCAAAAGTCTTGTGGACACATATTTAATATGTGTTTTGTGGTCTTAATTCAGCAACTTTCATTTTAATTTTTTCCAATAACCACGCATAAACATTATTCTCTTAAAAATACAAACATCTGCATACACGTTGCTCGCATATTATGGTAGCCCTGTTTGTGCTATATAGAGTGAATTTACACCTTTGCCATTAACATGTTTATAAATAACTGAAAAAAGCACAAATGTCAAGGCATGTCAGAACATCTCAAAGGCCCCAAAAACACAGTGGTCCCCTGAGGGTTAATAGTCATTTAAATACCTTTACTCAATTATCTGGACTACAAAACTTTAGGAGATTATTTTTGAATGTTTGTTCTTTGAAATTTAGCACAAAAAAAAAAAAAAATATTATTTCATTGTTTTTCCACATAAACGGCCCATATCTTAAAATGGAACGTTGCGACTTCCGACTCATTTCGCCAGATCGGGTCACATTTAACGGCTCGTTTCTCGCGCTTGCCGAGGCAGTGTGTAGACTACGAGAACGTATAAATGTTAAAATAGTATTGTCTGGTGATTATGGCTGCATTTAATTCTATGTAAGAATTAAAATGATGGAATATTATCTGACTTGTATGAAGTTAGATATTTAGTAATTCAGCCTATCATCCAGATCGCGTTATCCAGTGTTTTTGGCTGCATTTTAATTAAGGAATTAAAATGATGAGCAGTGAACAAAAAGAGCAGGTGTAGTTCTGGTCTTTTTGTAGAATGTGAAATTAACATATTTCTGTTTCTTTTCAGACCACGTCTCCTGTTTAAAAAGAGTCTGGGGCAAAATGGTTTGGGTAAGAAAGTAAATCTAGAGATTTTTTCGATGGTCAGGTAGTAGGTCTTAACAGGCCTCCTTGACCAGACAGTCCCCATTTTTGCAACCGGACAGCGCTTGGAAGGTGGTTATCAGGTTATAGGCCTCACTAGGCCTTCCTGAATATAAATCCATATACTATGGTTGAATGAGCTCCCACATACTGTGGTTATCAGGTCATAGGCCTCACTAGGCCTTCCTGAGTATGAGCTCTCACATACTGTGGTTTAAGAGCTCCCACATACTATGTTACCAGGTGCTGCGGTTGCCAGGTTACAGGCCTCACCAAGCCTTCCTGGTTATGATTTAACAGTATGTGTAGTAGGCTTCCTCTCCATATGAGGGTCGTTTTGCTGAGGCCTCCATATACTTATTGAGCCTAGGCGGGCTAGTTATTGCCAATATATGTGCTAGGGTTCCTCTCCCTGTGAGAGTTGTACTGCTGAGGCCTCCATATACATATTGCATGTTTCAGGCTTCCTCTACTTTTAGAGTCATCCTGTTGAGGCCTTCATGCAAATAGCAAGCTAGTTTTTTGTCAGTATATGTAGTAGGCTTCCTCTCCATATGAGGGTCGTTTTGCTGAGGCCTCCATATATTTTTTGAGCCTAGGCGGGCTAGTTATTGCTTATATATGTGCTAGGCTTCCTCTCCATATGAGAGTCGTACTGCTGAGGCCTCCATATACTTACTGTATTGCGTATGCTTATTGCTAGTTATGTGTTAGGCTTCCTCTCCATATGAGAGTCGTACTGCTGAGGCCTCCATATACATATTGCATGTTTCAGGCTTCCTCTACTTTCAGAGTCATCCTGCAGAGGCCTTCATGCTAATAGCAAGCTAGCTTTTGTCAGTGTATGTTGTAGGCTTCCTCTCCATTTGAGAGTCGTACTGCAGAGGCCTCCATATACATATTGCATGTTTCAGGCTTCCTCTACTTTCAGAGTCATCCTGCAGAGGCCTTCATGCAAATAGCAAGCTAGCTTTTGTGTTAGTTTATGTAGTAGGCTTCCTCTCCATATGAGAGTCGTACTGCAGAGGCCTCCATATACATATTGCATGTTTCAGGCTTCCTCTACTTTCAGAGTCATCCTGCAGAGGCCTTCATGCAAATAGCAAGCTAGCTTTTGTGTTAGTTTATGTTGTAGGCTTCCTCTCCATTTGAGAGTCGTACTGCAGAGACCTCCATATACATATTGCATGTTTCAGGCTTCCTCTACTTTCAGAGTCATCCTGCAGAGGCCTTCATGCAAATAGCAAGCTAGCTTTTGTGTTAGTTTATGTTGTAGGCTTCCTCTCCATATGAGAGTCGTACTGCTGAGGCCTCCATATACATATTGCATGTTTCAGGCTTCCTCTACTTTCAGAGTCATCCTGCAGAGGCCTTCATGCTAATAGCAAGCTAGCTTTTGTCAGTGTATGTTGTAGGCTTCCTCTCCATTTGAGAGTCGTACTGCAGAGGCCTCCATATACATATTGCATGTTTCAGGCTTCCTCTACTTTCAGAGTCATCCTGCAGAGGCCTTCATGCAAATAGCAAGCTAGCTTTTGTGTTAGTTTATGTAGTAGGCTTCCTCTCCATATGAGAGTCGTACTGCAGAGGCCTCCATATACATATTGCATGTTTCAGGCTTCCTCTACTTTCAGAGTCATCCTGCAGAGGCCTTCTTGCAAGTAGCAAGCTAGCTTTTGTCAGTATATGTTGTAGGCTTCCTCTCCATTTGAGAGTCGTACTGCTGAGGCCTCCATATGCATATTGCATGTTTCAGGCTTCCTCTACTTTCAGAGTCATCCTGCAGAGGCCTTCATGCAAATAGCAAGCTAGCTTTTGTGTTAGTTTATGTTGTAGGCTTCCTCTCCATATGAGAGTCGTACTGCTGAGGCCTCCATATACTTACTGTATTGCGTATACTATTGCTAGATATGTGTTAGGCTTCCTCTCCATATGAGAGTCGTATTGCTGAGGCCTCCATATACATATTGCATGTTTCAGGCTTCCTCTACTCTCAGAGTCATCCTGCAGAGGCCTTCATGCTAATAGCAAGCTAGCTTTTATGTTGGTTTATGTAGTAGGCTTCCTCTCCATATGAGAGTCGTACTGCAGAGGCCTCCATATACATATTGCATGTTTCAGGCTTCCTCTACTTTCAGAGTCATCCTGCAGAGGCCTTCTTGCAAGTAGCAAGCTAGCTTTTGTCAGTATATGTTGTAGGCTTCCTCTCCATTTGAGAGTCGTACTGCTGAGGCCTCCATATGCATATTGCATGTTTCAGGCTTCCTCTACTTTCAGAGTCATCCTGCAGAGGCCTTCATGCAAATAGCAAGCTAGTTATGTGTTAGTATATGTACAGTAGTAGGCTTCCTCTCCATATGACATGTTGTGGTCGCCAGGTTAGAGGTCCTACCAGGCCTTCCTGGAGGTAAGCTCCCTTTAGGCCCTCACAGGCCTCCTCAGTGTTTTGAAACACAAACACTGGGTAGATCCATGGATCGAGTAGAGAAACTCCCCTCGCTGGCAAGGGTCGTAAAGCACTATGCTAAGTCATACTCTCCAGGATGTCCCGTCTCTGAGATCCGGGCTGAGTGGTTCACTGCCTGCTTCGCAGTCCCTCGGGTTGGATGCCTTCCAAAGGCAAGTGTCCAGAGGCTCTGTCTTCGGACAGACAGGAAGTGGCCAGACTGTAGTGTCTTATGTGGTGACACCAGGTCAGGCCTGCCTGGTGGCATTTCAGGTGGAACGTTCCCCTGAATAGTGACTGGCTGGGGTTCCCTCGGGTCCCCTAGCCACATTCCCTAGAAGGGACCCTTTCTAGTTTTTGAATTGTGGTCCTAGGCCTTTGAGCTGGCCCAGGTAGACCTTCCTTTAAATCTGTGGAGGTTTTTCTTGGTATCCTTTAGCTTGGGCTATGACCGTAGGGAATGCTGTCACTGACAGCCCAGCGTGACCTGAGGGCATGCACTCCCCTCAGCATGGTGGCGTTGGTATATCGTTCCCCATTGCGTCATTCTGACGTAGTCTAGAGTTCCCTTTCGAAAGGGAACGTCTCAGGTTACGACTGTAACCTATGTTCCCTGAGAACAGGGAACGAGACACTACGTCTTTCTGCCATGCCTCGGGGCCTGCCTGCAACAGTCCCTTCAGACGATAGGATGTTGTCTTGTGTGCAAGGCTCCCCTTTATACATCCAGGTCGCGCGTTAATCAGTCAAGCTGATGATTCACGGGCTGTCGCCGGTCAACATGATTGACGTGAGTTGATATTTGATTTCAGACACCTGTCACGCCTGAGGCGTTTCCCCATTGCGTCATTCTGACGTAGTGTCTCGTTCCCTGTTCTCAGGGAACATAGGTTACAGTCGTAACCTGAGACGTTTTCTTATGTCTCATTCGAACTACAGAAACGCGACCCGATTTGGCAAACTTGCATAGTGTGGTTATAGCAGATATAGGGCCGCAAAGCGAATCCAGAAGTGCCTTTCACCCTGTTACAACTTGATGAACCACTGATACGATTTTGGAAACATTATTTTAAGGTAGAAAATGTTACTTAGTGTTGCTTTAATAATAATCCTGGAAAATTTACCTCAGAAGTGCTGGAAGATTCATTTCGAGGAGCAACGGATCCAGCTGAGGAATAGGTCAGTTCTACATTTGCTTTGTTCTAATCGCAATAGTGTCTGTACGCAAAAAGACTGTTTAAATATGAATCGCGTTTCTGTGTGTGAATGAATGAACACACAGATGCGTGCTGTTGTGTAGCTACTACAGCTGGCAAAAATACTGTTTAAATATGAATCGCGTTTTTGTGTGTGAATGAATGAACAGCTTTTACCAAACTCTATTGCTATACTGAGATGAGTAAAAATCGACTACAAAAATCGGATAGATTATAAAGTTTTTACTGTAAAATACTGCCACATCAAATAAGCTTATAATGTTGCCAATTTCTGCTCATATGTTAAATATATATATATATATATATATATATATATATATATATATATATATATATATATATATATATATGAAGAGTTTGGTTCCAAAACGCGATAAATCCATTTTGATTAATTTGAGTAAAAATGTGTTTTCTTTGCCAAGAATGTGGCAAGATGAAAACCACTATTTTCTGTTTCAAACTTTCACATAGCATCTTTAGGTTATAATAAAAAAAAATTCAAATCCAGATTTTGATTTTCAAAGATTTATTATAAAAACTGATAATTTTTTCCCCAAAATGCAATAAATTCATGACACTTTTTTTTCAAAATGCAATTAATCCATTGAATCAATATAAAAGTTATTTTTCATATTGAAAATACACAACAAAATAAGTTGATCCACATATGACAGCCTCTGAACTTGGTCAATATCTTATTACAGGCACTGGACTAAAGATACATTCAATCAGCCATCGCTAGGAAATACCTCCTGAACTTTTTTGATGGCGATCATCTGTAAAATGGCTTGGTCCTGCTCGGTTTTCGTTGACTTTGAGAAAAACAATTGAAAGTTTTTTCAAAAGATCCCCTGGGGTCAACGTGTCAGCGTGACAGAAGTTTGATGCTGTCGTGTGAGAACAAGCAACAGCCGTCATTTTTCCTCCTCTCGCGTGCCTCGTCTTCTTAATCTCCTCACGTAAATGATTAGATTTCGATGGCTTACATTTCTTCCCTACCGCAGAAACCACCAGAGGTTCATCAATGCCGTCAAAATTATAAAAGATTTTGTTTGATTGTTGATCAAAAAGGTCAAAGTAGATAGGAAAAACTAGGATGCCGGGTGTATTCAGAGCGCCGCCGTTACTGTTTACAATGCGTGGAATGGTGCGCTGTGATTGGTTGAGCGGATTTATAGCATTCTGCAGAGAAAGGAGACTGGCGTTTGACGCGGTTTGGAAAGAAAGGGAGAAAACATGACAGAATAACACGGCGGATATCGCATTTTACGTAAAATTTAAAATGGACTTTTCAATACCGACCCTATACAATACTGATTTTTGTGGGAACAAATTTTTTTTTTAAATGGCGTTTATCGCGTTTTGGAACCAAACTCTTCATATATTAGGGATGGGACGAAATATCGTTTGACAAAATATCGCGATACAAAACGTGACAAAACGCATCGAGGTCGAAAAAAATGGATCGCGAAATAAAGATAGATGGCACTGCTGCATGATTTGCATAGTATATAAATAATTTAGTGTATTATATGTGTGTGTATGTATATGGGGCAGACATACAGTCTATGGTGGCAGGCTGGCAGCACCATCTGCTGATCAAGCAGGGTAAAACTAAATGAAAAAAAAAATTATATCCGGGGAACGGTGCGGTACGTCGTCACGTCAAGACAGCGCATGTTGCAACAACAACACTGCAGTCTACAGCGAGCTAACAAATATTAGCATTAGCACCAACTGCCTTGCCCCCAAACAGCCAACCATGGAGTCAAATGAGGTCGAAATTGAGGACGCTCCGCCTAGATACAAGTCATATGTCTGGCAGTATTTTGGCTTTCTCATTAAAAAAGACAAAGACGGCAATAGAGTAACTGACAAGACTAAGACTGTGTGTAAGCTATGCCATGCTGTCATTCCGTACACCACATCCAACACATCAAACATGAACCACCACCTTCAACGTCACCATAAAAATGTGAAGACGGCCCCGGAGAAAACGAGCCTACTGAAGAGACAGCTGACCATGAAACAAGCGCTGACACCAACTCTACCTCCGTCAAGTCCGCGCGCAAAACAGATAACCAGGCTCATTGGCAAATTCATAGCGGACTATATGGCTCCATTTAACATGGTAGAGAACAGAAAATTCATCCAAATGTTCAATGTGCTGGAGCCCAAGTTTAAGATGCCATGTCGAGGACATTTTTCAGAGAAGGTAATCCCGGAAATTTACAATGAAACCAAACAAAGCGTGAAAGAGTATCTAAAAAATGCCGACTGTGTCGCCCTGACCACCGACAGCTGGACCTCGCGTGCAACACAGAGTTATATAACCATCACGGCAGAAGTCATCAATGAGAAATGGGAGAGAAAAAGCTTTGTGTTGCAAACTCGTGAGCTAAGTGAAAGTCATACTGGTGTTAACATAGCTCACGTGTTGAGAAATGCACTGAGTGAGTGGGAGCTAACGAGGCCACAAACAACCATTGCTTGTGTCACAGACAACACGAGCAACATGGACATTGCTGTGAGAGAGAGCGGTCTCCACCCTCACATCAAGTGCTTAGCGCATGTTGTGAATCTGGCCAGTAAGCGAGGCTTGGCTATATCCCGCGTCGCGCGCCTTCTTGGTCGTGTGCGAAGAATAACTACATTCTTTCACAAGAGCACCACGGCCACCGGCGTCCTGACCAACAAGCAAACCCAGTTAGAGCTGCCTCGGCATAAACTCATCACCGATGTCCCGACCAGGTGGAATAGCACATACGACATGCTGGCGCGCTACCTGGAGCAACAAGCAGCTGTCTCAGCAGCGCTGAGCTGCCCAGGAATCCGAAGGAATGCGAGAGAAATTGACACTCTGGATAACACTGATATATCAGATGTCGAGGACTTAGGCCCCGTTCACACTGCAGGCAAAAGTGGCCCAAATCTGATTTTTTTGGGGTCAAGTGTCCAGGTCAGACTTCTTCAGAGGTAGTGTGAACACTCAAATCTAGCCCAGATCTGATTTTTTCACATCAGATTTAGACCACATACATATGTGGTACTGAATCAGATCCAGATCTGATTTTTTTCAATGCGGCTGCAGTGTGAACAGCCAAGGCGGATTTGATGCGACTTTTATGTCAATCTACGTCGACAAGTCACAATTATGCATCGGCGATGAAGCCCTAGACACAACAGACATAGACAGTACTCTAACATTAAAAACTTGAGAGTGAGGTGTTAGACCTAATTAGTATATGGGAAGATACTTTAATTCAAGCTAAACTAGAAGGATCCTACCGTAACCGCTCCGTTTTTTGAAAGAATTGCACACGAAATGGAAGAACGGGGACACAGGAGAACGTGGCTGCAGTGTCAAACTACGCATCCACACAGACCTTTGTAGTGAATTTGCAGCCATAAACCCGCAAAAGGCAAAAATAGCCAATTTTGCTCTCTTTCTCTTCGTTCTTCTCCTCCTCAGCACCTGCTAATGTTAATGTTATGGCTTCCATTACACAAACATTTTTAAACAAATGTGATGTGAATATGCTTACTTCCTCCATAACCTCCCGAACTTTAGTGCAACCGCGTGCTGTGTCTGATGTCATTGTTATTGTTCTTTTGCGCATGCGGGTTAGTTTGAAACCTCAAACAGTTCACACTGCAATCAGATATAGGTCACATTTTAAAAGGTAATGTGAACAGCCAATCAAAAAATCGGATCTGAGCAAAAAATCAGAATTGAGCATTAAGACTTGCGGTGTGAACGGGGCCATAGTGAAACTGCTTAAGCCACTGAACACAGCCACAACAGTTGTCTGTGATGAAAAAGAGCCCACTGTTTCACTGATAATGCCACTGAAGTTCATGATCGAGCAAAGCATGTCACCAGACGAAAATGACACACAGACCATCGCCAACATGAAAAGCGCTATTCTACTCGACATCTCGGACCGGTACTCTGGGGACTGTAATGACATGCTGCAGGAGTGCACTGCGCTTGACCCACGATTCCGAAGCCTGTCCCATCTGAATGATGAACAACGCGAGTCCGTCTATGCCCGAATACGTGAAAAAGCTTCAGCACTTCATGAGCAGCGCAACCAGGTAGGCTAACTTTTATTGAAAAAAAAATGAGGTGCCCTGCACATGTGTGTAACTCTGTATGTGTAGGCCAGAGCCCGAAAACTTATTTCTCATATTGTTTTTTTATTAGTCGATGAGAGAGAGAGAGAGAGAGAGAGAGAGAGAGAGAGAGAGAGAGAGAGAGAAAGAGAGAGAAAGAGAGAGTCTCTGTGTGCGTGTGTCTGTGAGAGTGGGAGGGAGTGAAGGATTGAAAGACAGAAATGTTTGAGCTAGTTTTATTTTATTTTTTTCAGACCAGTGACATAGATGAAAGAACCACTAGGGTCAGTGCTTCAACATCAGGGGCAGCAGCAGAGCAGGCCAGGGTCATGGTTGAGGCAGCACAGGGAGCAGAGCAGAGCCAGGAAGAGCCAGTGGAAGGAGAAAGGCAGATGCAGGACGTGACACAGCCTCCCCCACTAAAAAAGACAGCGTTAGAAGATCTCCTTGGGAGCTCCTACACTACTGTTGTTGAGACAGTGCAGTCCAGCAGAGGGATTGAAATGGAGATACTCTCCTACAGAAATGGGATTCCTATCCCACTCAACAGTAGTCCACTTGAGTGGTGGAAAGTTAATGCATATGCTTACCCCATACTTGCCCCCCTTGCCAAAGCCTACCTTTGCATTCCTTCTACGTCAGTGCCCAGTGAGCGTGTCTTTTCCACAGCAGGAGACATTGTGTCTGCTCAAAGATCACTGATTACACGAGAACATGTTGATATGTTAGTTTTTTTGAAGAAGAAGAACCAGTCCTGAGATAACTTAACCTAGGATTAGAGCAGCACTAAGGGAGTGTTCTTGTTTGTGTTTGGCCAGTTAGGCCTTGTGTTTCCCTGTGTGCAGCTGAAACAAAAATAAATAAGTTGTTGTTATACAGTACAATTTTTTTCTTTTTTTTTCTTTTTTGATATCGTATCGTGACGTATCGTATCGTGACCCTGGCATATCGAGGTGCATCGTATCGTGAGTTTAAGTGTATCGTCCCATCCCTAATATATATATATATATATATATATATATATATATATATATATATATATATATATATATATATATATATATTATGTTTTGTCAAAAATAAAGTCATCAACGTCAAATACGTATGATAAAATGTATACTTTAGTTTTTCCAAAGAAAGATTACACTGGAAATATTGTTAAAATTTTAATTGTTGTTGTAATTGTATAACCTTTTTAATAAAATAGCAAAAAAAATATGTAAACAAGGATAGATGTAAACAAAATCTTAAAAGGTCAATATAAGCCTTCTCTTTAAATTATTTTTATTGTGTTTTATTAGACAAATTTGGGTAGAGAATATATTCCAAAACTTTCTGAAAATACAGTATGAGAACAATTAACTGCACAATTACTAGAAATGTTTACCTTGGATATTCTACAATTTGCAAGCACAATTTGTGAAAAAAAAAACAACAACTATAAAACAACAACAATATATATATTTTGTCCTTGCATTCTTTCTTGTGGCTCAGTGACACACCTGAATGAAAGGCTCGGTGTCTTCTCAGGTGTGAACCTCTCATTATTCATGATGGTGTTTGGATCATTCATGCCCCTACGCATAAAAAGTGTCTTACAAAATTTAAATCAATGTATTGTTTTATGTGAATGATTAGGCAGGATGATTTTCACATCATTTTGAAGAAAAAACTCTAGGCGACAAAATGCATTATTCAGAAGTCTTGTGGAAACATATTTAGTATGTGTTTTGTGGCCTTATTTCAGAAACTTTTATGTTTAGTTTTTTCAATAACCATGCATAAACATTATTCTCTCAAAAATACAAACATGTACATACATGTTGCTCACATATTATGGTAGCCCTAGATGGTAGGTAAATAGAGTGTAATTACACCTTTGCAATTAATATGTTTATAAGCAACTGAAAAAAGCACAAATGTCAGGGTATGTCAAGACATCTCAAGGACCCCAAAAACACCTTAGGCACCAGAGGGTTAAGAAACCTTCAGTTATTTAGTCTGCTATCTATGGTATCCCCACAAATAAGCTGAAGAAGGGGAGATGTAATGTATTGTGTTGCCACTAGAGCGCTTTACCAGCTGCTACGTTGGCTGGGCCAGTTCCTTTGTGTGGACACCAGCAACAAGTCAAGGTTCTGTGTTCTTCAGTACAGCAGTTATTGTGCAGTCACACTCGCTGTCTTTATTGTCTCCAGCATTTTACATCAGATACATCTTTTACTCTTTAACTCTGAGCATTTTATGTTATTGTATTGATTATCTTTGTATTATGTCAGGCAAATGTATCATGCCAATTTCATAATCAGTTCATTGTTACATTTGAATTACTCTGAAATTATTTTCTCAAGTAGATTAGTGAAGTCTTATGTTTCCGCAAAACTGCGTCCAGGGTTAAGTACATACTAGATTCTAGTTTAGATGGAGCGTGAGGCACATCTGGTGGGATTCTAGATTCCTGACTAACTGCGTGAAGTTGTTATGCAGTCGCAAATAGGGGGCTAGATAAAAAAACGATTGAGGTAACAGCAAGCGTTAAAGCAGCATTAACCTAATGTACTAGTCATAATCTCTGGTTATTGTTCTGGCTTTAACTGAGTTGTTATATGGGCGACTGTAGGGGCTACATGGGTACTTTTTAATAATAGCAAGTGTGTATGCGGCGTTGTTGAACTGCTTTAGCCATTACCTCTGGTTATCTATCAGACTGGTGAATTTGTGATCGTGAGATCCACGTAAACGGTCGGCGCGAGACTCTCTGAGTGACGTAGCTTCCTAATGAACGAGTAAAATATAAAGTAAAGAGTTAAATAGAACAATCAAATGTATTGCTAAACAATCAACATCGTGTTGTGGCCTCATAGTTTCAAAGAAAAGGATCAGCACCTTGTTACAATGGGATCCACTCGGTGAAAGTATGGTCAGAGCACATTTTGATTCAAAGCACTTTAAACTTAACATCATACAATGCTACGCACCAAAAAATGAAGCAGAGGAGGAGGACAAAAACGACTGGTATGAAGTACTACAACACACAGTCTCTGGTGATATGCTGCTGGTATTGGGTGACATGACTGCTAAGGTTGGAGCTGACAACACGAACTGTGATAGAGTTATGGGAAGCCATGACTTTGGGGTAAATAAATGACAATGGCAGCAGACTCATTGACTTTTGCTTGGACAACAATCTAGTGGCCGTAGGCACCATTTTCAATATAAGGTCATCCACAAGCTGACATGAAAATCATCTGATGGTAACATGACCAACCAGATTGACCACATCCTTATCAACAGAAAGTGGCGCAGGTCTTACCAAGATGTCAGAGTGTGTCGAGGTGCAGATTTTAACAGTGATCACTACCTTGTGAAAAGTACTATTAAACTCAAACTTTGCAAGGTGAATCAGGAGAGTCAGCAACATAAACAGCTAGATGTTGCCAAGATCAAGTGTCCTCAAACCAATGGGAAATTTATACTGGAATTAAGGAACCATTTTAGTACCTTAGATAAGACAACAGATAAGGACCCAGACCTTAACACCAAGTGGGGAGGCCATTTTAAGAAGACCTATATTGATATTGACATCTATTGAAATCTTATGCTATAGGAAGAGGAAACATAAGGAGTGGTTAACACCTACAACTTGGGGGAAAATAGAGGAAAGGAAACAACTTAAAGCCAAGATGCTCAGCATTAAGTCACCAAGGATCCAAGAGCAAGTCCAGAAAGCCTACAAATCCAAAGATAAGGAGGGTGAAGAAGAGTGCCAGGAAGGTTAAAAAAGCCTTTGTAGAGGAGATATATTGCAAGGCTGAGTGTGCCACAAAGAGAGGTCAATTCAGTGCTGTAAATAAGATCACTAAACGGCTATGTGGTGGAAACAAGAACCAGTCTGCCCCAATTAAATATAAGAACAACAACATCCTCTCAACTGAACACGAACAAGCCAACAGATGGGTACAATACTTTTGTTAAATACTCAACAGGCCTGTAAAATTTGTTAAAACCATTCCATTTATACTTGGCCAAATAAATGCATCTTGGCAAAACAAATACTAATCCAAACATTGGTTCCCGCTCTATATGCAAATTCAACAGAATTTCACCAGCCGTGGCTTGGGCGGTTGGCTTTTGGGTCACTAGCACCGAATGTTTTTTTATTTTATTTTTTTATTTAAAGCTCAGAATCATTTAGGTTTCTTAATAGTGTTGTCAAAATATTAATTTTCAAATACATATCTGTACTGAAATATTTTAAACGTTTCAATACCGCTTTTCCGCAGTATCTATACACTGATACAAGATACCATCTCAAACAAGTCTCACAAGTTCATGCACACTGCAGTACTACATAGTCACGCCTCCTTTCATTCACTAAGTGTCACTCGTCCCGAGCCCAGAGATCACACTACCAGCGATATGCATTAACAAAATTACATGATCCCATTCATTTTCATTGGTGAGCGTAAATTTAGGTAGGGCAGATTCTGGGTCTTAGCGCTAGTTTATGATAAACATTTTGTAAGCTTTGTATCCTTATCGCTGAACACATCAGTCACACTTTTGGCAGAATTTTAATGTCCTTGCGGTATTCAGCCTGTGGGTGGCGCTCTACTTATGATTGGCATACCTTAGTAAACAAATGCATAGAATGTCATCATAAGCCCTATTCACACGGGACTAGTATTATCTGGGGACCTCGTGTGAATTTAAAATTACCCACCCACATCTGAATTTCATGTGGTGCATTCGCACGGGATAAGCGAAGTCTGTGATTTTACTCGAATTTACTGACTTATCTCCCGGAACCTGTATATAACGCAGGCTTTGCATAACATCCGCTTCCTTGTTTCTCAAAATGGCTGCTAGTGCTATAAAGAAAACCCAACACTGGACGCGGAAGGAGACACTCTATTTAATCGACGTTTGGGGTGAACCACATTACCAAAGGCAATTTGAACAAATGGTGCACAACCACACCGTTTGGGAACTTATTCACAAAGACCTCGTCCTCTGGTGCCCGTCTATACAGGACTTTGGAGATTGGACCAAGTGTAAAGAAAAGTTGGACTACCTGCGAAGAAAGTACCATGATAGCCTCAAAAACAACACGAAGACCATATCAAGCCCCATTAAATGTCCTTATTTTGATGAACTGGACGCTGTTCTCTGTAAGATTAATCAACATTTCCCTTCTAACGTTAGCTAACATATGGTACAGTAATTAGCCAGTTTAGCCGCTATATAACGTTTCTCCGTTTCAGCGGCTATAGTAAGTTCCTGTAACGTTAACATTATGCAAACATATGCTACAGTACAAGCCAGTTTAGCAGCAATGTACAGCGGATAACGTACAGTAACGTTAACTGTATGCTAACTTTAGTAATGCCGCACAATTTAGACAACCACTTGCCAATTGTTGATCCATAGCAAAGCACAGTAGCTTTACACTAGTTTTCTATTGTTTTTTTGTTTTTTTTTACAGGTTGCTGACCTATGAACAACCCCGGAGACATAATGATGGATAACAAGGGGAGTTCAGATGAGGAATCTGACTGTGGTAAGCAGTCTACACTGGCCTGTACACTACATAATACTGTAACGCTATATTGTGTTGTTAATTTATATGTAGACATTGTATCTTCTCTATAGTTAAAGAAATAAGTAGAAGCATAATAAATCATTACTGAGTGAACCTGCTCTATTTTCTTTTGTATTCAGCAAGTTCATCTGAGAGCCCTAAGGATCACTACACCTCAAGGGAAAATGATGCAGAGGATGAGGCGTCCAGTCATGGCTCAGCCCCTAAAGCACCCCCACCCCCACCCCCACCCCCACCTCCTCCTCTTGCTGAACCCAAGCCACAAGGTGGGCTCTCATGTTGGTAATAGTTTTCAATAAGGTACACAAATGTAGGTAGTTACTTAGAAGCGAATGGATGATACGGTTAGCTGTACTATGATACTTAAAAGTATCAATATTTTGTGAATGTACCTTTGGGCGATACTTGTTTTGGCTACATGCGTGTGTCGGAGGCAACAACACTACCACACACTAGGTTCAGTTCAGTGATGCACCTGCTACGAGCAGGAAATTGTATTTTAGCTTTGTATTTTAGCTCCCATAATAACTTTTATTGTTTTTTGAAACAAGGCTTGTCTGGTCTATGTTGTGGTGGACGGCAATAAACCTGCACTCACAAAATCCCACGGCAAGTCTCCCTCACCCTGCTTATAGTAGCCTACCACCATTACAGCATAATATACAGACTACACACCACAGCATCACTTTAATTGAGAATAAAAATAAAAGGAATTATGAGAGCTCATAATTTTCTTAACAGGTGCATCACTAAACTGAACTTTGGCACATTGCGTTGGGCACTGACATTGCCAGGCACACAGATGTAACCAAAACAAATATCCTAAATGTATATTCACAAACCATTAATTTACCTTTATATAGCTCTTACCAAATTAATTTAAATGAATCACTGCAGCATTGAATGTTCCCGGTATTTATAGGTTTTAACATCGGAATTTGCTGAAATAAATGTTTTGTCTTTGCAGCACATCGCCGAAGAAAGGGGCGAAAAACACAGATAATGGAGGCAATGGACAAGGGTCTGGACCGTCTCCTGCAAAATGAGAACACCCATGACTACGACAGGGAGCATTTTGAATGGGAGAAAGAGATGGAGAGAAATAGAATGGAGCTGGAAAGGAAACATCTTGATTTTGAAATGAAGAAGATGGAAGCTGATGCAAAGAGAGCAGAAGAGAAGAGGGTGTTAATGCTCCAGATGTTTCAGTTCTTTAGGCCCCAGTCCCACCATTCACCTTTTTCAGACCCTTATTATTACCCTTATACACCACCTCCCCAACACCCATCAGCTAAGAGCATGTTATTTTATATCAAAACAGTGAGACAAAAGTTCAAACTTATGTGAATTGCTAAGTTCAGAAATTAATGATGCTCTGCACTTTAAATAAATGTTTGATTTCAATTTCACGTGCGTCTTGACTGCATAGTTTGGGTATGAGCTTCCAAAGCTTCCCTGCACTTCCCTGCACTGCAATTTGTATTTTGGCCTCCTGGATGTGCTCTGCTGGGGAGAGAGCAGGTACATCATGCTGCTCTAGTCCTGCCTCTGGCTGATCCAACACATCTTCCTGGGGTTCCTGGTAAGCAACTTTCTGCATTTCACAGAAGTTGTGCAACACTACACAAGCAGAAACAACATACTTCATATTTTGGGTTTGACAGTCATTTCTTTTCATAATGCATTTCCAACGGCCCTTGAGGCGACCAAATGCATGTTCAATGTGGATACGAGCACGGCTCAAGGAGGCGTTGTAGGCTGCCCTGGGTCCCCTCGATGTACCTCCCGGGAATGGCATTATTATGTTGCTTCCTGTGGACTGGAGGGAAAAAGGTACCATCCTCCAGCTTGCGGCACAGATGGGAACACTCAAAAACATATGCATCGTGGCACTTCCCAGGCCAGCCAACATCAAAATCAAGGAAGCTGTTAAGTGTGGTCTACAAGTCCTTGAAGAAGAACACTGTACCATCCTTTTCTGTTATAATAGTCGGTGGGATAGCTCGCTGGGGCAATGACTGGGATGTGCGTGCCATCCAAAGCCCCAGCACACATGGGGAATCCCGTCTTCCTCTCAAATCCTGTGATGATGGCTTAGACTTCAGGGACAGTTTTTGGCCTCTTCACAAAAACCCTCCTGAGTTTGCTCAGTGCCTCATACACCTCAACATTACTGGCAAGCTTGTAGATGGTAAGTGATACCCTCTTCTCTAGAGGTACTGGATCCAATATGTTGGTAGTTTGGGGGTTGATGTATGGGTGCAGCTGGTCACAAAGGATATTGAAGGCCTCTTTGGGCATTCTGAAGTTGAGGTACCAATCATTGTCTTGAAAAATCTGGACCACCTCTGTTTCCCAGAAGGAAGGGCCACACAGATGTTCAATTAATAAAAATCAGGGGAAGGCCTACATTTTATTACAAATTTAAGTACCTAAACTACAGAAAACTACAGAAAACTATTCGCATGAGAAAAGTGACATCAAAAGTATTAAAGAGATAGTTCGCCCATTTAAGACATGAAGTTGTATTCAATCCTTACCAGCACTATAGTGCATACACACTGACCCACTCTGTGGTCACCTCCCTGGTCAGAGTTCTGGCCGCTGGAAGTTTTTCAAGAAAGTAGTCTCGGTTAGTTTCCGGGGCCTCAAAACTGTGCGTTTTTACGTGAAAAAATGATATGCGTTTCAAAGCTTGATTCATTTACATCACAAAAAACACTCCAGACAAAATTCATACCTCAGTTTTAATCGGCACTATTTTCTTTCCATTTCTATCAATCCGCGCTGCTGTCAACGTCAACAGTGCGCACGTTCCGATCAGCTGTTCCATAGTGTTTACACAATCGAATGACAACGACGTAAAAAGTAGAAAATTAACAATGGTGCGAACTTGTAAATTCCCAGGTTGTGACCACAAGAATGTGCCGGGATCACCGTTCAGATTCCATCGTTTTCCTGTTTCGGATATAGCTATGAGACAGCTTTGGCTGGTTGCCATTGGCTACTCTGCGGGAGCTAAAATATCCAGAATCAAGGATTTTCGTGTGTGCAGTGCTCACTTCAGCGAAGACGATTACATCCCCATGTGTGAGAATGGAGGTGGCCGGTGAGTGACGCGCGCGACCGAGACGCGGGGTAGCTTTCTTATAACGTAAAGGAAGCCAGCCCGTGACCATCTACTTCTGACATCCCTTGTGAGCGGCGCGTTTGCGCGGCTCGAACAGAGGGGGAAAGCGCAGGAAGGGGCGAGCGTCATCATGTTTTTGCGTCAGCGTTTGTTTGCAGGCGTGCGTGTATAAAAACAGGCTCGTTGCTGCAGTATATGTATTTCCAGTCGCCTGAGTTTAGGAGGGGACTGAGAAATATGTGAGGAATGGAGGTTAGTCCGACCTGGGTGGGGCTAAACACTCTTCTCTCCTTTAGCCAGTGACGGGGGGGGGTAGCTTTCTTGTAACGTAAAGGAAGCTATAGCCCGAGACCGTCCGTTTCTGACATCCCTTGTGAGCGGTGCCGTTTGCGCGGCTTGACAGAGGGGGGTAAGCAGCTGTCTATGATAGCAGCGCTGTCTGCTTCATCCCCTGAGGCGACGGCAGTGCGGGCGAAAGCCGGCCGCTGCGCATCGGGAGGTGGGGGGGAGAAGGAGATAGCCAGGCTCACGGGAGGGGCTCCGGCGAGCGCTCAGCTGCTGCATCCGTGGACGGAGAGACAGCGGAAGCGTCGAACGTGGCGAGTCGAGCCCGCAGGGTCAACATCGGTAGTTCTTCGCAGAGTTTGCAGCCGCCCGAAGTAAGGGCGAAGGCTGCGTGGTCACGACCCAGGTAGAGAGCGCAGATCACATGGCGGTCCCTGTCGCTGAGCGGGGCTCTGGACGAGCCACAGGAATTGCGAGGCATTTTGCAACAAACGCCTCGCGCTCTTTTAGATGCAGTGTGTCGCGGTAGGCACACAACACAGAGCAGAAAAGGATATAATTCGCCGGATAGCGGAGCAGGCAGGGAAGGCTGAAGGCGGCCGGCTTCCTCAGGCTGATATCCTCGGCGTGCTGGTCGCTTGTTTCAACGGCAGCGGCTTCCTTAGAGTCCAGCGATGCGGAGAGCGTCGCTGAAGAGACAGAAATCAGTGAAGCAGCCTCTGAGCCAAGCGCGCCAAGCGCGCTCATTGGACGTGACGTCACGCCAAGGGCTCAGCGATAGGCTGCTGCAGTTGCCACAGGGCAGCCAATGGGCACGCGAGTCAGCCTGCCCTAGGTCTGCATGCTGCCGCACTGCGTTGACAAGATTATTAAAAATTAAGGATAATTTTTGGCTTCAGTATCTCGAGAAAGAAGACTTTCCCGCAGCGTAAGCTACTTACGCAATACGAGAGAACCTCTCGTAAGAGAACTCAGGCAGCGTAAACGAAAACTTCAGAAGCGTAAATGAAAACTCTGGAAGCGCATTTGTAAGTTCAGATCAGCGATTGAAATATGAGAAATAGTTAGCAAAACATGCAGTGTATTAAAAACGAAGTCAAAAAATGTGCCTGTGATTTATTCTTTTTCAGTTTCAAAGATATTTTATTTAGTTTCAATTTATATTTTCATTAGTTTCTTGAAAAGCTACGTTCATTATTATTGGCACAAAAAAAATTCCATATGGAACAGCTGATCGGAACACTGTTGACGTTGACAGCAGCGCGGATTGATAGAAATGGAAAGAAAATAGTGCCGATTAAAACTGAGGTATGAATTTTGTCTGGAGTGTTTTTTGTGATGTAAATGAATCAAGCTTTGAAACGCATATCATTTTTTCACGTAAAAACGCACAGTTTTGAGGCCCCGGAAACTAACCGAGACTACTTTCTTGAAAAACTTCCAGCGGCCAGAACTCTGACCAGGGAGGTGACCACAGAGTGGGTCAGTGTGTATGCACTATAGTGCTGGTAAGGATTGCATACAACTTCATGTCTTAAATGGGCGAACTATCCCTTAAAGAAATTTAAGAATGACATTTTGATTTTCAGGTAATCTAAAGTTAATACCTAAACACAGCCCTGACTACACTGCAAAACTATAAAAGAAGACCACCAGAAAACACAACTGTCAATAATGCTTGCATTTGTATAGCACATTTTTATTACATATCTTTACTGTAGTCTGCATTCTTCACTGTATCTTTACAGTTTACACACGGGCTAGCAAGATTGAGATTATTTTGATTTATTTTTTATAATAATTGTTAGGCTATTATCATTTAAATGTGCCATGTATTAGATAAGTATATCAATAATACATAAACAAAACTACTTAACAAAATAAACTATAACCATATCAAAATAGTTTATACCCGTATTATTGTTACGATCTGCTCCGAGACTCGAAGGTAAAGATCCAAAAGCAGCTTTATTTAGGGGTAATCCAAAGAACAAGCAATAGGTCATACACTGGAAGGCAGTCCAAACAAACAAACAAAACAAACAAACAAAACAGGCAGGGACCAGAGGCAAGAGAGTAATCCAGGGACCAGAGGCAAGAGAGTAATCCAGGGAACAGGGCAAGATATCCAAAAACCAAGAGACACAAAACCAGGGAAAAACACTCAGAAGTGCAGTGCAACAACATACAAAACTTCGCAGTGAGTAATGGGGTGAACCAGGCTTATATGGGGTGAACTAAACAAGAAGATGAGATACAGGTGAATGTGATAATGAGTGCTGATGAGTCCAGGCAGAGAATGATGGGAGATGTAGTCTGTGAGTGAACATGAGAGTCAGGTGTGTAGTGCCCTCTGGTGGCTCTCAAGGGCACTCCAGCTGGTTATCGTTACAATTATATTTCTTCTAGCTCAGTGGAAATGTGTTTTCAGTGGGCGACAAGATGGCATGTGCACTTTTTGCGTATGGTTGAGGGTCCGGTTAGATGGATAAAAAAACATTTCGCCAGGTTAAAATCTAATAGCTCAAGCTTTACACTTGATTTATTTGTAACATTAACCTCAAATTATGATGTGAACCCCCTCGCTTGATTGTGCATTATTTTTGATAGGCTATTGCTTGGAAATGTCTTGTCGTAGTCTTTAGATGTATGATATAAACAGAAGAATGTTATTACTGCACAGGATTAAGATCACAGACAACCTCTGCAATTATTACAAATGACTAGAGGTCCCCAGATAATACTAATCCCGTTCGAATAGGGCTTTAGAATTGCCTTAATGTAGTATTTATTGTGCCCAGATGTTGTTTTAGAATGTTGCAAGTTGTGTAGGAATTTCAGTGTCATGTCTATTCAACAATGTCATATCTATTCTCAGAACAAACATAAAACAAACACAACATAACTTATGTATATAAAGGCTATTCACATGAGCATGTTTAAATTAAAGGGTTTATACTTTTATTAATTTAATACGCTACTCCACATAGGAAGAACAGACATGTTAGTTACTGACCTGATGGAGACACATAGCTGAAGCAGACTGATATCGTCTTGGTCTGGAGCGAGGTTTTCGTGAGGTAACGTGAAAATAAGCAGGGCAGTATGAAATCTGCCCCAATGGCTCTCAATTAGAGCACGCTGCAGATCCCAGCTTAGTTTCATTATACATGCCTGTGGAATCAATGCAGTACATTTTAATATATCCAGCTCATTACACAACTTAAAATAGTTGAAAAATTTGAAAAATATTTGTTGCAGAATGCTGAACACATTTACAATTTATTATTAATTCAGTGTATATAGAGGTCTGTGTTTGGATGAATATTTGTAATATAAGCGACTGTTGGCGACTGGATGTGTCCAGTAATGTGACAAGGTTGACAAATGTTTAACTTTATGCGAATGAAGAACGACTTTCGGGAGAAACACACGTGATCTGTAAGTTTAGGCTTACAACCAGGGTTAGTTCCGTCTACATCAGTGTTATACACCTATCATTTCCCTCTGATTTTAGGGATAACTTATGAGTAGAGTTAGGTTTAGGGGTAGGGGTAGGGGTAGGGGTAGGGATATGGTTGAGATAATATTTTCGTACAGGAATATTGTTCCAGAATCAACAAAATATGTTGACCCAGGAAAGAGTCTACCCGGCAAAACTGTCACTACAGCACTACAGCATCAATTGGATACTAGGGTCCGTGTACTTTTTGTTCATTTTATTTCCTGTTTGGAATGGAATAACGAGAAATGAAAACCAGCTCGTTTATTCGTTTTTTAGTTTAGTTTAAAAAACGAAAAATGAGATTTTGGCTCGATTTTTCATTTTTCGTTAGTGGTTTACAAATCGGTTTATGGGTTCAATATTTCATTTGCACATGTGGGCGGTGCTGAAACGCCCCTTTCATCTGATCGGTCAAAACGCTCCGCCTTCAGTAGGCCTAAGCTACAAGCTTTTCTTTCTGTCAGGCAGAATAACAGTCAGTATGAGTGCGGCACTGACAAATGCACTTTAATAAAATAATGTCTGAAACCAACACTCACTGTTAACTACGCACAATATTTGAAGAAGAAATATGTTGCTGGTCATGTAATTCGTGCTGCTGCAATTAGTCTGTTTACAATTACACTCTAAATTACAGGTTTCTCTCTTTAGAACATGCGTAGTATTGTTGTACCATGGTGCTTTACTTTTCTCTCTGACCTTTTTTAATCTAATGGGTGCAACAATATCCAATGTTCCAGAGAGAATGGTGCTCATAGTGCTAGTTAATTCCTCTAGTTCATCTGTTTGTTTGGGTTCACTGAGCAGCTGAGACAGATCAGATAAGCAATTTGAAAAATTATCTAAGGTGGATGGAAGGATTGTTCTGCCTGATCGATAACGCGGCGCAGCATGATATATTACAGGAGTACGTAATATGCAATTTACCATGTAATGGTCAGTGACATCATCACTTTGTGGAATGATATCTATATCGGTTGGATTGGTTCCATGTGATATAATTAAATCGAGTGTATGATTAAAACGATGAGTTGGTCCGGTAACGTTTTGCTTGACCCCAAAGGAGTTTAATAAATCTGTAAACGCAGCCCCTAACGCATCATTTGGATTATCTACGTGTATGTTAAAATCTCCAACAATTAATGCTTTATCGACATTGACTAATAGGTCTGAGAGAAAATCTGCAAACTCTTTTAGGAAATCAGCGTAAGGCCCAGGCGGTCTATATACAGTAGCCAAGGCTAGAGATAATAGGGAAGTTTTTCTAACATCTAAGAGCGTAACATTTAGTACAAGTACTTCAAACGAAATAAACTTATAACCCGTTTTCTGACTAACATTGAGAATATCTCTATAGATTGTTGCAACACCGCTGCCACGACGAATCAGATGGGGCTCATGCTTATAGGAGTATCCTGCTGGGGTAGACTCATTTAGGCCGAAATAATCATTTGGTTTAAGCCATGTTTCAGTAAGGCAAAGTACATCGAAGCTATTATCTGTGACTATTTCATTTACAATAACTGCCTTAGGTGTGAGTGATCTAATGTTTAGAAGACCTAGCTTTAGAAATTGTTTTTGTTTACTAATAGCAACATTTTCTGTTTTAATAACAATTAGATTTTTCCTAGATCCTGCAGTAAATTTATTATTTGATCTCACTAAACGAGGAATAGACACAGTTTCTATGCCATGTTCTACACTAGAATTTATATCAGTTAAATTGTGGTGCAGCAAAGACTATGATTTGGACTTTTGGTTACTAGTCAAAAGGTATTTAACATTTTGGAGATGTTATCCGACAGAAGATCCGCTCCGAATCTGCTTGGGTGTAAGCCATCAGCACGGAAAAGCCTAGGACGCTTCCAAAACAGATTCCAATTATTTACAAAGAGCAGTTTGTGCTCATTGCACCATGACATTAACCATTCATTTAGCGCGAATAATCTACTAAACTTTTCTTGTCCTAGTCAGTACGTGGGAAGCAGTCCTGACACAATAATCGTTGTTTCAGGCGATGTGCTGTGTACCGTATCAATCAGATTCCTGAAGTCTTTCTTCAGAACCTCCGTCTGGCGCAGCCTGATGTCGTTCACTCCCGCGTGCAGGACCACAGTTCCGACGCGCTTGTCACCATTCAGAATCTCGGGAACGTGAGCAGCGATTTCAGAAACACGAGCAGCAGGAAAGCAGTGACTGTGCACCTTACTTTTACCTAACGTAGCGTGTACGTGCCGAACGATC
Organism: Vimba vimba; assembly: GCA_022828995.1. Taxonomy (NCBI): domain Eukaryota; kingdom Metazoa; phylum Chordata; class Actinopteri; order Cypriniformes; family Leuciscidae; genus Vimba; species Vimba vimba. The sequence continues at coordinate 19,155,792 of CM040824.1, read as the reverse complement.
GAATCGCAGATGATCACAGCATCGCGTTCAGTTTCGCGAAGAGGGGAGAAGCGGTTTTGGGTGGATATCTCGAAAACCGGGAGGGTCGGAGAGAGTCTTCTTGGTCTAGACCTGACTCGCGTCTTCCGCTGCGGAACCATCCAGGCTTCGTGGTGGCGTGTTGGAGCCGGAGTGAACGAGACCATGGCTGATCGCGACCTCGGCGCTCGGGACCGATGTTGAGAAACGCACGGAGTAGACGAGGTCGGAGTTAGCGGGTTAGTAACGTTAATCACTGATTTGTGTGCATCGGCGCGTGATGTTTCAAGAGCTAAACGCCGGTCTATCAGCTCGGCTTGTCTCACTAAAAGGTCGTGGATCTGTTTCTCAACAGCTTCCAGCTCAGACTGCAATGCGTGAAGCTCAAATGTGTCCTCACCTGCACCAAAAGGTAGACTACTTACATCTGATATATTCACCATTTTAACAGATGGTCAGTAAGTTAGCAACGACGCTACCAGTGATGCTATCAATATTAATACTAATTTATGACTGAAGTCTTGGATATAATCCGTCTTTTTAGTGGTACGGGTGTAGAGTAGATAGGCAAAAAAATGTTTGTTTGTAAGTGAGTGTGGAGAAGACGCGTTCAGCCGTGATCCCCAGGAGTAACCTTTAAGAGTATCCGGCGTTGGATCACTAAAAGGCTTGAGACGCGTCTGCTCAACAGTCCGCGTTGTGACTATGAGGTTTGAGCAGCAGTGCTTCTCAGTGAGGAAAAGTAGAAAATGTTCGTTGTAAGTGAGTTTAACCCTCTGGGGACTAAGCCCTTTTTGGTCCGTTTTCTCTATTTTTACATTTGGGCTTATAAATCATATGTAATGGAGATGGAACACCATGTGTTTGGTATCTATGGATTCAGAAGACCCTAAGCTAACATAAGAATGCATGTAATGTGTTTTTAAAGGAAGTATGAGTAAAGAAATTACAATAAACTAGAGAATTTCAAAAACAAAAATTTTATTTTAGTCATGTATTACTGAAAATCACACCTCACACAACAATAGTGAACAGTTTTTGAACAAAAAAAAATATTTTTCAAACCCTTTGCTAGACAGATATTTGTAATTGTTCAATCAAAAGTGTAAAGAACAATGAAATAATGAACTTTATATACAGCGTTTTTTCAAAAAGCTGTCAGCTTCGGCTTTCTCCACGTCACTTTCCAGTAATTGTTCCAGAGCTTGTTCTGAGGTAAATCTTTTACTGCTTGCCATCATACAAGTGCTAAAACTATAAAATAATAATGCTATAATTGCTAATATGCTATAAATATTAAATATTGCTAATATATATAAATATTATAATCGTTCTGTCTCTCTCTCTTTCTCATATAAATCTCTGTGTGTAATACGCTGCTCCGTTCGCTCTCTGTCTCCTTCTCCACTCGACGCGGCTGTTTGCATCATATCACTTACTATAATACCACCCCTTGCAAGGCTAAGGAGTCCTCTGATTAGCTAGAATAAGTCATGGTAACCTTCTGATTGGGTAAGAAAAATATTCCTTCCAGCGGCAATTTTTCCATTGGTCTTTGCGTGTGGAATATTCCTAGCAACATCGATTTCATTGGCCTTATACGCAGTGGTATTACGCAACAAGGAAGTGTGTATACCATATACCATTGTTTTCAGCGGAATCTGAGGAAGACGGCAAAAAAGACCGCATCTCTCTATCATTGATAGTTTTTAAGATAATTACACTTTTGTAAAAGGATGCCATTTTGGGCGGTACCGCCCAATCCGTCCCGAGAGGGTTAAAGAGAAAAATCAAGAATTATAAATCAAATCGATGGAGCTCTAAAGACAACATCAACGCGTTCAACAACGCGACGCATGCGCATTCGTCAAACGGAAATACATCTACATATTCTCAACTATCTCGATGACTGGCTCATACTAGCACACTCTCGAGATCAGTTATGCGAACACAGGGACCTCGTGCTCAGGCACCTCAGCCAGCTGGGCCTTCAGGTCAACTGGGAAAAGAGCAAACTCGCCCCCGTGCAGAGGATCTCTTTTCTCGGTATGGAGTTGGATTCGGTCGCACAGACAGCCCGCCTCACAGAGCAACGCGCTCAGTCGGTGCTGAACTGCTTGAACACGTTCAAAGGCAGGACGGCAGTCCCACTGAAATTCTTTCAGAGGCTCCTGGGGCATATGGCAGCAGCAGTAACTCCGCTGGGGCTGCTTCATATGAGATCGCTTCAGCACTGGCTTCACGGCCGAGTCCCGAGATGGGCGTGGCATCACGGCACTCACCGGGTGGCAATCACACCGGAGTGCCGCCAGACCTTCAGTCCGTGGTCAGACCCCTCGTTCCTTCGGGCAGGAGTTCCCTTGGAACAGGTGTCCAGACATGCTGTGGTGTTCACAGATGCCTCTGCCACAGGCTGGGGTGCCACGTACAACGGGCATGCAGTGTCAGGGGTGTGGACGGACCCCCAACTGCATTGGCACATCAACTGCCTCGAGTTGCTTGCAGTACGTCTCGCTCTGAGCCGCTTAAAAAGGCCGCTTCAGGGCAGAGACGTGCTGGTCCGTACGGACAACACTGCGACCGTTGCGTACGTCAAGGTGGTCTACGCTCACATCGCATGTCGCAACTCGTCCGCCATCTCCTCCTTTGGAGTCTGAAGCATCTGAGGTTGCTTCGAACCATGTATGTCCCCGGTGTGCTCAACCGTGTGGCCGACGAGCTATCACAAGCTGTGCTCCCGGGAGAATGGCGACTCCACCTCCAGGCGGTCCAGCTGATCTGGAGAGAGTTCGGAGAGGCTCAGGTAGACCTGTTTGCCTCCTCAGAGACCTCCCATTGCCGGTTGTTTTACTCACTGACCGAGGGGACACTCGGCACGGATGCACTGGCACACAGCTGGCCCCGGGCCTCCGCAAATATGCATTTCCCCCAGTGAGCCTACTTGCACACACCCTGTGCAAAGTCAGGGAGGATGAGGAGCAGGTCCTTCTGGTGGCTCCCTATTGGCCCACCCGGACTTGGTTCCCAGAACTCATGCTCCTCGTGACAGTCCCTCCCTGGCCCATTGACAACCATGTTGTACTGAGACCCCGGCCTGGCTATGTGCCCAAGGTTCCTACCACTCCCTTTAGAGATCAGGTAGTGAACCTGCAAGCGCTGCCCATGGAGGAGGCAGACCCAGCCCTTGCTTTGCTCTGTCCCGTTCGCGCTCTGCGTATGTACGTGGACAGGACTCAAAGCGTCAGGACCTCAGACCAGCTCTTTGTCTGTTACGGAGGCCAGCAGAAGGGAAAGGCTGTCTCCAAGCAGAGGATGGCCCACTGGATAGTGGATGCCATCGCCTTGGCTTACCAAGCTCAAGGCATGCCCTGCCCGCTCAGGTTGCATGCACACTCCACGAGAGGCGTTGCATCCTCCTGGGCGCTGGCACGTGGCTTCTCACTAACAGATATCTGTAGAGCTGCGGGCTGGGCGACACCTAACACGTTTGCTAGGTTCTATAGCCTACGTGTAGAGCCTGTGTCCTCCCGTGTTCTCACCCTAAACGGGTAGAAGCACTGTGAGTACCGGTTCTGTCGGCTTGCTGCACCCTACTGTGCACCCTTATTGCTCCGGAGTCAAAACCTGTTGAGTCCTCCAAACACCCTCGGCCCGGACGTGGCGGAGCGTCCGGTGCCAGGCCTTTTCCCGCTGAATCCTTGAGGACCGGGTCTAGGTTGGGTCCCATATGTGTGACCATACGGGGATTCCATATGTGTATATTCTCCACGGCTGCTCCTAAACGAAAGCCTGTGTCTTTCCCTTGGGCTAAGTCACCCATTATTCATATGCAGTACAACCCTCGGGTTAGTCCATATGTTATTCCCACATAACTCTCCTTAAGAATGTGGCTTCCGCAGTGTTCCCCTCCCTCAGATTGGGCACGCTTTCCCAGTGTTATCCAATAATCTCACTGTATGGGTTATCACAGAACAACAGTGACGGATACTCTCGGTGTAAGCCCTTTCCTATCATCCTTCCAGGCAAGAAGGTGTGGAGGCTTACGCTGAATGGGGTGCAGCAGCTGTGGCGCTTTGGTAGGGATTCCTATTCGTACGTCGTAGTGACCAGACGATAGGGAATGTCTCGGTTACATATGGTAACCCTCGTTCCCTGAGGGAGGGAACGGAGACGTATGTCCCGTCGCCACATCTGCTGCTACCCGCCGGGGCGACCAGATTTTCAGGCTTGGCTCCTCAGCAAAAAACTGAAGTGCAATCGCACCAGCTGCTCGTTAAATACCCGCGCTGCGAGGCTGTGCAGCTGATGCAAATGATTGCACGCCAATGTGTATTGGCTTGTTTTAGTTTCACTCGAAGTAGATTGGCCTCTCTAGCGAGATTCCTATTCGTCGTTCACCACGACGTACGTCTCCGTTCCCTCCCTCAGGGAACGAGGGTTACCATATGTAACCGAGACGTTACTGTCCACCTCTGGATGTTTTACACAATAAGGATATATTCCCATTGGGTTGTTGGGTTTTCATGTTTAATGGGAACTTTAGATATAATGATTTCAATACTGTACAAACTGTGTTATCCCCTAACTCTAATGTAACAGTTATGGGTATGTCATCTACGGACATCTAATATTACGGACATATTATCATGGTACAGTTCAGCCTATTTTTATTTTTATTTCCACTTCCCTTTTATCCAAAGAGATATCTGAACTATTTGCACTGTATTTATCAATGGGAAATACATCATGCTAAAATAATTGGTCATAGGCTATACTGTAGCTCACATTATTGGGGTTGCTTGCAGCAGCACGAATTACGTGACCAGCAACATATTTCTGCTTCAAATATTGTGCGTAGTTAACAGTGAGTGTTGGTTTCAGACATTATTTTATTAAAGTGCATTTGTCAGTGCCGCACTCATACTGACCGTTATTCTGCCTGACAGAAAGAAAAGCTCGTAGCTTAGGCCTACTGAAGGCGGAGCGTTTTGACCAATCAGATGAAAGGGGCGTTTCAGCACCGCCCACGTGTGCAAATGAAATATTGAACCCATAAACCGATTTGTAAACCACAAACGAAAAATGAAAAATCGAGCCAAAATCTAATTTTTCGTTTTTTAAACTAAACTAAAAAACGAATAAACGAGCTGGTTTTCATTTCTCGTTGTTCCATTCCAAACAGGAAATGAAATGAACAAAAAGTACACGGACCTACTAGGATCACAGAATTCGGCATTACAGCATCAATTGGCTACTAGGATCACAGAATTCGGCATTACACTGCTTGTCCTTTTGCCGCAGATGACATGGAATAATAACATGGAAAAACATACGTGAATGTCTTTCATAAACGATACTAGACCCACTAGTAACTTAACCACCAGCCACTGGCAACATGCAGAGAAAAATTCCCTGGCAGTGTGATTCCAGCTTCATTTGGTTTTGTTATGGTGTTATAGGCAGTGCAGAATAAAACACACTAAAGTTTTGCACAAAAAAAAAAAAAAAAGATTGCAGTAGTAAACTTGGTAACACTTTATATTACGACCCGCAAACAACTGCGTAAGTAAACCGAAATTACGGTGTACATTTCTGTAATTATAGTGTACTTCCGTGTAGGTATAAGGGAACAATATGTTAAGTTTTGGGTAATAAAGGGGTAACAAGCAGATATACAACCTGCAAAGAACTTCGTAAGTAAACCGAAATTACGGTGTACGTTTCTGTAATTATAGTGTACCTCCGTGTAGGTATAAGGGAACAATATGTTAAGTTTTGGGTATAGGGGTACAACCAGATATACAAGCAAATTATTTATAATGTAATTATTTTAAAACTAACAGGTACCTATTCTGTTAATATATTCCAGGCAAAAAATGTACGTCTGTTGTATATAAAATATCTTCTTGTGCTTTGTCTCGTAATCGGTCCTCATTTATGTCCAAGAGACTCAATAATAATCTTTTACATTTTAATCCTTTAATTTTTCATATTATAAAAAGGGTTGTGTGCTGCTGCGCATCCATGTGTGATAAGCAAACGCGCATTGTCGTCCCGTATGGTCCCGTATTACTAATGCGCTCATTAAATAACAAAAACAATATTGCGCCATTTACTTTAGACTTTAGAGCAGGTTTTAGTTGGTCAATGGCGTAGTCTATTTTAGTTGTTTATTTGTCGATTATTGTTATTTATACACTTCGTACAGTGTGATTTCAAGATTATTTCTGTTCTATTTACAGTTTGTACAGTGTTGATGTCATTTCAACATTGTGATTGTTTATTGTTAAACTTGTTTTAATAAATGTTTTTGGTTTAATTCTGCTACTGTTCTTTTACAAGTAGCCTACTAATTTAGAAATTTGTTGATAATGCTAATGGTAAAGCTAGGTTTGTCTGTTTCAGCATACTGGTTTAAAGTTGTATTTACCCTGTAACTACAGAGAACAAGGGGGTAACAAGCGCCACTTTAATTTACAGCCCGCAGGAGTTACAATTACCCTGTAACTACACAGAACAAGGGGGTAACAAGCGCCACTTTAATTTACAGCCCGCAGGAGTTACACTTACCCTGTAACTACACAGAACAAGGGGGTAACAAGCGCCACTTTAATTTACAGCCGCAGGAGTTACACTTACCCTGTAACAGAACAAGGGGATAACAAACACTACTTACTATGTAACTGTCACGGTTGTTGAATGCATTGTTTCCTTCTTGTCTCGTGTCTATGTTTGTTTATGTGTGAGTGGGCGTTGTCCCGCTCACGTGTCTGTCAGCGCTCCAGCTGATAATCATCATCATCACAATCACTGTTCACAGCTGCGATTCATTTCCGTTCCCTATATATACTCACACCATTCTCTGTTCCAGTGTCGGATTGTTTGTTGAGGTCCTGTGATTTGCCGTGTCTGTGTTCCCGTGGAGTTGCCGTGTCTGTGTTCGCCTTGCCTTGTCTTCCTGCCGTTCGTGTTCATCGTCTTTGGGTTCACCGCACTCCAGCACCGGGATTGGGATTCTTCACCATCACTGCACCAGCGCACCACAGACCATCAAGTCCCTGCACGAGCCTGAGTCGCCGCCCTCCCTGAACTGAACTGTTTTGTGTGACCATTTGAGCCTAATAAACGCTTTGAGTACCTGCTATTGCTTCCTGTTTTGTTCGACCATGACAGTAACAATACGAAACAACACTATTTGCACAGTAATTACAAAGAAAGGTACTCTTATTAAGAAAAAAAAAAAAAAAAAAAAACGTTTTAATTACACAGTATATTTGCCCTGACATTTAAGTGTCATTGCAATACAATGTGATAAGGCGAGTAAGTACTACATGGTACGTTCTAAATTAAAATCATAGCAGAAACTTTTTTTTTTGGCTTAACGTTAAGTAGTTTAGTAAGAAAAGCCAATAAATTCAATTTTTATCATACTGTGCTTACATGCAGCCATATATATAAGTTTAATTTACAACCCACAGATGTCAAAATTACCCTGTAACTACATTGCACAAGAACATATTTTGCCAGAAATGTGATAAAAACTTTTATATACAACAGACGTACAATTTTTGCCTGGAATATATTAACAGAATATATTCCTGTTATAGGTACCTGTATATATAGGTACCTGTTAGTTTTAAAATAATTACATTATAAATAATTTGCTTGTATATCTGGTTGTACCCCTTTATTACCCAAAACGTAACATTGTTCCCTTATACCTACACGGAGGTACACTATAATTACAGAAATGTACACCGTAATTTCGGTTTACTTACGAAGTTCTTTGCAGGTTGTATATCTGCTTGTTACCCCTTTATTACCCAAAACTTAACATATTGTTCCCTTATACCTACACGGAAGTACACTATAATTACAGAAACGTACACCGTAATTTCGGTTTACTTACGCAGTTGTTTGCGGGTCGTAATATAAAGTGTTACCGTAAACTTTTGCAAATAAATTTACTGAATGTTTTGAAACAGAATGTTAGGTCGCTATTACTGTGACTTGTTGGCTATAGCGGGGACAAAAACAACTAAAACTAATTATTTAATGAATTAATTAATTCATTCATTCATTCATTATGTATTATTATAATTGGCAGGCCAATTGGAAGGAGCAGAAATTTGACTTTGTGATAGTGTATGTTACACTGCCAATTGAAATGATGCTTAAACTTTTGAAATGACAACATTTTTGATGGTCTGTTGAAAGATTAGTGCTAAGTGTTTTAAAATTTCACCTGCTATACCACATTTGAAGAAAATAGTAGAAAAGTAATTAAACATTTTAATTGAGAACATGTGGCCTTTAATATTACTCACTGTTTTACTTGCAAGGACACTATCGGATGAGAACTAAACTGAGCTGGACGATGACATCACTGTTTACTGCTTTATAGTTTAAATAAAATAATTTAATAATTGTTGATCTTTACATCAGAACTGAATCAACACTAAACTATTTTCTTTTAGAGTACTCAATTGTGTACTCAAAGTACACATACTCGATTGATTGTCAGGTTGTACGAAACTATACCCAATCAGAAAGCGAGCTGACAGAAGATGGAAGCATAACAACCGCAGTCATGGCGCAGCACAGAGTGAAATGGATATAGACATCAGAGATGTAGGATCAGCTTGTCGATTTGTGGCAACAGCACAAGTGTCCTGTAAAACATACCACAATAAAGTTGACAATTTCATAGCAATTTCTCCCTATCGTCCGCCATGTGAGATTTAGCAAGATTTCCCATGTTCACAGTCAAGACTCTGGTTGAAAATGTGTTTGTGTGTGGTGTGTCTTCACATCATGGCACACCACACACTTTAGGAGCAAAACTGTTAAATCTCTTTTGTCCTTTTGATTTTTTTCCTCATGTTTGTGGTCTCTCACATTTTGAAAATCTTATAAGATTTTAAACATCTTTTGATGTGGCCCCAGCATTAAAAAAAATGTTTTTTTTTTCGACTCCCATAGTGTATAATTGCAACAACAACAAAAAAAATATATATATAGAATATAGAATAGAATAAATACACATATATAGAATGTGTGTTAAACACTGCTGGGGGCAAAATATTTTGTGTGAAAATAAATTATAAAAGGGGTTAATTTAAAAATCTTATAAATGTATGAGGTGGCAAGATGTACCTTTTACCCCACACACATCTATGCAAATACTTTAGTTAAAAAAAAAAAAAATGGATATGTTTTTAATAATGTCTAAGTTAATACTTGTTCAAAACAATCACTTTAGCAACAAACAAAAAAACAAAACAAAACAACAAAAAAAAAAACAAAGGTTACAAAGGTTACAAAGGTAGATGTTAAGTTTAGGTATTGGGTAAGATTAAGGGATGTAGAATATGGTCATGCAGAATAAGGCATCAATACTCTATGTGCTTTCAAGTACTCTGCCGTGCAAAGGCAAAAGACCATAACTTCGTTTTTGGTCGAAAATGAGATTTTTGGCACATTCAAGACCTCCTTTATCATGTGGATAAGTATCTTGAGTGAATTCCGTTGTTTTTTCGAGAAAATAATGGGTTGTCTTAACAGTAACTTCCAAAAGCCCATGAGAAACCAAGACAGAACACCAGTTACTGCTCTTTGGCTTTGTTTTGGAACGCTCAAATTGAGTTATGGTACTCTGCCTTTGTTTAGCTGCGCGTCAATATGAAGTTTCTGTGCCGGTGTTCTATCAAATAATAATACCTATCACATTAAATGGTGTTCTGCCTTTGTTTTACTGTCCATTAAAATTCATTGAAATTAGGCTATGGTGTAACTTCTACAGCTTCCATCAGTACCTGTAACTTGATGTCCCCAGAGCTTTGTCCTGCACAAACGCGGTCAGAACATTATGGTCTGAACCTGCTCCATCGTCAAAAGTGCGAAATCGATCGTGAAGGAAATATGCAGAGTTGACAGAAAAGAACGCCCCGCCTCACCCAGTTCGGGTACCGGACCTGGTTGAAACCAACCTGGTCTCACAGAATTCCGTGAAATGAACATGGCCCCTTAACTCAAAATCTGTGGCAGTTTCACGGAATCGCCGAAAATTCCGTGATGGGCCCACGGAAGTGATGCCTATGTAAGTCAATGACAGGCAGCATCCGTGGTCCACACACGGATTCCCTGTTCCAACACCTGCGCTCCCCCAATTGACGTCGTTTTATAGGCTAATTTGGAACGTATTGCTTTATTCTGGGTTTACTTTAAAAAGTACTTCACTTTAAATATTTATTTTTAAAGTGATTTTAACTTGATATTGCATTGTTCTGTCGTCGTTTGATCGCTAGGATAACTTCTGGTCACCCTGTTCCGTGACGGTACCACATAATATTCAGTGGTTGCCACTAGGGCTGGGACAACCATAGACAGTATATAAACTGGACACAGTGACCCCATTGGATTCAACGCAGACAAGTGAAGCCAAATAGAAGCTCTTACTTCCTGATGGTCGAGCGTACTGCGCAGACTCAAACTGAGCTTGACGACGTAGATGTGACGTGAGCAACCCGTCTGTCTTCTAGTAGCTGTGCCAAGAGAAATCTGAATCATTCCCTTCCGAAACTTGCAGAGACGGAGAGTGTGAGTAGGAGGTGTCCATGATCTTGGACTTAAGTATTCTGATTAATTACTTTGTCATTTTGCCTCCACGTCCCCCCGATTGCGCGCAAGCTTCTCCTCCTGTCCATACGGTCATTCTCTACTGTGCGACAGAGAGTCGCGTGGGTATGACGCAATCGTTAGCCTATTTTTACAAAAACTGCATCTACGGGGCCATAACGTAAGATACAAGGTAATGGAGCCTTTTATACATTTTCGTGTTTCTTTAGAAATAAATAATGGACAAATGGAGTCTTTAAACGCCTCAGATGTAAACTTATTCGCTGTCAAAGTGACGCCAAAATGAATGGGAGTCAATGGGATGCTAACAGCAGGTGATGGTCTGCTAGCCAATGGCGGCGCCCGTTGGGAATGTGCTAAAAAATAAACTGCCGGGATAATCACACAACGCTTGCCGTTGGCTTCTAGTCCACGAATAATGACACGTCCGATTTGCGAACTAATGACTCATTTGAGCCGATTCACTTTAATGAATGGTTAAAACAACTGATCTGTCCAACACTGAACTCATGAGACATCTGAATCGGTAACACTTTACAATAATGTTCCATTTATTACATTTTAGTTAACTACATTAGTATTTTTTTAAGAAAAAGGTGAGTGGCAGAGTGTATTACTATACGTTGTTGTTATTTTTATGTGAATGAAGAATTAAAAGATGCACTTTTTTCAGTAAGCTAGGACATAAATGTGTTTTCAACATAAATGTTCAATTCTGTTGGTTCAGGAAGGACGCCATGACTGCTGGCTCCCACTGTTGCTGTTAATTTTTATTTATTTTTAGTTGGAAAAGCACTCTCTGTATTAGCTTAAAGCCCTCAAGTTTACAGTGGTTACTGTAGTCTTTCAATTGCTCTAAACAAGTATTTTGGGTGACCTTTTTATTTTTTTTATTGAATGCTAGACATCAAGTTGTTGTTATTTTCATCTGAAAGAAGAATTACAAGACACACTTTTTTTCAGTAACCTAGGCCTTTGTGTTTTCAAGGCTTCAAGGTTTTATTGAATGCTACCTCTGACCAAGAATGCATTACTTTGCACCCATTTAGTATTTTATTATTTTAAGAGCAATAAACATATTGCAATGTTAAGAAATTCATGTTTTTTTTTCTTTCATTCAGATATGTAAATCAACATGTATAAATTGCTATTAGTCAATTAATGGAAAGATAATCGATAATCGAATCGAATCGAAATCGAATCAGACTGGAAAAATGAATCGTTAGATTAATCGATGCATCGAAAAAATAATCGCTAGATTAATCATTTAAAAAATAATCGTTTATCCCAGCCCTAGATGCCACAGATTGTTTCACCTTCACTGGACGATAATCAAGCCAGTCTCAAGGAAGTTTGTGATATGGTCGCGTAATTTAATCTATTGATTTGTGACACGGACACGTTTATTTCGTTATTTTCGTGATATCATCACGTTTTTTAAACTAATGTATTTCAATGGGAAGCATCTTTCGTGATCACAGCACGATTCTTTCTGCCTGTTGGGCTGCAGCAGAGAAGCTGTTTAATCAACATTTATTCACGAGATCTTATCATAGTTTATGTATTTCTTTTAATGTTAATATTTAGGTCTTATTGCCAGGGAAGCTGGATTGCTTTGCTGTTTATTGATATTTTTTAAATTATATTTTATCAGTAGGAAATCGCGCTGAAGAAGTCTCATTCTGAACACATCGCGATATTTGGCATCGGTTCACATGTGCCAGATGTTGGTAAGTAGTCGTAAACACACTGTCCTAATAATGTTTGATATAATGTATTTATTTTCCAATATTATTAGCCGATATTAATCAGATTAGCTCACGTTCAGTCACTGCATTATATCTGCACGGAGGATTTGCGTTTTATTGCTTTTTAATTCAAAATAGGGTGGTTAAACACTGTCTGTCACGTGACGTGCTATAGGCCTAGACCTTCAATCAGTTAATCATATTCATATCAGGTTTAAAGTAGTACAATTATTTCCAAAGTTGTATTTTTAGTAGAAGCACAGTAAAAACAACACTTACCATGCTTTTACCACAGTAACATTAGTTTTACTGTGATAAGTGTAGGAAAAAGACAGTAATCACAAAACTTACCATGCTTTTACCACACTATTGGTAGTTTTAATGTGTTCTCTTTTTTCAGCTGAAAAGACCAAAAGAGCCTTTCAGACTCAGTCAGCCCATTATTGTTTGAGGAGAAGTAAACGGAGGAGACAGACAGCTGCAAAGGCAAATATTCGCAATGGTATGTATGTGTTGGTTTTAACCCTAAATCAAACATTTCATCAAGCATTTGTTGTTTCTTAAACCTTTTCTCACAAAACAAATAGCCCAGTCAGTACAAACATAGTCTCAAAGTCTTAATAATTCACAAGATTTAACAAGTTGTCAAATTCATACGATACTCGTACATATTTGTATACTCACACATAATCCTGCAGCTTTTACTCCTAGTGCTGTCATTGGCTACTGCCTCAATTCCTGTACATATTTATCACGATATTTGTAAATCAGTTGCGCCCCTTCTTGGAAAGTAGTCGGATGTCCCACGCACTGTCAGAAAGTTTATATTAATTGAATTGTATTCATTAAAATTATTACAAATTGGTCTCTGTCTGTTCATGTTCCAATGAACATTTAATTATGCAACAGAAATAAATCCTATAGTTATACATAAACTGACTACTTGCAAGTAATGTATTAAAATTACCTTCCTTTCTGTTTTGCAGGACTACTTAGTCCTTTTTTTAAAAAAAAAGCTCTACAATATCAAACTCAATAGCTCTTTTAAGAGCCAACCATCACAAGAGCTGCTAGTGAGTCGCAGCGAATCTTGCCGTGATCAGCCCTTCCCAGGTAAAGTTCATAGAATATTTAAATCAGAATTTACTTATCAAATGCTCTCTCCTAAATCATATGGTAAATTGAATCTCACTTGTGGACTTTCTGCATGAGGGATGAATCTGGGCTTCCAGTATGAATGAAACAGATGACATGAGAGTGTTTAGTGCCCCATATCATTATCATCTCCCCATTTTGGGTAAAAATAGAAAAATGATACTAAAGTACTTTGTAACATAGTTACTTGAGTAGTTTTTAAGCAAACTACTTATTTACCCTTACTTTAGTCATATTATTTTTCAGTACTTCTACTTGTACTCAAGTAAATTATTACTTAAGTAGCAATACTTTTACTTAAGTATCAATTTTGTTTGTACTCTTTCCACCACTGCCTGTGGCTGACAATACTGTAGTTTATTTTTGGATGCTTTGTGTCCCCCTTGGGCTAATTTTGTAAGTACTTTTATAGAATCTTTGTGACACTGTTCCTGTGTTGATGAACAAATCATCAAATCATCTACATATTGTATCAAAGTGCTGTCTATCATAAGGTCCTCCAAGAACTTGATTGAATATATGTGACGAATGTTTAAATCCCTGTGGTAAGTATATTGTTTATCAGTATATGAAAATGCAAATAAATATCTACTTTTTTCTTCCACAGGTAAACTGAAGAAGGCATTACAGACCCTTTCCAAAAAATTAGAATATCATGGAAAAGTTTATTTATTTCCATAATTCCATTCAAAACGTTAAACTTCCATAGATTATAGATTCAGGGCCCACAACTTAAACGATTTCAAGTATTTAGTTGTTTATTTGTACATAATTTGGGCTTCCAGCTCATAAAACCCATGAAAACAGGATTTCAAAAAATTAGAATATTACATGAAATCACACAGTAATTACGCAGTGATACCATGGTCATTGAACCAGGTTTTGGTTATTTTGGCAGTGTGGGCAGGTGCAAATCCTGCTGGAAAATGAAGGAAGCATGAAGTGCTCTGAAAATGTCCTGGTAGACGGCTGCGTTGACTCTGGATTTAATAAAGCACAGTGGACCAAAGTCCTCTTTTCTAATGAGAGCAATTTTTGCATCTCATTTGGAAACCAAGGTCCCAGAGTCTGGAGGAAGAATGGAGAGGCACACAATCCAAGATGCTTGAAGTCCAGTGTGAAGTTTCCACAGTCTGTGTTGGTTTGGGGAGCCATGTCATCGGCTGGTGGTGGTCCACTGTGCTGTCCACTCAACGCAGCTGTCTGCCAGGACATTTTCAGAGCACTTCATGCTTCCTTCAGCAGACAAGCTTTATGGAGATGCTGACTTCATTTTCCAGCAGGATTTGCACCTGCCCACACTGCCAAAATAACCAAAACCCGAGAATCCTATTGTCTTTGCAAATTTTCCAGACAAGGGGAGATGTGAGGCTTAATTTGTATTTACACGTTTAAACTGGTCCGATATCTACTAACATGGGTGTAGTTTTACCTTCTATTTTAATCTTTAACATTGGTTCTTGATCAGCATTAGTTGTCAAAATTAGCAGCTGATTATCCCCTATAGGATTCTCTGGGCACCCCTAATATCCCTGATTTGGACCACCCAAGGGTTTACTTTTTTTACAGTAGCTTGAATCTTTTTCTTATTATTGTTTGTCAGATGTTCAAGCTGTAACTGAGTCAGTTTTCTATGTAGTTATTTTTCTTAAATTTTTAATTTCTGTTCATTCTTTCTGTATTGTTCTACAGCATGAGTCACATGGTCACAAAACTCTTTGTGTGTTTTTGGAATTTAAACCGACCACATCCTCCAGCTTGCTCTTTACTGTTTGTGGCATAGCATCTACCACAACATTTCTGAACAATGTAGCCATTAATGGGTCTCCTTCTGGATTCCCTTCAGTCTCTTGCTTCCATCTTTTTAATTGTCTCTGTATATATGCAATTGGGCTTTCTGTATCTCCCAGTTGTTCCCCTATTAATACCTTCGGGTCTATTCTGGTTGGATACTCATCACGCAGTGCCTGCCATACTGCTGGACGGAATTCATCAAAAACAGTCCCAGGAGGGAGGTCCAGAGTCAGCAGCTCTGTCTAATTCAGAATCTTGGAGGATTTCTTACATTTTTGATCCACCTACAACTTTTGCCAGAAGTGCTTTAATGTTCCCCAAAGATAATAATTTGCCCTTTGTTTTTTTCTTCAAACACTCTGATCCACTTTCCAGCTCCCTCATGAATGTTTGGGAGGCAAGTGACCAACCCTTCAAGGTCTTGTGAGGCCCAGGGCACATATTGACCTTCATTGTACCCTTAATTAGAATTGGGAGTTGTTCTGCCAGAGATCTAAGCCTTAGTTCTTATCCTCCTCGTTAGTATAGTGGACAGTATCTCCGCCTGTCACGCAGAAGACTGGGGTTCGAGTCCCATATGGAGTGCCAATTTGGTGTGTTTTCAGTCTTTTTGGGAAATCACTTCTCAGAGATATTTGATGCTAGAAATATTAAACTTTATTTTACAACAAAGCTGAGCGTGTCCTGCAGAAAGTCGCTCCAGATCAGTGCCCAGCTTCTCAACGCATCCTATAGATATACCTATATATCTTGTACCATGTGACAAACTAAAATAGAATGTATTCCGACCTTTCTTTAGGCCCCCAAAAGTCAAACCAAAGTCATAGAGATGAAATAATAGTGTACAAATATAGCTAAATTACATATTTTCTAAATCATAAAATCTTATTGAAGCAAATTTGGATACCTCGATCATAAGGTTGGATTTGAAAACTGGACACCTGTCAAGTTTTATTTCCCCTTTTGTTATTTCCAGACACACAGTTATTCTGGCCCAAGTGTCAGAGACATTCACTATTCAAAAGCATAAATCCATGTTATCCATGTAAGGAGAATAAATATAGTTGTGTTTAGTTAAAATCAAAGTTAAAATTAAAATTGATTCCACACTAGTTAAGCAAAATCATTTTATGGTTCCTTTTTTGCAGACACCAGCTCCTCTTCTTGCTAGACTGTGAACTCCCATTGTAATGATAATGTTCCATTAAATGAGAGATGTGTGTAAAATAGGCTATGGAAATGGTCAAGTTAGTGCTAATTGCTTTCTTAAAAAAATAAAAAAAACATTTCCGCTGATGTAGCCAGTAGTCTGCACCTGCCCATATCAGAGATCTGGGTATTAGCTGTACAATGTGTCAGTCTCAGTGTCACAGAGTCAACAACATCGACAGCACCAGACCTCTACACACCACCCACTCGTTCCCAGTCACCAGAGTACTAATCACCGTCACCTGTTACCAATCTTCACTGATCATCACCCAGCACTATTTAACTCTTTTCACTGCAGTTCACCATTGTCTGGTCTCGTCGTTCCTTCAGAGAACACTACCTGACTCCTTACCTTTGTGATATCTTCCTAGACGATTTACCCTCAGCCATCTGTTTTGTTGGGAACTTCTTTTCCTTCTTCAAAGCAAACCAGGAGACGTTGGGATTGCGTTCAACAGAAGTTATTCTTAATTGAGAACTCCGCTGTACGTGGCTGCAGTACTTCCAACATAATCTAAAGTATAGAACTGTACATGGTGTCTTATAGGCATTTTAGGAGGAGGGACTTTTGAAGGTGGAGACAAATTCAAACAAAGCATGTAACAGGTTTAGGTAACACCCTCGACTGAGGGTCTGGCCAATCCTAATTCAATCAGCATAAGGCTCCAAGAGCCATTTGGGTCCGAAAGCCATTTGCAGAACAAAAGGTGAGATTCTCAGTGAATCATTCGTGTGCTAATCCCATCAGTCTGAGTGAAACTGGGGCTCCAAGAGCCATTAAAGACAATAAGGAGAGAACAGGAATTGCAACTTTGCTGAGATCTTAACCTTAAAAGCTAAAATCAGTATTCTTCACCGTGATGTTATGTAAGGAAGCATATCTGAAATAGATTCTTAAATTTGTAACCCTTCAGTTTCCTGCATCCATCTTCAGTCATCTGCTAATTCATCTGTCTTCAGTCATCGGCCTCTATCCCCATTTCGTAACCTGAATCAGATAATATCTGTTATCATCCAGATATCCATGCAGTAAGCCATCCAGTACTCAATATTCTTCTGTTACTCACTGTTGGAGGCGGCGGAGCGGGGCAGCAGGTGGATCTGGATAAAGAGGAAGGACCCCAACTGGGCTGCAAAAAACAATAAGGAGGGGTAAGAGCAGAAGGGGGTTCACCTGGGACGCCAGGTGTTGCCGTTGAGCCCTCTGGAGGTGTCGTGGCCTATCAACGAAACACGAAGGAGGGTGCCCACCTGAAGACCCTGATGACGTTCTTACCCCTCTTCCCACTTAAAATTAGGAAGTGCTGATTACTAGGAGTCCTATGAGCTGAACTGTTACTTACCTGCTTCCATTGTTGTGATCTCATACTTCTGCAAATAAACCTGTTATTCACTTTACATGTGTGAATCCTTCTGTTTCATGACAATCAGTGACCATGATTTACTTGTTCACATGATAATTAATTGGATTCAGTTATTACAGTGGTAATAAAAAGAGTATGCAAAAAAAATATGCATGTGGGCTCCTCCATTACGGAGAGCAAAAGAAAAAAAGCCCACAGGAAGTTCAGAAGTGGATGTCAGGGGCTCGAGGTCAGGGCTTAGCCCAGACCCCTATTGGATGGATGCAGAGGTCTGGGCTATTGAATATAGCAGTTATCATATAAAAAAAAAATAACATAAATGAATTAAAAATGCACATTCCATTTTGTGGTGAAAGCTCTTGAAATGTTGTGGATAACACAAAATAACACATGGACAAATACTGCCCAGCATGTTCACAATATCAAATTAAATTTGTGAAGAAAATAATTATGAATTTCATCCACAAAAGGGACAGTCTGGACCACAAAATGCATTTTGTTCACAAAGTGAAGAATGAGGACTGCAGATGTGGCCAGAGAAATAAACTGCAATGTCTGCAATGTAAGATAAGACTACAGGGAGACAGGAAGTACATTTGCTGGAAATAAAAACAGTTGAAAGAAACAGACCGCAAACAGCCTTTCAATCTCCCTGTCACAGTTTACATCCTCATTTACACACTCCACATTTTATTTAATTAAATTTCAAGAAAATTGTTCTTCCTATTCTATTGGTGAGGAAAAAAAGTGGCATGTTGATCTGCCAGTAGTGTGCCATTCATGCCGAGAACTCTGCACGTTTTCTTTTTTTTTCCAAAATATTTAAGATGGATAATATATAAATTGGGACGCAGGGTTGCATTCTGCTTCCAAGTCTTAAATGTCTTAAAATGTCTTAAAAAGTCTTCCAAGTCGACAATGATTGAACACCATCAGATGTGATTTGGATCAGTACACAATCACAGACCACACACAGTCTGTTTACTGACTGTCTGACTGCTTATTATACACAAAAATAACTGATTGCTTAGAAGCTTTACCTTTTTTGACAGAACTATTTTACAGAAATGAATGACATAAATTTGTGCATTTGTACAAGGTTTCCAATATAAAAGATACAGTGAGAACTGATGGTTCCACGACACTTTAAATTAATGGCACACTATGTATTTTCTACCAAGAACATGTTTGAGAAAAATGGATATTTGCTTTTGAATAATCAGGTTTTATTAGTAGTATTATTAGTACTACTATTCTGGCATTCTAAAGAAATAAAAGATGTGTGCATATAAGTTGCTGGTTCATCATTTGAGTAAACAGACCCCTGTCATTTCCACATACTCTCAGATCACATTCTTATGCTACTGCAGGCAATGTCCCAGCATGTCAGACCATCCTCTACAAATCCTCTCTGACTGAGGTGTATGGAATTACAGCGTCATGTCAAAGTGTATGAGAGATAAGTCATCCACAAGCAGAGGAAAAGAACCAATATCCTATCAGAACTGCAAGGGATTTAGGGACATTTATTTTTCTCAGTGCCATCTCTTCTGCAGACAACTGCATATGGTCAATAGACAAATAATTAAATATTTTGCTGAAAGAATGAGAGAGAGAGAGAGAGAGAGAGAGAGAGAGAGAGAGAGAGAGAGAGAGAGAGAGAGAGAGAGAGAGAGAGGGGATTTAAGTTCACCTTTATTATTACAATTGACTCGCTATTATTACAAAAGATTTACAAAAACACACCTTTTTTTTTAAATAAATGAATAATTACTTTCCCCCCTCCCCCCTCTTTTTTTTTTAAAAACCTCAAAACCAATTCATTATCATACAGTGTACATAATACTTCATTTATTCCCCATAATTCTCTAAACTTTGGTAGAGATTCCACCAACTTGTAGTATGCATACTCCACCCTAATTCGAGAAGCTACCAAACCTAAAAACATAGGCACAACGCTTATTGACCTTTGCCCCAACAGTCTGTTTTTCCTTGTCTTCCAAATAGCCAATTTTGCAGTGCCAGATAAAAAATTAATTAAAACCGTCGCATTTTTCTTTTGAAATGAATACTTTGGCCCAAAAATGAACAATTGAAAAGAAAAAACTTCACCCAGGGACAAAAACCAATTGCTTAAAAAATCTAAAAGATTAGCCAATCGTGAACACTGCACAAAAAGATGAAAAATGGACTCTGTCTCAGAACAAAACGGGCAACCCACCCCAACACTAGGATTGAGGTGTACCACATGTCTGTTTGTAGCTATTGCCCCATGTACAATCCTCCACTGGAGGTCACCTGTCCGCTTGTCAATCGGACATTTGTACAGGGTACGCCAGCTGCCTTTAGGGGAAGAGTCAGATCCAAAGAACTGTGTCCATCTTGTTGAAGAGACTCCATTCAAAATTTGCATGTTGGAAACTTTAACACATATCAAATAGAGAGATTTCTTTCCAGCAGAATCAAAACCTTCCAGAACTGGTGTTTTCAGAGTCAGTAAACGGCTTTCATCTTCTACCCAGTCTTCCACAGCCGCGCTTACATTGATTAATGGAAAAAGATGACCATACCCCTCAACCCATTCATTTAGGGCATCTGGGTCCTTCAAAAAAACTTGATATTCTGTGCTCAAGTCCTTGAAAATCTCTGCAATGCACTGTTGTAAAAACCGGATTGATTTCACACCACTTCTTTGGCTCAAGTCTTGCAAATCACTTCTCAGGATATGTCCCAGCTTGTTGCACCCAGCCGCTAACAGTCGTGCTCGCACATTCTCAGATGACAACAGTCTTGAAGATAAAAAGGAGTTAAAAAACAATGGTTCCTCAAACAACCAATGACCAGCAGGTGTATTAGGTGGTCTTGATACGATAAAAACCTTCCAGGCCTCCAGCACAGATCTATAAAAGGGGGTGAGATCCACCATTTCTTTCTCTTGCTAATTCATTAAAAACAAATGGGTAACACTTTACGGTAAGGGTACATGAATTATCATGAATTCATGTATAAATTCATGCAATAATATCTCATAATATCTCATGCAATAATATCTCATGAATCATCAGGAACTAACACAAGTTCAACGTTTTTCATTCATGACTTCATGGATGAACAACACCTTAATTAAAACATTAACTAAGATGAGTACATCATCATGAATTATGATTTATTACGCATGATCATGATGTTTTCTTTGTTCACACAAAAAATTGGTCTTTACCACCCATTGTGGATACAGCTATGATTATGGTACATGAATCATCATGAATTCATGCATAAAAAAGTATTAATTCATGCATGCAAGACTACTCTTCGAATTATTAAAGGAATGTACAAAAATCCACATTATCTAATGCATGCATACAGGCTAGAACAGTATTAATGTGAGAACTTTTTTTCTCAATTATGATCTGAGTTTCCAAGCATGTTCATGTCTTCTTCTTAGCCTGCAGGTAAATGGACAGACCCCAAAATTGGCCAATCACAGCTCATATTATACGAATTCTGTTGGCGTTCAAATACAGTAGTCATCATTAACTAAGCATTATTTATCTGACTTCATCATGTGTGTGGCCCCTCAACTAAAGTGGTGACTTGGTGCTTTGAAACACTGATGAACAATGTGTTTTCATTATGATCTGAGTTATCCATCATGTTCATGTCTTCTTCATAGCCTGCAGGTAAATGGACAGACCCCAAAATTGGCCAATCACAGCACAGAACATACGAATTCTGTTGGCATTCAAATACAGTAGTCATCATTAACTAAGCATTATTTATCAATGACTTGATCATGTGTGTGGCCCCTCAACTAAAGTGGTGACTTGGTGCTTTGAAACACTGATGAACAATGTGGCATAACTGTGAAATGACCAATATGCAGCCTCCGGCTCTGCAGGCAGACCCTACTCGAAATGACATGAATATGAACATGAAAGTTCAAGCCTTTGCAAACAATGTAACGTTACTGTGGACACAAATGGACTTTGATCTTAACTTTACTGCTTTATAAACCAGTTAAAAACCATAAAGCTGTTTTTAAAAAAAATGTTTCACAAACAGCTTGATCTCTTTTGGGGTAAAGAGTCACCTTTTAATGTATGCTACTGATGTGATTTCTTAAAACTACGTAGGAAATTATAAATTAAAACAACAGACAGACAATCACAATCATTTATTTATTGAGAAATTGTCAAAACCGGTACCAAAAGTCGTTCACATGACGATGTGTCCTCTCTGGCAGTAACGTTATATAATAGTTTTGTATGAGGTAACGTTACAGAGCAGAATTTAAGTTATTAATCCATGAAAATGTTGATTCGGTTTCGGTTCGCTGTTCGCTTCGCTCTGTGAAGGCGCGCGCGCTTCTCCATTTCAAATGTAGTACACAACTTAAACACGGCATGTCGCAATCTGTGACGAAGCATGCGAGAGCCAATGAGCGTTTGATATCACTGCCGTAAAACATGTCGTAACGCTTCGGGCGCAATTTTTGAATTTGAATTCACCACGAGCGCGGGATTTGACGTTGACGGTCTCCGCTGAGAATGAGAAATGGAGATGAAGATCACTGGATAAAGGGCTGCATTTGGATCTTGCAAACAACGTATGGATTCTAAAGATTTGGATGACATTAAGCTAATAAAATTTATTTCGTCTGTCCATTTACCTGCAGGCTAAGAAGAAGACATAAACATGATGGATAACTCAGATCATAATGAAAACACATTGTTCATCAGTGTTTCAAAGCACCAAGTCACCACTTTAGTTGAGGGGCCACACACATGATGAAGTCATAGATAAATAACGCTTAGTTAATGATGACTACTGTATTTGAACGCCAACAGAATTCGTATAATATGTGCTGTGATTGGCCAATTTTGGGGTCTGTCCATTTACCTGCAGGCTATGAAGAAGACATGAACATGCTGGATAACTCAGATCATAATTCATAAAAAAAGTTCTCACATTAATTGATATACTGTTCTAGCCTGTATGTATGCATTAGATAATGTGGATTTTTGTACATTCCTTTAATAATTCGAAGAGTAGTCTTGCATGCATGAATTAATACTTTTTTATGCATGAATTCATGATGATTCATGTACCATAACCATAGCTGTATCCACAATGGGTGGTAAAGACCAATTTTTTTGTGTGAACAAAGAAAACATCATGATCATGCGTAATAAATCATAATTCATGATGATGTACTCATCTTAGTTAATGTATTAATTAAGGTGTTGTTCATCCATGAAGTCATGAATGAAAAACGTTGAACTTGTGTTAGTTCCTGATGATTCATGAGATATTAATGCATGAATGAATGCATATTTCATGCATGAATTTATACATGAATTCATGATAATTCATGTACCCTTACCGTAAAGTGTTACCAACAAAGGTTTGTCAAAGCCCATTCCACCTGCCCTCCTCAGAAGAGCTGTTGCAGTGTCCATCCAGGCAGAGTTTTTATTAAACAAGAGTCTTTGAGCTGTCTGCAGCCGAAAAGTCATTATCCTGGACTTAATATCCACCAAGCCCTGCCCACCTTCTTGTACTGGAAGATACAAAGCCGCTCCTCGAATCCAGTGTTGTCCTGACCAGAAAAAAGTCACCAAACTCCTTTGAATACTTTGGATTAATCCTGTAGGTGGCTGCAGTACGCACAGTTTATGCCAAAGAGTAGAAGCCACTAAATTATTAGCGACCAAAACTCTTCCCCTGTAGGACAACTGGGGTAGCAACCATTTCCAGCGAGACAATCGGGTACACACTCTTTCCTCTAAACCCTCCCAATTTAACTTTTGAGACTCACTTTTCCCAAAATAAACACCTAAAATCTTTAACCCCTCTCTTTTCCATATAAGATCTCCTGGCAACTGTGGAAGATTTTCAACAGAAAACTGCCCTGCCCAAAAAGCCTCACTTTTGTCCCAGTTCACTTTTGCCGATGAAGCCTTTACAAACACAGTCACATCATCAGCATAAGCACTTACAGTAATACTTGAACTCTGAGATAAACCAGGAGCAATAAAACCAGACAAAGTTTTACGTAAATTAAAAAGAAGAGGCTCAATAGCAATGCTATATAGTTGCCCTGATAAAGGACAACCTTGTCTGATACCCCTTGAAACTGAGATTGGCCGGCTTAACCCACCTCCCACTTTAACAATGCAAGCAGCACCAGAATACAGCAATTTGACCATGTTTAAGAAAGAATCACCAATACCAAAAGCTTTCAAAACATTAAAAAGATAACCATGATCAACGCGATCAAAGGCTTTCTCTTGATCTAAAGAAATTAAACCAACTTTCATTTCAAAACTTTTACAAATATCTAAAATATCTCGAATTAAAAACAAATTATCCATTATTGTTCTTTCTGGGATACAATAAGTTTGATCTTTTTGTAAAATCAAGTTTTTTAAGTCTGTTAGCAAGACACTTAGACATAATTTTGTAATCAGTAGTCAGTAATGCAACAGGTCTCCAATTTTTTAAAAGAGATAAATCTCCCTTTTTTGGTAATAAAGATAGCACAGCACGTTGACAAGACATAGGCAAACAACCATCTTCGCTGCATTCACAGAAAACCTCATACAAGTCTTCTCCAATACAGTCCCAGAAACGCTTGTAAAATTCAGACGGCAACCCATCAATACCAGGAGATCGTCCAATACCAAGCTGACCAACTGCAGTAGTGAGTTCTTGAAGAGATAGTTCAGTGTCCAAGGCAGTCTTAGAGTCTGAGTCTATTTGAGGCAAGTCTTGAATTAGCTGCTCGGCACAGTCAGTATCACATTGTTCAGCAGCATAAAGACTGGAATAAAAAGTCACTGCATGATGCCTCATCTCCGTAATATTACTGGTCACCCTCCCATCAGGAACGCGAAGACATGACATCAGTTTCTGTTGTGCCACTTTGTGCTCCAAATTAAAAAAAATAAGCACTAGGAGCATCCATGTCATTAACAGAGACAAAACGAGACCTTACAAGAGCTCCCTTCACTCTTTCATTCAAATACAACCCCAGTTCTCTTTTTTTTTTCTTGCAGGTTGTTAAACAGATTAGGATCATATCTATTAATTAGATCCACCTCCATATTTGATATGTCCTTTTCAATTGACTGAATATTTTCTCTTAATTTAATAGTGGAATTAGCAGTATGTTGCAAACAAAATAATTTAATGTTTGTTTTCCCTATTTCCCACCACTGTTTTAAATTTTTAAAAGTGCCTTTACACAATCTCCATTGTTGCCAAAAAGTCTCGAAATGTTTACAAAACTTAAGATCCTGAAGCAATTTAGTGTTAAAATGCCAATAAGAAGACTTCTTTGTACACTTGGACATATTTATAGTAAGAGAAACCAAATGGTGATCTGTGTACCCTACTGGAATAATACAACAATCAATACTCCGACTACTAAGATGATTGGACATATAGATCCTATCCAATCGAGCCGCACTGACTCTGTTATCTGTCATTTTAATCCAAGTATATTGTCTCACTTGTGGATGTTTAATCCGCCACATATCTAGAAGATCTATTTCTCGAATAATTTTTGATAATTGAGATGAAGACTGAAGATGAGGTTCTTCACTTGTACGATCAATAGTAAAATTCTCAGTACAATTCCAATCACCTCCCATAATTATATTTCCATCAGCACATAACATTAAAGCATTTCTTAATATACAGGAAAAGATGTGTCGTTCATGTCCCACATTAGGTGCGTATGCATTTACAAAGTAAAAAAGAAAACCATCAATATCAGCCTTTACTATTACTAATCTTCCATTTACAGGTTCTTCTTTTTTTAAAACATTAACTCTTAGATCTGGAGAGAATAAGATTGCCAACCCAGCACTCACATTTGTTTTATGGCTAAGTATATATTGCCCTTTCCACCATAATCCCCACTCAAATTCATTAGCAATATCGCTATGCGTTTCTTGAAGGAAAATAACATTTAATTTTTTTTGCTCTATTGTTTCAAAAACAAGAGCACGCTTACATTCATCCCTTCCACCATTAATATTAAGTGAGCCAACCCTCAATACTTCCATTAAAAATACTGGAAGAAAGAGCAAACAGGCAGAAAAGAGCAGAGATATAGAAAAAGACACCATGTGAAGCTTAAAAAAAAAAAATTAGAACAGTACTTTTGACGTTCTCTTTTTCTCAATTTTTCGAGCCTTTCTAACAGTGGTTAAGTGTTTCTTTAGACGAAACCTCTTCTTTTCGCTCAGGAGATCAACCCCCACAGTCTTCTGAAGAAAAGTAACTGACTTAACAAATTTCTCTACATCAGGAAAGAATTCTTTTACATCAACCTGCTTTCCAAAAGTATTATCCAGAAACTGATCAATTTCCTCTAAAGTATATAAAGAGAGCTCCTTCTGGGAATCTTGAGAGCTCTCTTTATATACTTATATATGAACCCATACTGTGAGCAGGAGTCCATATCCAACACAGAAGCAGACTCATCTGACAAATCATCCTCTGCTACTGTCATTGGATCTGTTCGACTCTTCTCTGCATCACACACAAACTGAGCAGAACTAGTACTTGGCGACACATTCTCGTCGCATTTATTGTCCTGTTCAACAACTAAGTGTTCTTTACTCTTAACCACATCATCATCAGTACATGAACTTGTTGCCGCTACCACTGGCATCTCTGAGATATTCGCCGCTACATTTAAAACCACGTTCACCTCTGACTGCCTTACCTCTGCGAGGCCTGAAATCTCCTCCTGACCCGTCTGTATGGATGAAGCCTGAGCATCAGTCTCTATCACTGGGCCGATGTTTTCCTGTCCACGATCTTTATGCGGACACATCTGCCGTTTATGGCCGACATCGCCGCATTCAAAACAACGCAAACTTCCGGTAGTTGCATAAATCATATGCTCCCCCTTCATGTTTTATACGAAAAGAAACGTTAAGTGTGCGATCTGGTGATTCTAAAAACATGTAAACCTGTCTCCTAAAAGACATAACATGCTTCAAAGACGGGCTCTTACACCCCAGAGAAATCGCTCTGAAAGGACTCGCAATCTTGCCAAACCGCACTAATTCACGCTCTAATACGTCATCAGAGATGAACGGCGGGACGTTCGAAATCACTACTCTACTCGATGCATTATGCAGCGGTGTAACTTGCACTAATTCATCTTTAATGATGAGCCCACTTTCGATCACCTGATTTACAAGTTGTTGTTGCTTCAAAAAAATGACTGCAGCTCTATTCATTCTAGAAGCAGAGGAAATATTCTCATGTCCTACCTTCTCTCCTACCGCAACTAAAACATCCTCCACCGTCACTCCGTCCTCCGGCATACACCTGAAGCCATTGCGCAGAGAGATGGATGGCGTCTCCACGTGGAACGCCATCCTCCTCTTACACGACTCCCTCTTTTTCCACAAAAATTAACTAACTAATACTAAACCATACAAAAGTACATAAAAAGGAAAAAAAAAGATTGAAAGAAAAAAAACAAAAAAAAAACAAAGGTGAAACTTTCACAGCTTCACTCCCGCCCAACACTACTCTCACCCACAACCTCCCAACATGCACCACGTGAGAGAGAGAGAGAGAGAGAGAGAGAGAGAGAGAGAGAGAGAGAGAGAGAGAAAAAAAAATTATACTACGTGATACTACATTGAGTTATTTTTTCACAACTTACAGCGCATAATAACTTGATAAACTATTTTTGAAGATCCTTGATAAATGTAGCTACACAGATGCTTCTTTGACATCTTTACGTCTGACCTCCTCCATGCTCTCTAATATCCCACCTTCACTAACTGCAAGTTTATCGATAATGAATTGTGATTGGAATTGGATCGGACTGGAAATTTTGTTCTGCAAAATGTACAATGACGAGATTGGCTATACCTTTGATTAGGCGATTCTGGCATGACAGAGGACTGCTACTATGATCACCTAGCAAAGACAATTTAGGAAAGAAAAACTATTTTTTTCATAAAAAGTCAGGACACTAAAAATAGAGGTGAAATATGGGACAGTCCCAGGAAAAATGGGATGTCTGATATATACAGTTATTTCTGGTTCTCGAATCTGATTAGCTGAGAGCCTTTTCCAGTCGTGCGTTATTCACACAGTAACAGCACTCTCACCGTTTCACCTTTTGTATCACTCCGCTTGCGGCGACTGTCATGGCGGTCGAGCAAATCCATCATTTGTTTTTGTTTTTTAATACTACTTTTGTTGTGTCATGAAATGTAGTTTAAGAGTTTTTCAGGCGAGAATGTTGTTATTTAGACCTCAAATATGTGACTAATATATAATCATAGTGCCTATATTACAATCTGTTTACACGCTTTCGCAGATGCGAGCTCCAGGACGTCAGAAGCCATTCAGTGCTCATGTACCCGCATAGAACAGCGTAATCTCGGCCAGTCCTTCGGGAATTTGCCACTGGCTCTACTATGTAGATAGTGGTTAAACATGAGATATAATTCTGGGGTATATCAAACGGGCAATCTTTGGTCTTATTAATCTATTACTTGTCCCAGAGCAAATCGATTTTGGTTAAAGGGAAAATTAAGTTACATAACTTTATATCTAGGCTATATTTCACTTAAATACTGTAGTCTACTAGAGTGCTGCTTGTAATTTTGATTGAATTGTTTGCTTGTGTTTTTTCTTATTGTATTTTATAATGGCTATTGTTGTTAATTTAAAAGTTGTTGCTTAACACGTCTCTTGTGACACTTTTGATTGCTCCCTGCTGTACACGTTCATGTGTTTTGAAGGAAGCGTGGCTTTGGTGGGACCAAAGTGGGACCAAAATCTGTTAAAAGTGAATACATGTATACTTCAGATGTTCCTGTGTAAACAAACATACACTGGTTTGAAGGTTACACATTCAGAAAGCAACTCTTTTTAATAATCCCAAAATGAACATTCTGAATCACACTGTAAAAAAAAAGTGTAATTTTACAGGTAATTGTCTGTATTTTTTTTTACAGAATTTTACCGTTTTGTCATTATACAGCAAATATCTGTAAAATAAAAGGCATTTGCTGTAATTTAAAGGTCCATTGTTAAATTTACAGGTAATTGCTTGTATTTTGGTTTTACAGCAATTTTACGTTTTTTAAAAAGAACTTGTCTGTATTTTTACAGAGTTATGTGTAATTTTACAGAAATTATATATTTTACAGATTTTTTCTGTGAAATTAGAAAACAAAGAAAAGAAGGTATAACTGCGGAAATGCAGCATCTATTCAATATGTTTCCTTACAGATTATTAAGCATGTGGGGGCTAAAGTGAGTTTTTTTTTAAGGTTAAATAAAAGTATTTGTACCATAGACTGTGATTTGTACATACACAGTACCCTACATAGACTACAGTAGGCCTGAATTTTATTTTATACTCATTTTGATCATTATTTCATTGTCTTATTCTCCCATAATTTCATGTATATTTTATGAATATTTTTCCAAATCTCCGTTGCTTCACATTCAGGGCTTTGTGTGTTTGTGTTTGTGTGTGTGTGTTTCTGTGTGTGTTTGAGTGCGCGCGCGCGCGATGACGCAGGTTCAAATTCATTTCCGCTGTTTACTCCCGCCCACAACGTTAGCTGATCAGTCGAGTTTGGGCGAGCGGGAGATTTGAATTCAGTCTACTCTCGTGAAGTGGATTGTGAGATCAACAAAAGCAATCGTATTCGTCAAGAGCAGCCGTGAGCAGGAGCTCTGTTTTTAGTCAGTCCGTTTGGATTCTTCGGAAATAACGCCATTTTCAGTGAGCATTGTTCATCACAGCGAGCGGACATCATGCCAACCGATCACCGGCTGAGGTAAGAGTCTCATTATACTAAGTTACATGTGAACGATATTTTATATTACATTTGTGTTAAGTTTACAGTTTTCAAGCTAACGTTAGCATTCTTAAATGATGTTCAGTTAACTGGCGAGAGCTGGAGGGCAAAACACTAAAAATACAGCATGCGTCTTTACATTTTCCATCTGTTTTAAGAAAGATCAGTTGAACCCACACACCTCAAAAGACATAAAACGAGCTTTCGTAGACTTGTTATACATATCAAAGTCCGTTTAATTGTATATAAAATCTTCGTTAACACGCGATACTATCTGTCAGTAAATCAATCTCTTAAATGGCGGGACATTTTGAAACACTGTCTGGAAGCTGAAAACTCTTCTCTTAAAAAATATCCTTGGTTTTAATTATGGGTCAATGACGTATAAGGATTTTCAACAGGCCAATTTTAAAATACGAAAATTAACAATATATATTGCAATTGTTCAATCATTAAGAATGTTGTGTACATATAAATTCAAATAAAAAAATTAAATTAAGTGATTTTAGTGTTTTTTCATCTAGATGAATTGTCCATAGGCTTAAAAAATGTCATGTGGGGCGACCGTGATTCATCTTAAAATTAATTAATTTCCTTAACATAAATGTATTTTTTTTACATGTTCTCAGTAATTAAAGTGTTTAAAAACAGAGTATTTGAATTTCTTTTGAGTTTTTGTATATAATGATCTCATATTTTTGTTCTGCAATTTCAGTCGCCTTCTAAAATGCAGTTAACAGACTTATTTTTCCTGTAAATCGCATAAAACTGATAGAAATGTTTTAAAAATATAATTTACTAAAGCGTACTGTATCAGTGATTCATATTTCAGCCACAGAAATAAGATATTTTATTTTAAATTTAATACAGTGATAGCTTTTATTGGTCGCACCACATAAGTGGTCGCTCCAAATGACACGAAAACCTTATATAGTTAAAAATCTATTTAAATAGATCAATGAACAATACATTTTATACAATTTTTTTTATTTAAACCAGATTTTATACAAATTTAACAGAATTTTCCTGAACACAAACATTTTATAAACTCACTTTTATAAAAAAAAAAAATCACTTCACAAACACAAGTGCACCATTTAATTTAACTTGACTTAGAATTTCTTTCTAACAAATAATAATGTTATAGATATAAATTATTTCATAAAAGTATTGTATACAGGTAACATTTGGGGTCAATAGTTTTTTTAAGTAATTAATACTTTATTAATCAAGGACACATTCAGTGTCACATTCAGGCGCAGGCTATAATGTTCCGAAAGATTCTATTTCAAATAAATGCTGTTCTTTTGAACTTTCTATTCATCAAATAATCCTGACATATAAAATGTATCACAGTTTCCAAAATATGAACATTGATAATAATCAGAAATGTTTCTTGAGCAGCAAATCATTAGTGACCCTGGATCACAAAACCAGTCACAAGTCGCACAGGGTATTTGTGGCAATAGCCAACAATACATTGTATGATTTCAATCGATTTTTCTTTTATTCCAAAAAATCATTAGGATATTAAATAAAGATCATGTTTTATATTTTGTAAATGTCCTACCATAAATTTATAAACATTTATTTTTGTGAGTGAATATAGCAATATTGCAAACATAAATGGACAACTTTAAAGGCGATTTTCTCAATGTTTCGATTTTGTAGCACCCTCAGATTCCAGATTTTCAGTTGTATCGGCCAAATATTGTTCTATCTTAACAAATCATACATCAATGGAAAGCTTATTTATTCAGCTTTCATATGATGTATAAATCTCAATTTCAAAAAATTTACCCATGTGACATTGACCCATTGAGTGGTTTTGTGGTCTAGGGTTACATATTAGAATTATTTCTGAAGGATCATGTGACACTGAAAACTGGAGTAATGAAGCTGAAAATTCAGCTTTGATCATAGGAATAAATTACAGTTTACTATATATTCACATAGAAAACAGATATTTTAAACTGTAATAATATTTCACTCTTCTCCTATCAAGGTACTCTGCTCTTGCTGCAGGGTTAGAATTTTTTCGCTTGGCAGTGGCATCTGGTAAAATAGATTAAAATAGTTTTAAATAAATAAATAGGCAATAATAAATACACTACTAATACATGCATTATTACTAAACTGAAATTACATGCTCTAATTTTTTTTGTGTTGCATTTTTCTCATATTGTACAAAGAGTAAACACAAACTGTCTGAAATCTATAAAAAAGATCTCAAATTGCATAAAAATCTATTCCAAATGATAAAGTAAAGTACTTTTTTTATATAAACCGTCAATTGAATATAAAAGCATAAAACTGCCAATCTAGGACATATATCTATCATGGAAAACAGTCTACAGTGGTCGCACCACATGATATTTGGTCGCACCACATGATATTTTCAAATTCAGTCATAATTTACAGGCACAGAATTGGCCACCTAAACAAAACAAGCTAGCTTGCCAAAAAAGGTCACTATGAAATTTATAATAAAAATATATATTTGTAGAAATAACTTTAATATTAAATTTTTTTTGAGGTCATCCCACATGACATCCAAATGTGGCAACTACATACCAACCATTACAAAGGTTTATTTTTTTTCCAATTTGAGAGAATTACAAACCTGCTTGCTGCTTCCATGGGTCCTTGGTAAATTGGTTTATGATGTAACTTCCTGTGTTTGAATAGTTTTCAACATATAAGTCCCAAAATGGTAGTTCCTTGATGGTCGCACCACATGATATTTCATAAAATGGACATCATCGGACAAAGTTTGTTTGTATATTATGATGGAAATATAAATACAAATGCTTTGAATTTTTTTAAAGGATTACAAAACATTTTGGAAATCATGCCAAATAGTGCAGAAAATAAATTTTAATAAATTCAGAGTAATTTCAAAGACGTTTTCAAAACAGAAGTTATGGCCGGACGGTCGCACCACATGATGTTTTGACACTTTAAATAACAAAAAAAATAACAAATAAGTAAAGGTTTTTTAAAAGTTAAAGTGAGTACATACATGGGAGAGGTACTATAAATATACAGTATCTTTTTATGCATTTAAACCCATTTTTGCCTGAAAAAATGCAATCGGACAGAAAATTTAGGCGTCACGTCATTGACCCTTATAGTAAAATTATAGTAACCACGTTTTTGGCGGATTTTTATTACTATTTTTAATAACCACAGTCATACTACAAATAACGTTAGGCCTACCTACCATGTTTTTTTTTTTTTTTTTTTTCTTTGTGGTTAAACCATAGTTAATTTTCGTAAGGGTTGACGTGGCTATCAAGACTGTTAAGAAAACGAATTCAGTACATACTGTAACTTGATACAGGAAAGCACATGAGACTAGAATATGAACACAACATGATAAATAGCGTACCGCACGATATACGTCACCTTTTCTCATTAATATTCATTAAGCTAGCGACGGTTGCTAGGGGGGTCAAACTCGCGCGTCACTCATGCTAGACGCATGTAAACAGTTTACGGACGAGATGTCTACTGAGCTAAACCTGATAACTCTGTCCGAGAATGATGTCCCCGGTGCCAAATTCACTGGTATAGAAGTAGAAGAACATACAAATATTCAATTGAAGAGATGGCTTGAGTGTAGAGGGCTGAAAAAGACGGGAAAAAGAGCCGACCTGATCCAGAGGTAGATTGTTATCGACAGAATTTCTCCCCCAAAAAACATCGCCTTACGCCACTGACAGTGACATTTTGCAGTTTCAACAAGCTATCTTTTACCACCCTATGTCCTGTCTGTCATATATACTATGTCCTCTGGTTGTCTTACGTCTGACAGTTGTTGGGGGTAATTTATATTATTATTATTAATGTATTTATTTTTTGTTTAGCGATCGCTAATGCTACTTGGTCACAACCAACAACACTTAATTTTTAATTAATATCAAATCTAAATTCTCTCAATTATTTTACCCTCCCCCCTAAGGCTGTTTCCTTACTACAGAAAAAGTAAATCTGTCAGATCTAGGGCCTACCTGTAGCATGACCAGGCTTGCTAGAAAAAGGCAGAGGCTGAACATGTCTTACATATTTAAATAAGAGTATTTTAAGAAAGTAGGCCTACATATGACTTTTATGATAAATACATGTCATTCAAGGCAGTAGTAGCACCTACAAGTAACTATATATATATATATATATATATATATATATATATATATATATATATATATATATATATATATATATATATATATATATATATATATATAGAGAGAGAGAGAGAGAGAGAGAGAGAGAGAGAGAGAGAGAGAGTTATTCATTCATTCAAAATAATGTCTAGGGCGTAGTACAGGACTAGTGTCTGTAGGCCTACATAAGTCTCTTAAAGAATACATCCTTCATATGTGGACGGTCATAGTGTCTGGAGTCGTTTCTGCAAGTTCCATAGCAGCAGTGTTTACTCGGCATGTTCTTATTTGAGGGATAACCGGCAGAAAACAAGCAGTACTAGCATGAATCATAAGCGAGCGCGCTTCTATGTTGACTAGTGATGGGTCGTTCGCGAATGAGCCGGATCTAAGAGCCGGCTCTTGTAGGTGAACGACGGGAGCCGGCTCGCATATCTGAAGAGCCGACTCTATTTTTAAAAATATAGTCTATAGAAATTAAATCATTATGTAGGCTAATAATGAAATAACAAATGATTTTAATTGTATTTAAAATAATTGACTAATTCAAAGACCAACAGAAAAATAATTATATAGGCCTAAAGGCACACACACATTTGTTTCGACTGTCTGATCAGCCTCACATTCTGTTCCTGTCAATCATACATGCGATGTTAACCAATTAAAATGCATGAGGGAGGGCCGAGCCAACTCACACACACACTCGAGATGCGGATAAACCGCGGATCGGGCGGAAGACGTGACGAAAAATAATATTTTAATTAAATTCGGGAGGGTGGCCGCTGAACCAGTCAAATGAAAAAATTTGCCAAAACCTGCAAGCTATGAGCCCAGCTGTGAGCCTACTATTGGAGGAGGGCTAAACGTCTCGTAGATGTGACTGCCTAACCCTATTTTGTTTTTTTTGTTTCGATATTAATTATATTTTAAAACAGCCAATCGCAGCCTACCACTCGTGGAATAGGCATTTAAAAGAGAGATTATGGTCTGATATGACTCAGAAATGTCATCGGGCAATTGCACCGCAAGATGTTTAGAAGAACACAAGAGCAAAACTTCTACAAGCTCAATAACATCCATAAAATAAAAAAAAAGAAGGTAAGAAGAATAGTCAGTTATAACTTTGCCCATTAATTAGATGTGCAAGGCAAGCAGACAAGTTTTTGGGTTGTTATGGACAATTACAAATGTGAATATTCACGTTGCACAGTTGTGCGGTGGACTTTCAGCGAGTTAAAACATATATTTTTAAAAAACCGTTTGTGAGTCAAAAGAGCCGGCTCTTTTCAGTGAGCCGAGTCAAACGAGCCGGCTCACGAAAAAGAGCCGGATTGCCCATCACTAATGTTGACCCCCTTCCGGTTTACGTTGCTGACGTCACGCGGCCTTGCGGTCTAAAAATAGCACTCGTGCGGCACGCTATTGCATATTCTGGCTGCATCTGCTTGCCAACACGTAACGTTAGCTATAGAATGCATACATGTGCATATATTAGGCTTATAAAATAAAAGTTGATAGAATGTTTGTGTTCTGATGAAGAAATTAACTTATCTACATTTTGGATGAACTGGGTTCATCATAGTAGTCTTTTTCATAGGATACTTTTGATCATTGGAAAATTGCATTGATCCAGATGAACAGAAAGTTAACTTGCACCCCTAACGTTAGGTGTCTCAGCTCAAAACTTCACTGTTAGCCTTTCCTGCTCAGCTTCCAGATCATAGTCAGTTGAGGTTTTGCAAAATATTCTGACATGTGTAAATGTAATGAGTTGTTAATTTTTTTTTTTTTTTTGTGATGTCAGGTCAAGTGGAAAGCAGAATGATCATGGCAAACAAGGTATGGGAAGAAGTAATTTAAAATATTGTTATGGCTGAGTCATCTGATTCCATATGATTGCACTAAAAGTGGCAGAACATTTAATTTGTTTTATACTGTATTTTCCCATGTGAATATTCATTTGATCCTTGTGAGGCCACTGGAGCTGCACAATGTTTGGTTTTACTACAGTAAAACCACGATTGTGTTAGATTCCGCCCATCTATTTATTTATTATTATTTTTTTTTCATTTTTTTTTTGTAGTGTAACTAGGCTCTGTCATTTACAAACATGACTTTTCCTATCACTTAATGACACATATCTCTACCTTTCATTCCAGCCAGAGGATCTGATGGTTGCTGCTCGCATCTCAGCCTACCTGATGGAAAATTCTTGCTGGATGAATGACCTTCACCTTCAACTCAACCTTGCCAAGACAGACCTGCTTATGGTTTCAGCCAAACCATCCTTGCTGTGTGATCCTGCTGATTTGCCTTATACAACACCAGAAAGATCCGGCCCTTCCTATCGGAGCCACACAACTCCTTGTCTAAGCTCTTGTTCTATCCAGACTGGACTATTGTAATGCTCTCCTGGCAGCTCTTCCAGCATCAGTCAAACCTCTGCAACTGATCCAGATGCTGCAGCAAGACCTAAACTCACTGCTTCAGATCTGTGTGTCTCCAGAAGCTTGTGTTCTGCAAGTGAACGGCGCCTTGTGGTGCCATCACTCCAAAGAGACAAAATCACTTTCACTGACCTTTCCCTGGACTGTTCCCTGCTGGTGGGATGACCTGCCCAACTCAACACATTTTCAAGAAACTGCTAAAGATCCATCTTTTCATAAACACTTGACCCAATAATACTAAATCTTTGTTTTAATAAAAAAAAAAAAAAACTGCACTTGTTGCTTCTATTGTTCTCTTAATATAAATATAAAGTCTTTTAATGTGGATATTTTTACATGTTCTAAATGATATACTAAGCCTGTATTTCCTATCATTCACGTATCTTGATGTTCAGTGTTTGTTTAATGAGTAATACTGTAAATGTGCAGGTATTCCGTACTTGTACGTTTAGTTAATTTAACAGAAATTGACTGTACATTTGCTATTAATAAGTGCTTAATTAGAGATTGGTCAAAGTTGTGAAACTGGATCTGCAAAAAAATAAAAACTGTAAATATACAAACTTTGTATTTGAATTTATGGACTTATTACATTTTTATACATAACTTCATAGTTATTTTACACAGGAAAAACTATATATTAAAAGATAATTACTGTAGATAG
The DNA here is from genome assembly GCA_022828995.1 of Vimba vimba. Classification (NCBI taxonomy): domain Eukaryota; kingdom Metazoa; phylum Chordata; class Actinopteri; order Cypriniformes; family Leuciscidae; genus Vimba; species Vimba vimba. The sequence continues at coordinate 19,118,728 of CM040824.1, read as the reverse complement.
ACAGAGCATTATTATAAAATAACTTTATAAAACCCTAAATTTACAGTTTAACCTTAAAGTTAAATGTTCTTTTTATGTAATTTGACATAATTTATCTGTTTTTCCACGGTTTAATAAGCCATTATTAACAGTAATGTACTGTAATTTAATTCATTTTGACCGTAAAGTCAATTCTGTATTTTTACGGTTTTTGTCTGTAATTTTGTGAAATGGTAATTTGCTGTAATTTAACAGAACCCGTCTGGAAACTTTGCTGCCAGAGATTTACCGTTTTTTTACGGGATTTTTTTTTACAGTGCATCTACTCACCCTCATGTCAGCTTGAACATTCTGCTAACATCACCTTTTGTTTTTCTTGAGGGAATAGTCATACAGGTTTGGTGTGACATGAGGGTGAAAAAATTACTGAATAAATGACTACCTTTAATGTTTCCACCTCTTCCTGGTTCGTTCACATCCTCAAGACATAAACATTATAATTGGCTGGTTGTATGATGTATTGTTTTGAAATGCTTTGCCACAGCGAATGTGACATCAGCCGCAAATTGCAGATTTATGTTCAGCTTTACATATTTTTAAACGTGCATGCTACCAACATTTTTTTTTTCAGAGCATTTCTAGAATGCTGTATTGTCTATAATGTATTCAAGCACTTCATCATGTCACCCTATGAATTGCATTTATCATTATGAATACACTTTTTTGCAAAATGAGTTAATCTACTAATAATGTAAAAAAAAAAAAAAAAATCTCAACAACAGTAATGTAAGTAATCCAAAACCTAATAGGTCTACTGTTCCTAGACCAAAATGCATGGACTGAATTAGTATCATAAACAGCTGCATGTGAAACACTCATGTATAGATATTTAAGCATTTGTTTTTCAAATGACATTGGATTAAACCAGTGTGTCTGACAATTATTATTATTGTTTTAAAATAAGTCAATACAACTATATGTTTATAAACAATTTTACTGAATGCATCGTGGCTTAAACTGAAGCAAGCAAGAAGCTGAAGTTCTTGTTAAACTTCCTGTGCAAAAAAAAAAAAAAACAAGTATAAGAAACGATTTATGCAAAACAAAATCAGTGAGTGCAAACCTTGTGGAACACTATGAAAAGATGTTACCAAGAACATGCGAGACAATGCATCAATGTTCCTATTAGTAGCAGCAGGAAAGGATGGAAGCCTGGCCTTGTAGATGCGGCTATTGTGTGAGATGAAATAGAGAGCATCCAGGTTCTGTAATCGCTTTCAAACAGATGCTGTGTACTTCATACTGCATCCTTCCAAGACATACAAAGGAATACTGTGGACTAGAAACAATTAATTTGGTAGCTTCTTAAAACTTTTGTATAATTCACCACAAAATAATTATATATACATATTTGTGGCCATAGTGACCTTTTCCTAAACTATTTCCGCCATACAATAATAGTGTAATGTTTAATTATATATTATAGATTCATAGTATTTTTTTTTTTTTGCATCATGAAATTAATCTGTTCATAAACCCATTTTGTTCCCCCAAGAAACTTTGCATCTGCTCTCAAAACATTTGTGTTCTCTTGCAAAAGTATCTCATTCCGAGAAACTTTGCATTCGCTCGCAAAAGCACTAATATATATATACCCTACTTTCAGTAAAGAAATAGTAAGTGAAGAAAGTGGCGCAACCACAGCAAGATGAGTGAACACAAGAACGGGCAACTTTTTTAACTTTTGCCAACCAGCATTCTGTCTAAAGTCAAACCTCCAGTTTGTGAGGCTTCTCGCTCTTCCTCATTGACCTGAAGCATCTACCTCTCACTACAACCTGTCCTTGGAGTATATTTGATATTATAACCGCATGCAACAAGAAAACATTACGTGTTATCTCACATAGAAATACACAACTTTACTTCGTAACGCTAAGTCGCAACACAATGTCAGTAACATTTTGTAATGAAATGACGGAGATGATTGCAAGTTCAAAGATATATTTATTCAAGTGAGCAGGTCAGAGACGGTGAGAGTGGTGAAAGATAATGTCCAGGGATGAATTGCACTTGGCAGCACAGGGACGCTGAGGACAGCCCAGACCTCCGATGAAGAATGACGGTGATGATGGTGATGAAACTGTACCCGGAAACCAGGAAGTATGTAGCGCGGGTAACAGAAGTGAAGGACGATGACGAACACACAGGCACTGGCGACAGGCAGGATCACACGGGAAACAGGCTAGATCACATGGGAAACAGGCAGGAACACACGAAAACAGGCAGGAACACACGGAACATCCAACAATGCTCTAACAAAGACAAGGTGACAACAGAGAGACTAAATAGGGTGCGTAGATGAGCTGCAGGCTGGCGCGCTGATCAGCTGCAGCTGGTAAGCTGATCAGCAGCAGGGATCAGCGGCTCCGCCCATATACACACACCATAAACAATAAGACGAGAGAGGAGACAGTGAATATATAAACCGTGACAGTACCCCTCCCCCTAGGAGCGCCTCCTGGCGCTCCCAGGAGAACTTACCCGTTGATTATAATCATCAATAAGGGAGTGATCCAGAATGTCCCTAGCAGGAACCCAACTTCTCTCCTCCGGACTGTAACCCTCCCAGTCCACTAGGTACTGGAATCCGCGTCCCCTCTGTCTCGAGTCCAGAATACGATTGACCGAATACGTAGGTTCCCCGTCTACGAGTCACGGTGGTGGGGGAACCGGGGCTGGCGGATTAAGGTAAGAACGAAAAACAGGCTTCAATCTGGAGACATGAAAGGCGGGGTGAATTCTCCTGTACACCGGAGGAAGTTTGAGGCGGACTATCACTGGACTAATGATCATGGTGACAGTGAACGGGCCGATGAATTTGGGAGCTAACTTATTAAACACGGAGCGGAATGTTCTTGGTAGAAAGCCACACTTTTTGACCCACAGCGTATACGTATGACGATCGGCCTTAGCCTTAGTGCGCGCCCCCACCTGGAGCAGAGTCTCACGGGCTCTGGTCCATGTGCGGTGGCACCTCTGGACGAAGGCGTGAGCAGAGGGGACCGCGACTTCGGAATCCATACTCGGAAAAATTGGTGGCTGGTACCCTAGGCTACACTCAAACGGAGAGAGGCCCGTGGATGACACTGGTAACGAGTTGTGTGCGTACTCAACCATAGAAAGTTGTTGGCTCCAGGATGAAGGATTCTTGGACACCAAACATCGCAACACTCTCTCCAAATCTTGGTTGGCTCGCTCGGCCTGACCATTGCTCTGGGGATGGTAACCCGAAGACAGACTGACAGTATCACCTAGTAATCTACATAACTCTTTCCAGAATTTGGACACAAATTGGGACCCCCTGTCGGAGACCACATCCATCAGGAGGCCATGTAAACGAAAGACGTGGTCTACAACAGTCACCGCTTTCTCCCTGGCTGAAGGTAATTTGGGCAAGGGGATGACATGTGCCGCCTTCGAGAACTGGTCCACTACGGTTAAAACAACCGTAATGCCATTAGAGGGCTAGAGGGCGGGAGGGCGGTGACAAAATCTAGCGTTATGTGGGAGCAGGGTCTCGAAGGGACAGACAGCGGATGAAGTAACCCATCAGGAGGTTGGTTAGACATCTTTCCAATGGCACAAACTGAGCAAGCCAAAACAAAACTGCGAATGTCACGAGCCGTTAATGGCCACCAGAATCGTTGCTTTACTAAACAGCTAGTCCGGTTTACTCCTGGATGACAAGCAATTGTTGGAGCAATGACCCCATCGAATGACTTTGGACCGTAACTCCTCCGGTACAAACAATCGACTCGGTGGGCAGCCGGGCGGAGGCGTTACCCCTTCTAAGGCCGACCTGACCTTCGATTCGACCTCCCATGTGAGTGTGGAGATAACTATCTTCTCGGGCAAAATGCACTCGGGAGTAACCGGGTGTTCGGATGGATCAAAAATGTGAGATAAGGAATCGGGTTTGATGTTCTTGGACCCGGGGCAGTACGAGAGAGAAAAGTCAAAACGTCAGAAAAAAAGTACCCATCGAGCCTGCCTGGAGTTGAGTCTTTTAGCAGATCTAATATATTCAAGGTTCTTATGATTGGTCCAAACGATAAAAGGTACCCCCGACCCTTCTAAACAATGACGCCACTACTCCAACGCTAACTTGACGGCCAACAACTCTCTGTTACCAATGTCATAATTACGTTTGGCAGGTGATAAACAATGGGACAAAAACACGCAAGGGTGCATCTTGTCTTCTGAGGAAGAACGTTGGGATAGAACTGCACCTACCCCCACCTCTGACGCATCGACCTCCACCACAAACTGACGTGAGGAATCAGGGGCGACTAAGATGGGAGCCAAAACAAAGTGACTTTTGAGGTTGGAGAATACAGCCTCGGCTGTATAGGACCACCTGAACATTGTTCTGGGGGAGGTCAAGGCATTCAGAGGTGTGGCTAGTTGGCTGAAGTTGCGAATGAACCGCCGATAGAAGTTGGCGAACCCCAGAAACCTCTGTAGGGCCTTACGGGAATCTGGACTTGGCCAATCTACCACAGCCTTAACCTTGTCAGGATCCATACGCACTCCCTCAGAAGAGACGATGTAACCTAGGAAAGGAACAGACTGTGCATGAAAAGCGCATTTCTCCGCCTTGACAAAAAGCCCATTCTCTAGCAACCTCTGAAGCACTCGTCTGACGTGTTGAACGTGTTCCTGGAGAGACGAAGAAAAAATCAATATGTCATCCAGGTAGACATATATGAACTGATCTACCATGTCTCTCAACACATCATTGACGAGTGCTTGGAAAACTGCTGGGGAGCTGGATAGCCCGAACGGCATAACCAAGTATTCAAAATGGCCCCTGGGGGTGTTAAACACAGTTTTCCATTCATCCCCCTTCCTGATGCGAACCAAATGATAAGCGTTACGTAAATCCAATTTTGTGAAGACGGATGCTCCCTGCAACCTCTCGAAAGCTGAAGACATCAACGGCAAAGGATAAGTATTCTTTACCGTGATGTTGTTCAGCTCTCGGTAATCAATACAAGGTTGCAGAGAACCATCCTTCTTCCCCACAAAAAAGAATCCCGCCCCCGCTGGAGAAGAGGAAGGGCGGATGAATCCGGAGTCTAGAGAATCAGAAATATATTTCTCCATGGCCTCCCTTTCCGGAACAGAAAGTGAGTAAAGCTTGCCCCTAGGCGGAAACTTACCTGGGAGTAAATATATAGCACAGTCATAGGGACGATGCGGAGGGAGAGAAGCAGCACGGGACTTACTGAACACTTCCTTCAGGTCGAGGTACTCTGAGGGCACGTTTAATTTCCTCTGAGAGTGCCTGGAATGAGGAACAGCAGAGATGTTGGTTTGGTTTTCCCACACCGCCGTTCCTCACAGAGCCGCCTGTCCTGAGAGTAGCGTAAGGACGAAGGCTACCTTAGATTCCTCCGTGCTGAAAGTCTGAGGTTGCAGGGCAAAGAACATGGAACATTTCGTCAGAAAAGCTCTACAGTAATTAGGCTCACCAGAGTATAACTCCGGGGTAGGCAGGCGCGGTTCGGGCTGGCGGCTGGATGCTGGATGCTGGGGGAGTGGGGGGAATCGGCAGTGGGTTGGGCGCAGTGGGACAAGCGAGTTGTTGAATATGTTGGGTCAGCTCGGACACCTGTGCTACCAAGGCTTGTACCACTCGTCCTGTGATGGCCAGATTCTCCTCCTGTTGGTCCATTCTTGAAACGCTGCGTGACAGAAACTCATTGAGATCAGGTGTACTTGCTGAATCCATTATGTTCAGAGCGTTCTGTAATGAAATGACGGAGATGATTCAATCGCAAGTTCAAAGATATATTTATTCAAGTGAGCAGGTCAGAGACGGTGAGAGTGGTGAAAGATAATGTCCAGGGATGAATTGCACTTGGCAGCACAGGGACGCTGAGGACAGCCCAGACCTCTGATGAAGAATGACGGTGATGATGGTGATGAAACTGTATCCGGAAACCAGGAAGTATGTAGCGCGGGTGACAGAAGTGCAGGACGATGACGAAAACACAGGCACTGACGACAGGCAGGATCACACGGGAAACAGACAGGATCACACGGGAAACAGGCAGGAACACACGAAAACAGGCAGGAACACACGAAAACAGGCAGGAACACTCTGACAAAGACCAGGCGACAACAGAGAGACTAAATAGGGTGCGTAGATGAGCTTCAGTTGGCGCGCTGATCAGCTGTGGCTGGTAAGCTGATCAGCAGCAGTGATCAGCGGCTCCGCCCATACACACTAAACAATAAGACGAGAGAGGAGACAGCAAATATATAAACCGTGACACATTTCACATTTACCTGGTACAGCTTCACCAAATTACTGGTTGTTATGTTATCTCATGCCATTAAACATACACACGACATATTCACTGCGATGTGTTATACCTTATATTACAAATTCACACCTAAGATTTACCATTACTTACTTTACAGTTAACGTTAACACCGGTTATAACCGGTGATATGGCTAAAGCTAAAGCTAGCTATGAAAATTTCTTCTTTACTTACCTTGGTAATTGTGGATAAACTCTTTGTGGAAGAATTTATATCCCTTGTCCAGTTTGTTCCCTTTAGTGGACGAATGTATCTCCACACTCTTCACCACATTGGTGCTGGTGAACTTCGGAAGACAAGTCAGGCTAGTCGAAAACACTCTAGCTATGAAAACATTTGAAATAACGAATTTGTACGCTCCTAAAACGCGATATGCTCCTTACAGTCTTGCAAATGAACAATAATGCCTGACTGCTAATTACAAATCATAACACAGATCAACTAGTCTGAACTAGCATATAATCAGCTGCATGTAGGGGTTGGGGTTTCAACAAAGACAAATGTTGTCTGGCGAGATGAGACAGAGAATGCAGTCATTCATCTAACCTTATCAGACAATTCTAAATAAACAGCATTGTGGGAAATAAGAAAGAGATCAATGCACAGCAAGAGTCATCCATCGCCACCACTGAAAGCCTCTGGCCTGTTCAGTTATTTGATAAAAAGTCCATTAAAGCATGTCTAATTAAATGATAAGCACGAATGAAATCACAGGTTGGAAAGGTTTGCAGTAACCATCTCATGGGTGGTGTGTTGGTATAAAGGGATTGTAGGCCATCTAATAATCAAAAGCAAACACAAGTATAGGCACAGAAGCATGTGATAGTCACCAGACAAATTGATTTTGCTTTTATATTGAAACTAAGCAGCGAGAGGATAATTGGATTATATGATGTGTCGTGACCCATCAAATTGTGGCTTGTTCTGAGATATCAGTGCTGTACAGCTAAGATATGTGAGCAAAAAATGCCATGATGGAGCAGAGAAACTATAGTGAAGAGACTTATAATAATAATAATAATAATAATAATAATAATAATGCATTACATTTATATAGCACTTTTCTAGGTACTCAAAGCGCTTTTACATATGGAAGGGGGAATCTCCCCAACCACCACCAATGTGTAGCATCCACCTGGATGATGCAACAACAGCCATACTGCGCCAGAACGCCACCACACACCAGCTTACTGGTGGAGAGGAGACAGAGTGATAGAGCCAATCTGTATGTATATGGGGATGATTAGGAGGCCATGATGGACAGAGCCAATGGGCAAATTTGGCCAGGATGCCGGGGTTAAACCCCTACTCTTTTTCCGAAGGACATCCTGGGATTTTTAATGACCACAGAGAGTCAGGACCTCGGTTTAACATTGCATCCGAAGGACGGTGCTCTTTGACAGTATAGTGTCCCCATCACTTTACTGGGGCTATAGGACCCACACAGTCCACAGGGTGAGCACCCCCTGCTGGCCTCACTAACACCTCTTCCAGCAGCAACCTAGTTTTCCCAGGAGGTCTCACATCCAGGTACTGACCAGGCTCAACCCTGCTTAGCTTCAGTGGGCAACCAGTCTTGGGCTACAGGGTGATATGGATGCTGGCTATCACAACACTGCAGTCTTATGAAGAGTAAGAAAAAAAATAGCTCACTGAAGCAGGTTCTTTCTATAGTGCCATCTGATAAGTTTATCAGTTTAATAAATATGCTTGTAATGAAAAGCAAACAGACCAAATGGGTCAAGTAGTTCACGGTTACTCACTATGCTACCCAAAGGTATTACTCAGGTGTAGCTCTTTCATGGCTCAGAAGTCTTAATGAAGATCTCAGTCATGTTTCATTGAAGTATAATTGTTTTAAATTTTAGGAGAAACTATTTGTTGGCAAAATTGAAAAAAATAAAATAAAATAAAAAAAATCTGAGAATCTAGAGACTTAAAAAAAAGAAGGAAAACCTGAGCCGACCCCTGTTGTACTGTTAAAAAAAAAATATATTATTATAATTTCGTTTTACAGAACAGCAGTAACATTACAAATCTAATATTAATGGCTGTCTTGATTTGTATTTGCTTTTAAAGGTTAAACCATGGAGCTTTCATTTTGCGGGAACCGCAAGGAAACCTGAAATCTTCTGTCTTGTTGGCAACGGATTTATAAACGATTCTCATTACAAATTTGAGAAGACAGTTGGTGAATGTTGCCTTTTTTTAAATGCACGTTATAAGTGACACAAACTCATAGCATTGGCAGAGATGGAGTTCATGTGGAGTGGCATTTACTGCAAACCGAGCAGCTCCGAGACACTGAACCCCAAATCATGAGCAGTTCACGTGTAAATGAACACAGATGAGGTTCAGGTTGGCACCGCTAGCTCTTTCATTGCTGTCAGAAGCAATCCATGCATGGAATGTATCTGAAAACACAGCATTTGCAGCTTCTTTGGTAATTGTTTAAAGCCATTTCAAAATTCAAGAAAAAAAAAAAAAAACATCCCTGAGATCAATACAATTCTCTCTATTTAAAGTGTAAATTGCAGGTTAAATTTTTCAAGAAGATAATGCAATGTGTTTATTAAACATAAAGATAAGAACCGCCCACCATTGTTTTTTATACCAAAATGCTGAATATAATATGAAAAGTTGGCACTTTTAACAGTGGTTTTAACCGCTCCCGCTCCCTTCCACTAGATGCGGCGTGATGTCATAAGAGGAACTCACTAGTAGAGTTACCGGCAGTCAATAGTACCCTAGCAGCTACATGTAATTACTCATGCATTAAGTATGGTACTCTTCAATGTTGTATTTCTTTGAAAGCTATAGATGCCTTACATAACTACAGAAAAGTTGGTTGTATGTTTTATTTGTTAAAAAAATTATGGATAAAATAACTCAACTGTAAACATAGGCTACTCGTGTGTGCTGACTTCAAGGGGACCGTGATCCTGCCCGAAATGAGAATAAGCTATTCGCAAAACAAACGGGTTCAGGCACGTCAGATCAGCCGGTCGCAGGTCGAGCTGTTCCACTAAACTCCAAAACGCGTTCACCTCACGGCAGCACATACTCTCCACTGCTGATTCAAATTGGGTGGCATAGCCCACACAAACACAGTGATGGGGACATCGATCTCTTTTTTTCTTTTCTGACAATAAACATCGCTAATTAAATCGTGAGAAATTGATAAAGCGTGGATTGAGGCAGGGTATTACATGACGTTTGAGGCGTCGATGAGACTAGCGATTGGTGCCTGTGCAGTGTGTGCATCTCTACAGCTCTGATTTGGACTGACACCATGTAGGGGGAGAATGGGGTAATGTGAGACATCGGGTTATGTGAGACACCCCCTGTATCTAGGCTATGGAACACAATTTTGGTCATTTGACCATTATGTTTTCAAGCCCCTCTCATTTCCCCTTGGCCATGAAGGAGAGGACCTCATGGTGCTGTAGTAAGCATGTTTTTTTCATAAAAAATTTTTTTTTGCATGTAAAAGTAAATTTTCTTGCTGTCAACTTAATCAACTGTTGTGCCAAAGCAAATTGATTCAGATAGAAACACTTATATCATACATGTTGATGAACTACCAACATATAAAACCATGTGATGATGCTAGCTGAAGATAAGCCTGAATTGCTAAGAGAGATCGTTTTTTTCTAAAATGTGGCGGTGGGGTAAAGTGAGACAAATGCTGTGGGGTAAAGTGAGACATGAGGCACAAGTTAAGTTTAGTCTTAAACATATTTTAACGTAATATTACATGACATATGTTTTATTTTTAATGTCATAAACATTGTAGAAAAGCCATCAAAAAGAGAAGGGGAAGTAAAAATCAGTAGCTTGGGGTGCAGTAGCTGAGGCAAAGAGGTGGAGCACCTTCTCCCTCTCACCTTGTCCGAATGGAGCGTTTGTCCCCTCCTCGACAAAACCCCCAAGGTCCGTTTTAGGACCGAGGTCACTCCGACAGGAGCTCCGCACTCTCCCTGGGAGCCTGCTAGTGAGTAAAGTCAGCATGGGAATCTCGTCCATCTGCAACCTCACGGACACTGTCCGTTTTTGTTTTCGGAGGAGGACCTTCCTCCACCGCTTTTTCTCCAGGGGTGTCTCAAGCCCCTGGAGTCGCTTCGCCGTTTATCCAGACCGACCATTCGACAAGCATACGTTTTACCTCGGGATCAACCGAGAAGCCCCCGGACGGTGAACCGCGATGCACAGGCTCCCTACACACGGGCCTCGCTCCACTCGGGCCTGGGCTCGAGACGACACGGCCACTCATAGGGTGGGTGAGGAACCATCCGCCGGGGGCAGGGACGGGAGGCATCTTTTCCATTACCTTGTCCGATAAGAGTGTCGTCTCCCTCCTCTACAACACCCTGAGCGTCCGTGTTTGGACCGTCGTTGCTTCAGCAGGAGCGCCAGCAGGTGTACGGATCTGACTTTGACCGGAGATGACCCACCCTCCCTGGGGCTGGCCCGGGAGGTCTGCGAGCATGGAGCTCTTCTTCAAATACAAGATATTTTTGGACATTTTTATGAGGAGGAATATCCTCCAGTGTGTCTTTCACCCCTAGTTCACCCAGGATGGTGCACGCTCACCGGTATGCACGCCCTGGCACCGAGGGACTGGGTGTCCAAACCAGACCCTATTTACTGGAAGTCTCGCCCGCACAAAGTGCACTATCTCAGGGCTGGGTCAGGCGGTTTCCCTACCCGGTCTGACCACCACGGTTCTCTGGTCCGTGTTCCTTGTCTAAGCGGAGCATTGCCTCCACAAAGACCCAAAGGTCCGTTTTAGGACCAACTTTGCTCCAGACAGAGCTCCAGCGGTGGCGGACAAATCCGAATCTGGCCCAGGAAGGGCCACCCTCCTTGGGCTGGACAGGGGAGGTCTGACTGCATTGAGCTTCCAAATGTATCACAATATTTTGGACATAGTTCTTTTTTTTAGGAGGAATTTCCTCCAGTGTGCCATTTACCCTTAGCACGCCAAGAGCGTTGCACCTTCACTTGGATGCGCACCGGTGGGTCATCAAAAAAATGTGCTTAATTGACCAATCCCCATGATTCTGTTACTAGTCCGACATTAGTTTTGGAATGTGTGGTTGTCAAGCTAGCTGTCAGGATTCTAACTGTAACAACATGTGTTGTTATGGAAGTTTCAGAGTGGAAAAAGTAAGTGGATCAGTTTACCCCCAGCTGGTTCACTTTACCCCCTTGATTTCTCTGGTCTGTCTCAGTTTACCCCTAAGCTGGGGTAAAGTGAGACACAAGACCACTTTTTAAAAACCATTCATATTTTCACTGCCCTTCATCCTGAATACATTCTAATAATTTCCATTGCTAGGAAACATCCTGAATTATTGGGAAATGTGTAACTTTGACTGATATATCATTTTAGCTCACTTAGAGGGGAACAAATGTAAAAAATGTCTCACTTTACCCCACTCTCCCCTAAGTAAATAATGTCTTCAGTCGTTGTCCCTCCTTGCTATTCTACATGACGGCAAGATTTTGAAAAGACTGGCTTGTTCCCTTATATTATCCGGGTTAAGTTTGCACCAGGCTAGCCTAGACTAGCTCTAACGTAGCTACTCACCAGGACACCTGGCCAACCCTCCACTCATTCTCCTCACACCAAGCATTAATAACTCTTTGAGTGCCATGGGTCCTGGCAATTTCCTCCCCTCTCTCACGCCTGACCGGTTAAAAATTGTAGGGCTGTGTTCCATAAAGAATTTGATGGTTTCACTCATTCTCAGTCGTTCTCCAAATAGCCATAATACAGTAGGAATCTAGCAGAGTATGGGTTGCGAGTTCCTCTTATGACGTCATCACCCTAAAAAAACGCGCTACCTTTGAAGAAACCCCAATAAATGTTATTTTAACGCATTTTAAGACAGAAATAATTAAATATATACATATAGAACACTTTAATTTACACATTAATTGGCTGTGGTGGTTAACCTGCAACTTACAATTTGATATCTGTTGTCTAGTGGTGGAAAACAATTGACCTATTATTTGTATTGAAATTAGGAAAACCAAACTTGATTAGAAAATGAACAACAATAATGACAATGAGATAAAAGCAACATTGGAATGTTTTATTCGTTCATGTTACATTTTTTATTTTATTTTTATTTTTTTTGTAGAAAATAAAACACAACCAATAAATACAAAGATACAAAGCAACTTTTTTTTTGGCGAGTGCCTCACCATATTCCAACAGTAGCATTTTTGTTTATTTTATATAGTTGCGTATATGTTTTTGTTTTACTGTGCTCAATGACAGCAAGCAGCGGCACCCAAAGCAGACTGGTCACAATGGATTGCAATGAAACATGAAACAGGCATGCAGATCCATGATTGATCCTCTTTGCGCGAACACACACACACACACACACACACACACACACACGCACACATGAGTTGGCACATTAAAGACAACATCTAGAAACTTTTTTTTTTTGCAAAATATATATTATATATACACCCCCCTCCCCCTCCCCCCCCAAAACACAAACCCCTCAACAAAAAACAACAACACAGAAACCATATTTGTAGCTATTCTTCTGACCTGTCTGAACTTTCGAGTGCCACTTTCCGATTTAAAGGTGAAGAGTGTCTGTCACCAAATTGAATTCCAAGAAAAACTCACTGTTTTCAAACACCTGTCCCAAACCTCCACTGGTTAGCCAAACACATAGTTCCGCCCCAAACTCACGCTATTGGTTGAGTCAAAGTTGCTGTGTTGGGATGCTCAAACAAATAGAGCAATGTTTTGATAGCGCCAAAGTGTTACACTTTTGAGGAGAATCAACCTATGAATGGTTCACTTACAGATGTTTCTGCACATTAAGCTGGGATGGGAGATTAACATCAACAAATAATACAGATCACCTTTAAATAATTCAATAAAAAAACTCCATCAATTATCACACCCTCACATTCAAGGTATGCTTTCCAATAAAATCATCACAGTAGATCGCCCCACGTACAGAGTTTAACAATACACGTAATGTACAAACACAATGTTATTTCCCATGTTGTCGCTGTTGCAGTCACATGGTTTCAGCGTGTTTTCCTCTTGCATGGTGTATAAGGCCTATAGGCGGAGCTCAGAGCCAGTCACATGATCAAAGAGGTACGTCATAAATCTCAAAGCTGTTGAAATCTCGTCAATTACCTCAAGGGTTCGGCAGGAATATCTGGCACAGGGAGTCAGTGGAGGAGAAAACACCAAAACAAAAAGTACACAGAGGACAATAGAGGTTGAAGGTTAAAGAAATGTGCCAAGTCTTGCATTCCCCCTTTTTTTGACGTAGATTATGCATTCTCACTGGAGGACAGAACAGCTCATTCATATGGGCTGGATTGGCCCAAGTGAAAGGAAAAAGAGGAGGAAAGGTGAAGAGGTTGAAGCCAGTGTTGATGAGGTCTTGAGCTCTTGTGTTATCTGATCTCCAGGCAGTCCAGGTAGTCCAGAGCCAGCTCGTAGCAGAACCTGTACTGCTCCTGTAAACAGCATCAAGGTTGCATCGATTTCTTTGGTGACATTCACAAACTACATCAATTTCATAATGCAACTACATTTTTACATTTTAAGAAAATGTGAGAGATGTTTGTCTGTGAATCGTTAATCCTATAATAAAAATATGATTACGGAATTTATAAGTGGTTGAAATATAAAGCTACAAGTTACTTGCAGAGGAACAATGGTGGAAACTATAACTTAGCCAGGCTATTTATACAGTTGTATCCCTCCTTCAATCTAAGTCAATATAATTGTTTTATCATCTATTGCAGAGTAGAGTAAAAGCACCTCTTTCTCAAGTGTAATTTGAGGTATCAAAAATGCTCACAGAACAAATTATTTGCATGTCAAACTGTTACACATTGGTTAGGGGTTTGGTCTAAGAATTAGCAATAGTAAAGATTCCCTATCTAAACACCACTAATAAGTTCTGCACATAATTAGCACACTAACCATAGACTCCACCATGTTGGGCTTGGAGTTCCGGAGAGTCTTGACGGCGTAGAACACATCGACCATGTTGTGATGATGCACCATCTCCATTATCATGGTGCATGCGCAGAAAGTGCCACTACGTCCCCCACCATTCCTTAAAGACATTAATACGTTGTTTCATTAGCATCTTCAAGAAAAAAAGTGGCTTGTAACACATGTAGGAGAGGGATCTATGCAGCACACTTTCAAAGCTTGTGTGGATTATTGTATTATAGATGTCTGGAGGGGATAGGGGTGAAAGAGACATATTTGTGCCACCACAGGCTGCCAGATATCTGCAATACTTTTGAACAAGAAGGAATGGAAAGTACCAGTGCGCTCTGGGGAAAAGTCATGCTATAAAAATGTCACATCCTACTGAACTAAGATCATTTCCCTAGGGCCACTGATAAAAGAAGGGCACCCCAGCACAGATGCTTTGAACCCCGAAATGGTGTCAGTACCATGCTATCATTAATAGAGGATAGATGTATTAAACTACAGACATGTGCAGGTGGCAGGTACGTATCCTGAGGCCAGAGTGCTAAGAAGTCAAATACTGAGAAAAAATTAAGACATGAAAAAGCAGCCGGAGATTAAGTACTTTAAGCAGATTTTCACTGTTGGGTGGCCACAGAAATTGCAGGAGCACGGGAGTAAAAGAGACCTGGATTGTATAATCAACACAATGAAGTGTAATTGCTCTCCAATTAGCATTTGGAAGCAGAGCCGTATGAAACTTACAAGCAGTGCACTATAGTGCGACCATCGCCACACTCCCTCTGCCACTTCTGCACTTGTGCCAGCAGGTTGAGAAAGGCCTTCTTAGAGTCTGGGATTTCACGATAAGCCGACCAGCGCAGAAACTGGAAATGTCGCACTACCAGATGACCTTCCTGCAACTGAATGATAAAGACAGAGAGACCAAGACCAGAAGAATGAGAAAATAATTGTAAACATAGCATGAAAATGAAATTAAAACGGTCTGTTCAATCAAAGGGGTTAAGTTCTCTGAAGTGGCACATATGGAGACCCTAAAGGGACATGGTGATATAAACTTGTATTTGTGTTCTCTCTCAAAACTTTTGCATTCCCCCCAGAAACTTTGCATTTTGCACTCACTCACAAAACGTTTGATTTCCCAGAGAAGCTTTAAGGGAAAACACAACGCTATGAAAGCATATAAATAGAATTTTTTCTCCCATTTCATAATTGTTTTCCTTCACCATGTCCCCTTAGGGGCTCCATATGTGCCACATGAGATATCTAAACCTTGTGTATATATATATATATATATATATATATATATATATATATATATATATATATATATATATATATATATATATATATATATATATATATATATATATAATGTATGTGTGGTTACACTTTATTTTAGGGTGTCATTGTTACAGTGTAATTATACATTTAAGTACTGAGAAATATTAAGCAACTACATTAACTTACTATAGGGTTAGGGTAGGATTAGGATTTGGTTGGGGGTTAGTTCCTTGTAAATTGTAATTATGCTTAATTTGCTCTTATTACTATGGTAAGTACATGTAACATATGTAACAAGGACACTGTAAAATAAAGTGTTATCAAATGTGTTTATTGCTTGAAAATTATATTTCTATTAATAATAATAATAATAATAATAATAAACTGTGATAATAATAAAAACTAACATTTTGGTAACAGGGTTCCAGAAATGGCATACAAAATTAATGTAAAATACATCTCATATAATATTTAGTTTGACCTCCTGACATAAACAAACAGCATTATCTGAAGGTTAAGCAACTTCTTTCACTGATGCCTGAAACATGTCAATCTATTTTGTATCCTATTCATGGAACATCTACTGTAATTCAAACACTCACTCACACAGCACACAATACTCAGCTCATCTGCAAGTCATTGACTGGATCATTTGAGCATTAATTAGCATCTAAATTGCTCTGTAACAAATCATTAAAGCATTTTTCCGTCACAGGGCTTTTCTTTGTCCAGGGTTGGCGCCGTTTAGCAACATGATCTATCAATAGCACTCTACTCCTCAGTCTTGTACCTTTTTGGAGAAGTGAGAATCGTCTTTCCAACATGGGTGGTTCTCTCTGGGGTCCTGTGAAGAGGCAGTATGGGACAATTTCTGACAATGACATGGAGTGTTTGCCCAGCTTGCAGAGTCTCAAAGAGACAGAGGGGAAATAGGGACTGACAGGGGCTAGCCAAACTGACAGAGGCACGGATGGGAATATGGCTAAAGGTTGACAGCCTGGCTGTCAGGAGTGCTAAAGGGGGCGAACAATGAGAGGTGCAACACTTGAGACAAGATTTCAAAGAGACAGGATGTTGACAATGATGCCATCAGGGAGGACTAAGGTCAGCTAGAGGTGTGAAAAAATGTCTTTTTATCCAGACAAGTCAATATCAGAAGCACAGACCACACTGAGAGAGACACAACTTTATCACTCTCTCGCACACACATCCAGCGAGAAATTGCCAGGTCTAATTATAGCAATGTAGTGTCCATCAGTGCTATTTTGTGAAATGGAGACTGACCACACTTTTATACCTTTGATTTAATTTCATCGGTATTGAATTCATTTTCTACAAGTCTCTGAAAAGATCATTTAAGCCATTAGCCTAGCAGTTAATTAACCTATCTGGAGTGGCCCTGAACTCAGAGAATCTCTTAAAAAAAGACAGACGTTAGAAGACAGGTGATTTGTCTAATTGGGTCTGATTTTAATGAGGTACGAGGAAATGTCAGCACTAACACTGGGTGATTGTAAGGCACAATGGAGATAACATATATTTGAAGATGACGTGTATGGCATTATAGACTCACCCGTGTGATGTTGTTCACCCTGAATAGACGAGTGACAACATTGTCATCAGTGGATCTGGAGAGCAGCTCCACCGTCATGGGTCCATACTGCTGCATCCCTGTTTCAGGCCAGTATTGTAGACAAGGCTGAGAAAGAGAAGGAAATAATTACACATGTAAATTGCTGTACAATTAAATTAAATTTAATTCCTATACAAAAGTGTTGTTTAGCGCAGAGGCAGTGACAAAAACTGACAAATAATGTTACATTTATGTATGTCTGTATGTATGTATTTAATTATTTCAAAAGGGACAGTGTACATTAATCAACATCCATACAGATATAAATGTACCCAAGTTATCTAAAGGCTGATTTTCATTGGCAGTCCATATTATAAAAAAAAGCAACTAAATATATGCAACTAAAAAAAGAAAGAAGAAGAGAAAAAACTACAATAATAATAACACTTGCAATACACCAGAATAATATAACTATAACATAAACAGAGTATTATTATGGGTGAACAACATCAATGATGAGATTGTTGATCATGAAATGGAATGACTGGTATAATAACTATAATAACATTGATAATAATGTTTATATTACAATGAGATAATAATGCATTGATATGCATTTAAAAATGCATAATGATTTTTTTAAATATTCAACTTTATGAAATGTTTTCAATTAAGCCATTTGATATCTGACAATGTGATCTAATTTTGTCAAAATTCAAAAAAGGTAAAATGATCTGCTATTTGCCCTCTCTATGATATTATTTCTTGTTTATAGTTTTATTTTCTTTCTTTTTTTATCACATTTTTTAATTCAAAATTCAAACATATAAGGAACATAAATCAAAACTACAATGAACTATATACAAATATATGCAATGAAAACACACATTACAATAAAAGTAATTGGATACTTCAAATAAACAGGAAATCTGGGCTTTCATCTATCTAACAACATCTCAGTGATTTGTGCCCAGCTCTGAATAGTACAGTCCTTTGCACCACTGAGCTTAGCAGTAGTACCCTCCAGCAAGGCAATGTCTCTGAAGTAAGATAGCAAAACTAAAGTTATAGCGGTGGATGTTTCTATCCAAATGATTTATGTTTTTCTTTTCAAATGACAAACAAAAGGATACCCTGCATTTAGTTTTTTCCCAATCTTATCCGGTAACACTTTACAATAATGTCCCATTAGTTAATGTTAGATAATGCATTATCATTATCTCACCCCACCCCTCTCTTCCGTGGGGGCGTGTCGACACAAGACATGTAAAAGTGCTGCCATGGACAGTATACAAATGGCTGAGAGCGGAAATATGCTAATATGGGACAGTCCGTCAGTGGTCGTGGGCGGAGTATGAGCAATATGACATCATATTGCTCAGAAAATCCAAACGGCTTGATTATTGAGAGTTTTTAGGCTTTTTGAGGATAAAAAAAAGGAGTGAATGGATTTTTTTCATTGTATGGTGGTTGTGTCCACACACTGCAAAGACACATTTATATGCAACACCATATAAAAGTGAATTTTGCATCCAATGACCCCTTTAACTAAATTAGCCAGTTATAAATTATTAAAAGTGTTAATTATTTGTTCGTGTTAGCTAAGGTCCAATAAATAACATTAACAGATACAGCTTTGGATTAATGAATGCTTTAGAAGTATTGTTCATTATTAGTTCATGTTAACTAATAGTAACAAATGGAACATATTGTAAAGTGTTACTTATTAGCATAATACTATTTTAAAACAAAACAACTTTTATTACTTTTTTTTTCTTCTTCTTATTATTATTTTGAATTTGGGAGTACCACCATAATGTTTTTTTCTTTTACATTATGCCCCCAATCAGAAGATACAAGTCAATGTCTGTTTGGAATGTATTAATAAAATAGATAGCGGATAGAGAAAATGGGCATCTTGTGATTAAGCGAAGGGTGAAGATAGACGGTGAAAGGATAATGGAGTCAAGGAAACGCCAGAGATAGGCTAAACAGCACTGAAAATCCAATTGCAGCCCACCAAGATAAATACTCCTTGCTCATTTCTCCATATCGGCTGCATTTTCTAGTCCAATCTCCCACCAGATCACCATTTGCTCAATGTGTCAATTAATTTTCACTCACGCCAGTTGCAGACAGATCTAATCCAACATGCTTTTATTTGAAACGAGTAGGCGTGAAACAGCTTCAGCCATGTATTTCCGATGTGAGATAGAGAGATGTTGATATAGATGAGATAGAAATTGATAAATTCTTGGTCTGACCTACCAAAAAATAGCTTTCACACTCTCAAAGACTTCAAAACAAAAGGTTGCAGGGGGGCTTACAATATGTAAAGTTTATATTCACACCACAGTTGTCTGTGGCCTAAACCTGATTTTTTTCTCACCTCACATGTGGCACAAATGTGTTGGAAGAAAGCAAAAACATTACAATTATTGCACTAAATCTGACATTTTTAATTGTAATCTGAACCACTTTCATATGTGGAAATACATTTTTTACTGTACAGTAACTGGTGCATGCATTTCCAAATAGTTATACATGACAAAGGTATGTTTTGACTAAATCCAGAGTTCAGATTTAAGTTTGGTTTGAGTAAAGTCAGAATTCATGCCATTTTTCTTCACGCAATGCTTTCTTTTGTAAAACTGACAAGAATGACACCTCTCTAAGGTTTAGAATTTACTGCAGTATGTTACATGTATGGAAGGAATTTCCTGCCAAATTTAAATAAATAAATTAAATGATTAAAATGAAAATTAAAACCATATTAACGATTTCATTACAGAAAACGGCACGCAAAATATGTGACAAAATTGAGAATGAAATTAAATGATTTCATTTTCACAGCATTATCCCTGTCAAATTGAAAAATAAAATGCAATTGGTGATTTCACATTTCATTTTCACTACAGTCTCGCGGCAAGACTGCCAATATTAAAATGAAAAGCCAAACGTGAAAAAGAAACTACAAATACAGTTTTTATAATGCTCTTTAGTAATGCTCACGCAATAATAGTGACACAATTCAAATACAAATGTAAATTTTCGTTTTCATTTTAATTCCTCTTTTATTTCAGTTTTCATTTTCGTTTTCATTTTCAAAGACAACCTGCATGCAAATTCTGTGTTAATGAGTGGGTGTGGCTTATTCTAGTAAACGGCGCTGAGACACGCCTTCTAGCTAAGTCATCGATGTCCCGCATGAGTTGAATGTGTGAAACGAAATTATTTAAATGTGATTATATTGTAATCGAGACGACGAGATATGGCGAAATCTGTTAGTGAGCTTTTGCGGGAAGCTGCCGCAGCATTAGAACATGGAAACAACCAGCCTGACCATGTTAGTTATGATGTTAGACTCAGACGAGACCATAATCGACGATGAGGTTCATTCATGTATATTAGGCTGTTTTGAAAATTCAACTATTTGGGTGTACAGAAGTCTTTGTAACACAGTTTCTACAACAATTGTAGCCAGACATTAATACCCACTGGCTTTAACCGAGGACCTCGGCCAATGTTTCATATTCGCGTCGTGCCTAACAACGCCCTTCAGCCGTGACTTATTCAGATACAGCACTAGCCTAGAGTACCTTATTGCTTTTTTAAAACGGTTGCCACGCAATACAAATATTAATCCCGAAACATATGTATCTATGCAACTATCATGAAGTAAAATGTATCACTAAAAGCCTATTCATTCCGCTGGAGAAAAAAAAATAGTCCCTGACAGTGACCATAAAGCAACAGACGAAGTTACATTATTTCTCCTTTAGATGGAGACAAAGACTGTCTTAATGAGTGAGTCAGTCAGTCAGTAGAGAAGACTTTTGAAATGACTCAAACTTGAGAAGAAAGACGCAACTGACATGACTATAAGCACGGACAACCCCTATTAACTGTTAAAAGTACAAGATATCACACCGGACATTCAAACAGATTTTTTATTATGAATATAGGACTGACCTGAAGGAAATATCTAGCCTAGGCAACGGTAATGGAGATACACTCGCTTTCTCGATCTCATCCAGAAGTTATTACTGGAAATGAAAATCAGCATTGTGATTCTTTTAGTACACAAACTTAAAATAACCAAAAGACACGTAACAGCGGACAGATATACAGGCTAGTGCTGTATCTGAATAAGTGTTGAATAATTGTTAGGCATGACGCGAATATGAAACATTGGCTGAGGTTCTCGGTTAAAGCGGGTATGTCTGGCTATAATTATTGTAGAAACTGTGTTACTAAGACCTTTGTACACCCAAATAGTTGAATTTCCAAAACAGCCTAATACATGAATGAACCTCATCGTCGATTATGGTCTAGTCTGAGTCTAACATCATAACTAACATGGTCAGGCTGGTTTTTCCACGGTCTAATGCTGCGGCAGCTTCCTGCAAAAGCTCACTAACAGATTTCGCCATATCTCGTCTCGATTACAATATAATCACATTTAAATAATTTCGTTTCACACATTCAACTCATGCGGGACATCGATGACTTAGCTAGAAGGCGTGTCTCAGCGCCGTTACTAGAATAAGCCACACCTACTCATTAACATAGAATTTGCATGCAGGTTGTCTTTGAAAATGAAAACGAAAATGAAAACTGAAATAAAAGAGGAATTAAAATGAAAACGAAAATTTACATTTGTATTTGAATTGTGTCACTATTATTGCGTGAGCATTACTAAAGAGCATTATAAAAACTGTATTTGTAGTTTCTTTTTCACGTTTGGCTTTTCATTTTAATATTGGCAGTCTTGCCGCGAGACTGTAGTGAAAATGAAATGTGAAATCACCAATTGCATTTTATTTTTCAATTTGACAGGGATAATGCTGTGAAAATGAAATCATTTAATTTCATTCTCAATTTTGTCACATATTTTGCGTGCTGTTTTCTGTAATGAAATCGTTAATATGGTTTTAATTTTCATTTTAATCATTTAATTTATTTATTTAAATTTGGCAGGAAATTCCTTCCATATACATGATCCACGTTTACATTCTAGTACAAACTTATTCTTAAGATGTTCCCTTTTGTTTAGATGGTAATGAAATTGAATTTTTTGCAGTTTAAAACGCAAGACACAGGTCACAAGGAATAAAAAAATGCAAAGTCTAGAGATGCGCTTTTTAAAAGTTCAGCTTTTTTTAACTTGATCATAGTGTTTCTAGATTGCTGTCAAGCGCGAGACGCTGCAACAAATGGAGACGGGAGCATAGTGGTTAAATAGGTCCATCTACTGAAAAAAAAAAAAAAAAAGGAAAATGAAAAAAAAAAAAAAAATTAGAGCAATATAATGGAAACACACATTCTGTGTGTATAGCCCCAACACCAAAGTGTAGGCGCTCCACTGTTTTGACTGTTTTTCATTTTTTAGATTTGGATACAGTAGAAATACAGGAAATTGCTGTCTTTTTGTCTTTGTCTTTTATGTTAGGTATTTAAATTAAATGTAATCATAAAAAAAACAAACAAATTTTTTTTTTTAAAAACATGCAAATTGGGCTGTAGGTACATAGAAATTTAGTTATGGTTATGTCTAAGTGAGAAAAGTCATGTATTTTGTGCCAAAGCAACCAAAAAAGATTCACAGATTAACACACATGAGTTGCATCCGAAATGATATACTTCCCTACTATATAGTATGTGAAAAACAGTACACCAACAGAGTAGTACTGTATGTCCGAAAACATAGTATTTGAAAAACAGTAGGCAAAAAGTACCTGGATGACCTAATACTTCCGCCGAGATTCTGAAGTGGTCATTTGATGGACACTTTACTATCCCATGAGTCCACGGGAGAAGATTTATGAATGGCAGTGAAGCAACACAACTGAAGCTGGTAGGTCATTTGACAATAACAACATGGTGGATGTAGTACGTCCGAATTTCATCAAATGTTGTACCTACTCAGAAAGTATGCCATTTCGGACAGAGCAATAGATTGCGGTTGTGCTTACTGTGTGAAGAAGTGACCTAACTCTTGTGAAATTAATCCTAGCTATTGTGAAAAACTGTAATGGATATGAAAGTTCAGTATAGAGTATAAGCTGACCAGAATAATCCCAGAAATGAGTCCTATTGTGAAATTTGCACAGCATCAACGCACATTGTGGGTTTTTGATCTGTTAATCTATCTCTCTTACCCAGGCAGAGTTGGACTGGTTGAGTTGGTTAAGCATGACGATGGAGGTACAACCGTAGTCAAATACAAGTCTCCAGAAGTCTG
This sequence comes from Vimba vimba, assembly GCA_022828995.1. Lineage (NCBI taxonomy): Eukaryota > Metazoa > Chordata > Actinopteri > Cypriniformes > Leuciscidae > Vimba > Vimba vimba. Next base: position 19,095,253 of record CM040824.1, on the reverse strand, counting down.
CGGTGGTGGTGGGCAGGGGGTGAGGGGTGACCACAAATGCAGCAGGCTGCAGGAAGCTGTCCATCAATGCCGCGTTTATGTAGTTGTTGCCGTCCCCCTCTGTGGACACGAGAAACGCGAGGGCACGGTCGGGCGGCAACACGTCCATGCTCCGGTTCTTCTCGCGGTTCCGGGGCAGCAGAGACACGCTGCACTCCTCCACATCCAGGTGAGGGGTGACAGAGTTTAGAGTCTGAAGAGAAAAAAGGCAGACACAGAGAAAAGACAAGGGATCAAAGGGTGTCTGAAAGCACGCAAAGGATGTGGAATGATATAACTAAGTGAGACAATGAGAGAATGAGGAAGACAAATTATGCAGGCAATAGCTAGAGGCAAAAATGTCCAACAAAGCAAAAGAGGAAGAAGTCTAAAATGCTGTGAAAGGAAACACATTATGAAAACAGAGAATTACATTTTCTTGACATCTAGAATCCTTCAGCCACTAAAACATTGAACAGAGTACAGACAGACAGACAGACAGATAGATAGATAGATAGATAGATAGATAGATAGATAGATAGATAGATAGATAGATAGATAGATAGATAGATAGATAGATAGATAGAAAAAATAAATACTAAGTAAATACTAAGAAAAAATAAATAAATACTAAGAAAAAATATGATCCCTCTTTTTTAATGAATTATTATATTTATAATTTTACAGATTCTGCAAGGTGTAGTTCAAATAATGACCTCAATTGTAGATAGATGTAGAGAAAATAATTTGAAGTTGAAATGATTTTGTCTCGGCCAAAGAATGGCTGCAAAGCTTAATGGCTGAAAATAAATGCAGACTGGTCACAAATGAATACTTATGCTATGAGCCTTGAGGTGAATGAATCAAACTGAGAATTATGCAGATTATTACACTTGATGGGTAAAGTACTTCAATCCTGATTGGTTCTGACGGCACAAATGGGACATTACAATTATGATTATTAGAATTACATTGGCTTTGAGAGCTGTGCTATCAGGAGGACAGGGACAGGTATACACTCTGAGAGTGTTAGGCATGACGCCATTAGTAGCTTAATGTAAAAAACTTACATGCGGAACTGTAAGATGAGGGAACACCTCATTAAACCCTCTCTAAATGAACGAAAATAGATGCTACGGCTGGTTCACTTCATCAAAGTTTGAGCTGTGAGTTAGTATGCAGCACTTAACCTGGGATGAAACAAAACATCATGATTTGCATAAACCCCAGGTGCTGTACATGCATTATAAGAACCATTGGATTTTAATGGAAATACCATAAAATTAAAACAATTCTAACAAACTACATTTTGTCAAGAGAATATGAGTGGTGCTTGACTGTGCAAGCAGATTTTACCAACTTCCCTAGTATTGCTTTCCAGATGTTACCGCATTGCTAGGCACAGTGTTCTGCCATAGATGGTTGCTAGGGTGCTATGGATGATAGGGTTCAAGTGAAAAAAGTTAAGTCTATATGATACTATGATGCTTTTCTATATATATTTCTATTTAGCTTAAATTAATTTTAGTTTCAGTTTCAATTTCAATTTTAGTACTTCAAATTAAACTTATTTTTATTTCACTTAGTTGTCAGGCAACATTTCTAATTTTTAAGTTTAGGTTTTTTTATCTAACATTTATTTTACATTTTACATTTTATGCATTTGGCAGACATATTTGTCCAAATCGACTTACATTGCATTTCAAGGTACACATTTTTACATTCTTATCAGTTCTTGCTTTCCCTGGGAATCAAACCCATGACCTTGGCGTTGCAAGCGCCAACGCTCTACTGTTTGAGCTACAGGAAAGAAAATGTGCTAGCAGATGAGGTTCAGAGAGTATGACCCCAATTGGCCCATAGGTGGCGCTATAGCGACCAAAAGCGCGAAACTGCTCATCACTCCTAGACCGTATGTCGTAGACTCAAGTGTCTTATATCATTGGAAAGCTGAAACCCTGAAGAACAAAATGTATATCTCCGATTTCATTTCCGGTATGCAAATTTTTCCGCCATTTTGAATTTTGTCAAAAACCTACTTTTGCAAACTAGTCCTAGGTTTTCACCCGATCGGAACCAAACCAGTGCAGAAATGTTCTCTGGAGTCTGACTATAAATAATTATTGAAAAAAAGTTGAAATTTTGATTCACGGTCGCTAAGGGGCGCCAAAACGTACGTTGTGGGAGGGGCCTATTTTACTAAAATAGCTATAACTCCAGAAGTAAATGATGTATCTTCACTAAACTCGGTACAGATGTGTAAGAGTTCAATCTGAGGTCACAGTAAAAAAATCACTATAACATGAAAAAAACATGAAAAGGGCTATAACCACCTGACCGTTAGTCCGATTGACTTGAAAATTGGTATGCAGTGTCTTGGTCCAAGGTGCCATGTACGTCTATGAGGACATTGGTGTATCTCGAAAAACATGGCCGCCATCGGCCAATGAATTTGAGCACCTATTAGACAAGGTTAACGGAGGCCGATCGGAACGAAACTCGATGGGCATGTTCAACTCATGGCCCTAGAGGTCTGTAAGAATTTTGAAAGAAATCGGCCACTAGTTGGCGCTAACGAGTTTGATGGCTCTGTAATCACGCGGTGTTGCACACACCCACACAATATGCATATCATTTGATAGATCTCTTCATACTGGACAACTTTGCCTCAAGAACCACTGCTGTCAATCAAACCGTTCATTAAATATTTGCAATTATGTTAAAAACCTACTTTTGCAAACTAGTCCTAGGTTTTTCACCCGATCGGAATCAAACCAATCTAGGACAATTCTATGGACTCTCTAGATAAATAATTATCAAAAAAAAGTTTTGCATTTTTCGCATGGCTATAATAGGGTCATATAGAAATTGGGTGTGGCAAAATGCACTCAAAAGCCTATAAATCCTAAACGAAAACTCAGAACTTCACAAAATCGATGAGCATATGTGTCATAACATGCTAAAGAAGCATGGGAAATTTTATGGAGATCTGACCAAAGGTGGCGCTATAACTGTTAAAATGCTTTAAAACCATATATTTCCTATGGTAAATTGCCTGTATTGGCTGTGAATGGTCTTTTCCATCTATGATCATATACTTTTCATATAATAATGTTCAAAACCAGTGCAGTACAATTCTCTGGACTCTCTAGATCAATAATTATTAGAAAAAGTTGAACTTCTTCATTTGGATGGCTATAATAGGGTCACATCAAAATGTAGACTTGACCAATGTCCCCGAAAGCCTTCAGATCTTCTTAAAAACAAGTCAGAACATGATATGACTATTAATATGCTTGAAAAATTTCAGACAGATCGGACAAAATTTCAGACAGATTTGCCTCTATAACAGTTAAAAAGGTGAAAATGATATAACATGGCATATTAAGCCAATAAGTGGTATTTTACAGCCCCCTGCTGTCATTTCATCATACTACTCCCTAATATTGTTATATAATTCATATTTAGACTTTATAAAATCATTATTTTAACATTTACAATCACATTTTGTCAAAATGTATCTATTGGAATATTACTATATTGACAGCTGAGTCACAAACAGAAAGTAAAACGGCCATTTAAGCCCGAATACAAATTCACTCATAACTCGAAAACGGAAAGACGTTGCGCGCTCAAATTTTGATGGTAAGGTCCTCTCCAGGCTCTTGATCGAAACGTGTCATCGTGGGCCTCGGGAGCGCGCCCCCCGGGATCGCTAGTCGGTGGGACCCCCGACTTTGAATGGCCGTAACTCCTGACCCAGACCACCCCGAACCTTGTGTGAGAGCTCGTTGGAAAGGGCCCGTCGTTGGCTAGCCTCGATTCAAATGTGGTGTTATTTGCCCTGGGCATTCCAGAGATAAAAGCCCCAAAAGATATGCCTTTGAACGGTCATAACTCCCGGCCCCAATCGCCCAAAAACAAAGTGATGGTCTCAATCAACAGGGCTCCCCAAGCACTATCTATGCTCTGAGTTTCAGAATTTTTTGCCTTCTGGTTACCAAGATATAAGTGAAAAAACAAATTCCCATTCATTCACTCATTCATTCAAACACTTCAATTGTAAAATATAAGCTATAATATCACTGTTGTCCACTAGAGGGAGCAGCAAGATTACACATTATCTTTTCATTAGCTTTCAGTATTGGGAAACAAACAAAGCAATCTTTTTTATTATGATAGGGCTTTATAGATTATTTTAGTAATCGAGTATTCTATTCAAGTAATCGGATAAAAAAATGTTTTGGTAAAAAATAGATTCAAGTTAACAACAGCCTTTAAAATGACTTAAAATACAAATATATAATAAAAAGCAATAATAATTGGTTCAAGTAAAGTATCAAAGTAAGTAATTATATGGGTTTTATTGAACAACACTGTTAAAATATACCCATGTAAAATAAATGATATAAACTAATATAAACAACTTATGTACATAAATAACAAATGCCTGCAGAGGGCGCCAGCGGCCTGGTTGTTGTTAGCTACACTAAGGCATTATCATATCCTTGTTTAATATTGTCCAAACAATTCATTCAAATGTCAACTTAACCTTTAATATTTGGGCACTTCTGTACGATAGAAATGCTACAGCCACTGTAATTTCTTGAACGAGAACATGTGCACATCAAAACATGCAAACTCAGAGCGAGAGTTTAAACTTTTATTTTGAAATCGCGATGTTTAAACTTTTATTTTGAAATCGCGATGAACAGCAGTTTGAGAAACCCAGACGCACTTCACAAATATAAATGATAACAGTGCAACTAAGAAACACAAACCAGAGAATGTCTAATATGGCGAGAAGTTTCACTCTCAGTACACTTCCGGCTTCTGAACTGGTTGCAGTTCCTCTCTGATTCCATATGAGGGCGCTCACAGGACGAGTGCAGAATGAATGGAGGTCTATGGCACTATACCATTAAAAATTCACTTTTCTCAGAATATAATTTTTTGTCTAGTAATTTGAATGTTGTATTCGAAAGGAGATGCAAATCAATTACACATTGCTGGGTGTTAGATTTTTTAGAGTCACTTATTTGCTTTAAAAAGTCTTTTAAAGTGTCAATGACGTCATATACATGTACGACCAGAGATACTGCTTCACGGCAATCCTTCAGTCACTTTGGTGCGTTCGCGCTCTGCACTTTCTTTTCACTCGAGGCATCGACAACATAGCTGACACAGGTAAACACACGTGCTAGAAGAGTTTTTGTTTTGTTTGTTTCTGGTCCCGCTGCGGATGACACGATGCCATCAAGCGGTATCTCTGGTCGTAATCAGTCCTTCACTGACCAATCAGCGTTCATTAGCAGAATGCTAGCGTGTTATGGGCAACAACAACTCAACCTGTAAGAAATCGAAAGGACATAAGTACTCGTTCATTCAACTTTCGACCAAAAATGCAAAATCTACAATCAGATTTGATATTTATCAACGGCAATCGGCTGAAAGAGACACATTTAGCTGTCTAGCCCCATTGACTCCCATTCATTTTCCACTCATGGCGATCGCCCCTAGTGGAACTCTGGTGGTACTACAACCAAAATTCGGTACAATAGAGCTTAATAGGGAGTGGGCAGGCTCTCCGTAGACGGGCTCTGCACAAACTGCGTCTGACTTACGTTCCCAAATGCACGTTATTGGAAACCTAAACAAACAGCACTGCAGAGACTGAGTTTGCTTGGAGCAGCGTTTACTGTGGACGGAGCTGAGGTAATTTTAACATGTAATATACACTCATGTAAGAGGATATATTATTTAACTGAATCACAGCCTTTGTGATTTCACAACAGCACTATGCTATATTATGACTGTAAATTATTTTAAATATATCGCGTTGTCTTAGAAAACTGTGTAATTCTGCGGTTGTTGGATTCTCGTCTGTGGAATGCACCACTTCCGGTATTTTGCCCATTACTGACGGATAAATTGCAATCAAGGATTTTTTTAAATCGAGTACTTGACTATAATCGAGGAATCGTTACAGCCCTATACTGGTAACATAGTTTTATATTATTAGATCACAAAGAAATGCTTGTAGACAATTAAATATATTTTCTCAATAACAGAATTGTTCATACAGTATACTATGCTTTGGGCATTTTTTTGAGAGTATATGCATTTTAATTTGTCAGTGTGTTTCAGTGACACCACACAATGTGACCAATCTCACCACACAATCTCTCTAAGCAATGATTTGTAGTCAATTGTACTTGAACAAGCACTATCCACAGTGCATTAGCAGAGTCTACAACATTAAACTGGGCTGACTCTCATCAGCAGTAATATAACTGGGTATTAACTTACTAAAAAATATAATAGGCAATAGGCATAATAATGGTTTTCTCAGCTCAGGGGTCACAACAAGGATACATCCTTGTATTTATTGGGGAAATAAGAAAAAGAAAAAGAGTGAATTTGCAAAAATGTGATAAGTGACTATTCACCGTTTGAGAGTTCTGGGGTCAGTTTTGTAAGAATGTTGTGAATAAATTGACCCTGGAACAGGTGCAGCTACTTTGAAACTCATAAAGATACTCAATTATATATACACAATTGACTTCTGAAATGACTCAGTGCTACTTGAGAAACAGCCATTCAAACTAGAAAATGATGTGTATTGGCTCAGTTTGCTCAGTTGAAAGGTTGTGTGCACAACACAGTGTGGCATAACTGGTCCAGTTCTCTCCTGAATCATACTCACATGAAACTCTTCTCACAGTTGAGATCAAGTAGAAAAAAAAACAAAAAAAACCCTTACATATTCAGGTTACAACTTTGTACAGTATACTATGATAAATTATACATTTCAACTGTATATATATATATATATATAAAATGGATATATGTATATCTGTTCAAAAATCTAAACGTATGCAGCAAAATATAGCACATTTTACAACTAGTGAACTGTTATATATATATATATATATATATATATATATATATATATATATATATATATATATATATATATATATATATATATATATCCTAACCAACTAAAAACATGCCAAGGTTCAAGCCAATTGCAACCAACTGCCCACTAAAATCAGTCTATGTAAGTTTGTTTTTAAATTCTGATATTGCAATACATACTGGTTAGTGTCAACCATTAACCACTTCAAACTCAACATAAAAAGTTATTTTTTGAGTCATTGTCCTTAGTTAATTCACTGCTAAATATGACTCACCTGAAACTCTTCTCGAAGTTGAGAGGTGTTGGTCTGAGAATCCACACTCAACATGTCCTTATAGGTGAGCGTAAACTCACTGATAGGGATGGCGGTCTCTCCGCACAGACAGGCCTCTAGTATGGCATCGTGAATGAATATATACTGCTCCTAAAACCACAGAGAGAAATTGACACAGAAAGAGTCAGTTCAGGTCAGACTACGAAAAAAAAAGAATCCATTGTCAAAACATGCCCAATGCAGTGTCCAATTATTTGCTTTTATCTGACTTTAATTAAAAACGATGCGACAAAATGTCAGAGAGATTAATCGAGGGGGCTAATATTAGCTTAATTTAGCAGTGTAGGAGGGAAATGTCAAAGTCAATCAAATCTACAGTATAGCAAAACTTTTGCAGTCTTCTACAAATGGCCATTGGCTGAATGAATTGAGGCTCAAGAAATTGTGGTATATAACAATAGTTGTCTACAGAGATCCTAGAAATAATTATAGAAATTTTCTGAAAAAAATTTGAGCGATCCTTGCCCATGCATACAAGCTGCCATGGCTTTACGGGTTTTCTGGATAGTTCCCAGAGTATTGCAATGGGGCAGTTAGAGTGTTTAGAGTGTATGTGGTCTCTAGGGTGTTCGGGTGGTAGCCCATGCTGACTGGAAAAACATGCCTGTGGAGACATATCTGAAAAATTATTTTGCAACATTTTCAAAGTGAAATGTCCAGTGAGTAGAGCTAAAAAAAAAAAAAAAGTGTTCAATTTGATCTAAAACAGATGAATGTGAATCCGGCAACTTTTTATTTTGTTGGTTATTATATGTATCACAATAGTCCGGAAATGAAATTCCCAGAGTGTAGCTAAAAGGTTAATGCTCTGTCGCATTTAAAAATAACCTACCACCTACACTAAACCTAACCGATAACGTTAACAAAAGCAAACATGAAATAAAAAACACTTTGTGCTAAGGCAAGCATGCCATTTTAGCTTGCTTCTACAAATCTTTACCTGGTGAGCCATCAAGCAAGTTTACAGAAAAAAAATGTCTGAACAGCCATACTGTACATATGGAGCTGGTTTGAAGTTTATAAATTGCACAGTATGGTAAAAGTGTTTTGAGGTCATAACAGTATTGTGAAGTACAGTACAAGGAAGAGTGCAAAATAAGACTTTATAAACTGATTATCAGCCCCTGTAAGCATAATTTGTGTGAAAAGGAATAAAACATGTTGCCATTTTTTTGTTATTAGTGTTCATTTCAGCTGGAAACAGCCATGAATTGCATGTGTATATATACAATTTTGTTAAAATGTAGGTAGAGGCACATTTTTTTGACCAAAGTTAAAGGAGCTCAACTTCAAGACTCTACGATATTCTGGTCTCTAGATGTGACTTGGGTCCGACAGTTGACAATTGAAGAGTTCAGATGCAAAAGCCTCTAAGTGCCATCTGAAATTTTCTTCTAGAATTATCATTTTTATAAAGCTTGTATATTTAAGTTAAGTAATTTCACTTAAATGACAATTAATAGGTAATTTGCATTGCCATTTAAGTGAAATTATTGAACTTAGATATACGAGCTTGATATAAATGATCATTCTAGAAGAAAATTTAAAATGGCACTTAGAGGCTTTTGCATCTGAACTCTTCAATTGCAAATCCAATCACTTAAAAAGTAATATTTTAAGAATATTAACAAATCACATGATTTGAGGTGTTGTTAGGAATAAACTGCAAAATGAAATTTAAAAAAATACGTAACCAACAAACGAAATAGTGATACTTGCCTTATCAAACAAGCATTAGACAGAAGACGTCCTTAATTAGATTGCTAAATTATTTTATTTTGATTCTGTTTTACTCTTTCAATCAGAGGGTTAAAGGTCATGGATGAGTTTTCTGTTTGATCTCTTTTGATGGAGTACACTAGACTGGCCTTCAGCTTGCTGTAGTCAATTCATATATCATACGCAGCACTGTGTAAAAGTGAGGGCAGAGATCTCTTTTGCATTATAAAGCAGTCTAGAAAGCAAGATGGGTTTCATGGCCTTGCTTTTGTCTTTAAAAGCATTCTTGTGATATTAAGCAAACAGTGATTATACATTAAATTATGGTTTCTACTTTGTTGTCCAGCCTCTTGAGGGTTCACTTGAATATAAAAATATTCACAGCTACTTTCGTCCATCAGCTTATTAACATGCAGCTCACCAACTCATTCTCTGTCTTTCATAAATGAATGAATTTGAGGGGAAATAATAAAATGAGAATATAAATTATTCAAAAGTAACATATTTTTAATGTCTAAATCTCTTTTACCAAGCAACCTCAGAGAAACTTTCTAGCCCATTTTTTCTATAAAGAATATAGAGAAGTTAAAAACAAGGCAACATAGAAAACTGGAATTTGCCATGAAATATTTAATAAAACGCAGCATTCAACGTACTACTATACTTGCATGATAGATATTAACATTTATAAGCAACATGGATTGCCATTCTCAGCTCATTTTACTTCTGTAATCTGTTTGTCCAAGTGAAATAGCATATTCAGTGAAAAAAGGGCTTGATTTTATCATTCATGAATTTATTAGTTCATTAAGTTTAGCCATTAAAACTAGGATGTTCAGTTGCATAGAAGCTAGCAATAGTAAACTAGCTTTGAAAGCATAACAGAGGAAAATATCCCACCCTCCCTTCAGAGTTCTCTCCAAAGCCATGCCTCCTTCAAAATACATGAACACGCACTGCCAAAGCAAAGTCTGCAAAGCATCATTGCCTCATGTCTCAAAGCGCAACATTACAATAATAAATGAACTTCACCAACTTATTTATGGTTATTGTTAGAATTCAAAGTGGTTTTGACTTGTAAAATGCATTTGCATCCTCGTAGAACTCATAATGACAACTTGTAAATCAAGACTTTTCTGAGAATTCTGAGTTATATCACCTGACTGCTGCATATTCATTTTGGCATTGATAGTGGTGCCATAGAAACGCATAATTCCGAGTCCGAGGACGTGAACAGCTCCAAGTAGAAAGTAGCTATCTAATAATGACGGTAATTACGACATGGCGTGAATGCAGCATAAGCTTGTTGTTTTGGATCAGGAGGAACTGTAAAAGGTGGCTGCTGTTTGTTTGCTACTCTCTGTGACTAGCAATATGTCTACAACTCTGCTTAGCCTTATGGAACACTGATGATGTGTTTTGTCTGCACGAGCAGGGTACATGGTAGGACGTCCTATCATTGCATTCGGACCGAATGGATGAACATTTTTTAGTCCTGAGACTTCCACAGAAGATTTTCACTCAGACATTGCTAATAAATTACACAGAAATGTGATTTAGAAATGAAATTACAAAGAAATGTCAAGTAATATTTTGAAGTAGGAAGACTGAAATGGTATTTTATTGTGAAACGTAATATTATAATCTTAACAGTGTATTGCAAAGGTTCCAAAGAATGTGGACATACATCGGGTGTACATTTTCTTGCCATACGTAAAATTTTACCAAATCATACAGTTAACTTCTGTGATTCAGGACTATTGCGTTCAATTCAGCAGTGAAGAGTAGTGTTCACATCAACAGCACCCCAGATTACCTTTTTAGCCGACTCAGTATGGTTCAAAGATGCACACCTGAGTTTGAGAAACAGCGTTCACAACATCCAAATGAACCAAACTCTGACATCAAATGAACTCAGGTAAGCACAAAAGTACTACAGTAAAACACCTAGATAAAATAGCCAACCTAGATTATTTGGATGACCACTTGATTAATGTGAGCCATTCTTTTGTTTCTGATCTTACCTCAGTCTGGATCATATTAATACGTCGTGAGCAGAGTGTCTTCACACAGTTATAGATGTCCACCACACCCTCACACTCCGCCATATCCAGCATCACGTCCAATACTATGTAACAGCCGGTGCGGCCAGCGCCCATACTGCAGACAGACAAAAAGATGGCTGAAGGAATAATGTCACTGCACTAATGTAGCTCTGGGTACACACTCATAATTGGACAGTTTTAAGAGGTACTTCACAAATTGCATTCAGTCAGTTCCTGATTACTTACAGGGTTGGATAAAACTACCACAGCTCTTTCAAGCAGAACATTCAAGGGGTGACTAAAACAACCTGATACTGCCACAGTCAATTAACCTTAAATCAGATTCCAACCTGAATAATCTTGAACTTGAGCTGACTCTCCAACCTTATAACTGTGGTGGTACCATGATGCAGTGATATTAGTTGGTAAAACAATGTTACTTTTATATTTACTTAACAATGGCAACCCAACAAATGCTGGTGACAATCAGCTGTGGTGGGTAAAACATATTAACTCTCTAGCCAATTAGTTGGGTTGATTCATAAATTATGTCCTCTGACCAGGAGCCTCTAATTCACAAATAAAGTGCACACTGGATGAGAAGTGCCACATTTTTTAAAATTCAAACACATTGTTTTCTATGAGTATCCACAGAACACTTTATTCATTCTTGAAGTAAAGTTTATTTATTTATTTAGGCTAGTAAAAGTTCTGAATCGCTTACAGATTACTGGTACTGAATAATTGTTAGCCTATTTATATACCATGGTATTTAAAAATTACTCAAATGTATTTCAAAGAATTCATTGGCACTACTGTCCAGGTAATGTCTAAAAACATGATATTACCAGTGCTTTGTGCAGTAAGAAAATGTAATGTGGGCTGGATTGGCCTTCATGGCAGTGAGGCATACTAAATAAGTATCCTAGAAAATCTTAAATGAAGCTATCCTTTAGTTTAATTAAAAGATGAAGCAATGGTGTTAAAGCACATACAAGTGGAGAGATAAACTGAGGAGCACATTGCAACATTTTACTTGCACAAAATGTTACATTTTCAGGATAAATGTGGACCAATGAGACTTAGTTATGCTAACTGCAAACGCGGTCGATAAGGCTATTACTTGAGTATAAATTTCACATGTGATGCTTATATGAACATTTCAACAATGTTCAGGGATGATTCACTGAATTGGTTTTCTGTCCAATTTAGTTTGATCTTATACATGAATGTCTTTTGTATAAATAAATGAGACTGGCGGATACAAACACGTCCTTGGACTGGTGAACTGCAGGAGCAAGCAATTTTATCTTTATAATGGACAGCAGATGCATGGAAAATATAAAATAACTGTATTTCATCAAAAGGAAGAACATGCTTTCATATTTGAGATCTGAAAGAACTGGCATTGCCTTGAGAGAAGAAATGCAGTTGAAAAGTTGAAGTGCAGACACTAAAACCCATAAGAGACTGCTTAACTAACAATTGGAGTGGTTAGAATAGAATCTGTAACTGAATTCTTCTGTTTTCTACTTATTGGATAGTATTTACTGTATGCCACTTATTTTTATTTTTAAACAGTATGCAGTATAAAACAATCACATGGAGATGCACCGATGTATAGACCAATAATCAGTATCAGCTGATAAAAGCTATTATTTTCACTACCGGCCATTGGCCAATTGTTTAAAAACAGCTGATGATCAGTTCAGATTATATGCTGTCAATCAAAAGTGTGCAGAAAAACATGTCAGACTGCAAGTACAGGAAGTGATGCTTGATTACCTGCAGTGGACTACCACTGGCCCAGCATCGGGTGGTGTGGAGGCTTTGACTCGCCGGAGGAAGGCCAGCAGTCCTGTGGCATGAAACGGGACACCATGCTCTGGCCAAGATGTAAAGTGGAATTGGCAGACTTCATGCTTGGCTGGGTAACCCCGCTAATAGAGAAGAAAAAAAAAAAAAAAAAAAAAAAAAAAAAATATATATATATATATATATATATATATATTACTTCTTTCTATATCATTTTATCAGAAAACCAAATGGGAAATAGCTCCATTAACAAATTTACATTTCATGACATAAAAACATAGCAAACCATTGACAAATATCTCAACACTCTTACCCGCTCCATGGCAAAGGTGCGTACAGTGTATTCTGCCAGCGTTTCAGTTTTCAGTAGAGTGATTTTAATGTCTCCATAGAGCTCACTTTCATCTGGCCAGTATTTACAGCATTTCATCTGAACAAAACAAATCATATTTCTCAAATCATATTTACAATTTACAATTTTGCAGTTGGAAACACTTGGATCATCAAGCTACGCTTTTGTCATTGCTTTGAATAAGTGACCTCTGTGCCTTTAATCAATGTTCTTTAGACACAAGCCAAAATGTAATTTATTGTAGGTCAATAAATATTGTAGGTCAACATTTGCCTTTTTATAACTTAAACTCATCATAAACAAAAGCTAATACTTAAGATAAAACTAAAACCATTTAGTTAGTCAATGTTTAATCAAGTTTTTGTACTATAAATAAACAACAACAAAAAACACATTCATTCTGCAGTCAGTAAAACTAGCCAGTGTGTGTTCTGCACATCAACAAACCACACATATATGTATAAAAATTGATTTTCAATTAGACATAAAATGTATTATTAGACTTTAAATATAAATAAATTACATGGTCGCTTCACTTTTTTCAATGTACTATCAAAATGTTTGAAGGGGGAACTAATTATTAGAATCTATGTAAGATGTATTTGTGAATAGCTGCATGTTGAGGCATGCTAATTTGCCAAATTTTAATAATAATAAAAAAAAATAAAAAAAAACAAACAAACATCTAAACTTGGTTAACTATAGATTCTGCCAAAATATCATAGTTACTACCACATAAAACTGTAATACTACAATAAAACTGTGGTAACTTGGTTGAAGCCAATAAATAAATAGTATTTTGGAGGATATGGGACAAAGGAAAGTGTGATTAAATGCAAGATGGCTGGGGCGATAAAATCATTGATCTGATGGAATGTTCTCTGGCTAATGGGGGTGTCTTTGTAAAGTTTATCTTCAGTAATGGTCAGCTGTGGACTGCAGTGGTCAGTGTTTAGTAATAGATGGTGTCATTAGTGGGCGGAGGGGGCGGCTGGGTAGCCGGAGGCAGAGGTAGAGTTATTCTACTCACTCTCCCCACCTCCACCAGTTTGGTGATCATCACAATGCTGTAGCAGTTCTCCTGCCAAACCATGCGCCAGAAGTCATAGATCATGTCCTGCTTGGGCCCTGCGGAGAGAGAGAAGAATAAGGTTTCATGGAGAATTGTGGGAGGTGAATGATTTGAATGGAGGATAAAGAGAGAATAGAGGTGTTTTTTTTTTAAATAGCAGGTCACCACTTTGATGAGGATTACATAAGGATAGAGAAATGGCAGGCTGCTAGGCCGGAAGATCTATCAGTTCATAGAGAATAGATAAACTGTAGGCAGTGAAAATCGAGTGAGCAATATCAGCAAGAAACTAGATTTCTATAGTTTCTAAAAGAAAATGTGAGTGGTTCCAAGATGCTAGGATGTTGCATTTACTGAGGTTACTGAGGCACAGTTACTGAGGCAAGTGTTTTTACTGCTGTGTGGTTAGTGGTTATTAAAGGTAGGGTAGGTAGGATTTGTCTAAAAAACTTATTTTCCAAATTTGTTTAAACTTTATTTATACATCAATACATAATTAAAATGTAAGTACTCTGAAAAAGAAAGTATAAAAATCGAGTGTCTGTAGACCTCTCACGACTGTTTTAAAGACAGCTCATTATTTCCATTCACTCCACCACCTCCCTTCTGGGCTCCTTCCAAAGCCACGCCCCCAAAACACATGAACGCGTGACTCCGACCGCTGAGCTGAACACGCATTATAAGACGAGCTGAGAGGAAGGAGCACAGTGCATGTAGTGACATCATGTCAGAAACACATGTAATAAAAAAAAATCTAATGCTAATTGCTTATGAATATAAACAAATAAGATGTATTTTAGTACTCACTATCAGGCTAGCATATTGATATTGGTAAAGTTTAAATTTAAAATATATATTTTTTGATTCGCTAACGAGCTAGTTATATAAGCTAAAAACAGGTTGCATTGATACACGTTTTTCCATTACCATCAGTTACATTGTGATGAAGATGAATTTCGTGTAAGATTCATAACAGATATGGTGTTCTGCATGTAGGGGTGGGAGATATTGACAAAAATTAATATCTCAATATTTTTTTCCCAATATCTAGATATCGATATTCAGGCGATATTTTTGCCATCCTTCAAAGAAATGTGTGCAAACTGGCAAAGAAGGTCCAGTTGGTCTTTTGACTTGCTGCATTTGACCTATATTATTGTAGGCTATAGAAAAAAACAATAAAGGAGCTAACTAAACAGAATCTGTGGCAGCCCTCTACTTTTTCCACTTACAAAAAAAAAAAAAAAAAACTTAACTATAGGCACTTCTTGCAACAGTGATTATTAAATCAAACAACAATATTGTTGATGATCAATTCAAAGTAAAAAATATTTTACATAATATATTTTACATTATATAATATAAATATTTTCAAAACGGTATAAATCCATCCATTTTTCCCCAAAGCGCTATAAATCCTTTTTTTTTTTTTTTTTTTTTCAAAAATGGTTTGTCTTTTAAAAAAAATCTTTTGTCTTTTATTTTTCGTGTTTGCATTTATGAGGAAAAAACAATATTACGTGACAGTTCTCCATTATGGCCGCGATGGCTCTGAAAGCGGCAGTAAAAGACTTTCAAACTTTCACAGAGACCTCAAAACAGAAAGCACAAAGCCTTTCTTTAAAACGAATTTCGTTTTGTATTAATTGTATCTTGATTTTAATATTTTTTTCATTAACCAATTTCCTGTATTTAAAACATAAAAGTAAAATCAATCAAAACATAACGTGCTTGAACTGGAGATTCATCGTGAACCGAACCGTAGCCTCGCCTCACAGGCCTAAAAAATGTGAAATATATTTACAGAAATCTGGTTCTAAACAAAACCATCCAAAACAAAATAAAACTATGTAGCCTAATAAATGTGCATTTCTCCGGTGCGTTCACTACTGCGAAGATCGCAAGTCTATAGCCTATCGTCAACTTCATCTTTGCAGCCGACACAGAAATTAATAAACAATTAAAATGTGTTATTGCAATATTTTACATATTCATAATCATTACTTTAGCAGCTTTTAGGTTTATGGCGTTTTGGAAAAGAGCTCTTCACGTACAAACACCGTTTCACCAAGGCACAGCGGCCCTTCAGCACATAAGAACAAAAAGAGAAAAAGCACGGACTTACTAGTTACGAAACTTTGATGTGGTTGAACAGGTGAAACAGTCACAAATTCCTCTGCAACTCAAACCTTCTCAGTAGGCTACGAGTTATGAAGGAAGAGAACAGCATTACAGTTTTCAGCGCGTCCTCCTCTGATTGCTGTGTTGTGACTGGAAAAGTGCGTGCAGGAGCACAAAACGTAGGTTTGTAAAATGTCCTTTTGTAAAATGACACATGATAAAATAAAAATAATTTTAGGGCGAAGGAGGAGGTCGTGCAAGAGGCCGTGGCGTGCAACTAGGGTCCGAGGAAGTAGACCGAGGACGGGGTGGTCGCTGGAAAGCCACGCCGATATTGACACACGTTATATTTCTTTGTTTATCCAAAGACTTTTTGTTCATTACCTTTTCTAGTCTTCTTTTTTTTGCCTTGTTTGCCTTGCTAACTGCATATGCCGGTAATGTGAATGGCTCTTTCTCTGCCATTGTTTTGCTATTCCTAGGTTCCTGCCTCTTGAATTCCTCAAATCAAACGTGCGCGCGCAAGTGGGCAGATCCAGTGGCAAAAGGGTGGTTGCCATGGTTGCGAGAGAGAGTGACAGTTGCCTAAGCCAATCCTTTGTTTCGTCCCGAATGGAAATAATGAGCTGTGTTTAATGCAGATTAAACGGTCTAGAGTCACTTGATTTTTATACTCTTTTTTTCAGAGTACTTACATTTTAATTATGAAATTTGGAAAAAAGTTTTTTATAAAATCCTACCTACCCTGCCTTTAAGATGTTATGAAAGTGTGAGTGTGTGTGTGTGTGTGTATGTGTGTGTGTGTGTGTGTGTGTATGTGTGTGTGTGTGTGTGTGTGTGTGTGTGTGTGTGTGTGTGTGTGTGAGAGAGAGAGAGAGAGAGAGACGCTATTTTGAAAGCTATGGTGGAAGGCCATCATTAAGGGAATATTGTCCTGGGCCCTGTGATAAGGGCCAAGCTATAGCATTCTGGGTGGACTTTAGTGTGTTTCTATGCGGTTGTTAAGTTGTTTGGATCTTTTCTAGCTTGTTTCTATGCAGCTGCTAAGGTTTTTAGAAAAAAATTTTTATGCAGTTACTAATGTATTCTATAGGTTGTAGATCCTAGATGTGCTAGAATGGTTCTTTGGTGGCTCCTAGGGTGTTCCAAATAGTTTCTTACTTGACCATGCCAACAAAAAAAAAAACCCTCTAGATATTACTATGGTATTATCTATAGAATAGTGTAAATATAATTTTGAGACAAAGTAAATCTATGGGATTCTCACTCTCATGGCACTCTCATTTCAAACTGAAATAGTGATTTCTGTTCATCCAATTAAAGTCCACACAACCTAAACTTTGACGCTTCAAAAACTTAATAAAGACATTGTAAAAGTAATCCATATTAATTGAACGGTTTAATCCAAGTCTATGGAACAGATACGATCACATTTTATGATGATCAGATTTAATGTTGGCTTTTATTCACAAAATACATTGATCAACGCACATACAAAAACCACAAACCACAACCTCAAATATGGTCAACAGAAATGTAAACATGCTAGCTTAACGAGCAAGAACTGAGATGCTGCTCGATTCATATGGATTACTTGTATAATGTGTTGAACATTTTGAAGCATCAAAAAAAGTGTTGGGGCCAGATTTACTAAACAGGGCAAATTAGCGTGAGAGTGCAATTCCATAAAAGTACCAAAAGGAGTAGAAGGTTCTGCGTATGATCTACTGACGACGCGTAAATTAAAGAACACAGACACAGCCAGATCATTTCCATAATGACCAACACAATCTACCAAGAGCAGTGCAAATTAGCATCTGGTATAAGACATGCTTTTTTTTGGGTGGTAAATAATGGCGCAAATACCAGTAAATTGACTAGCGCAAACCTTAGTAAATCACCTTGCATGATTCATTTAAATACTCTCCTCCCTAAATTTTGTGTCTGAAACGGAAACTCTTACAAATGCATGCAATAAGGTCAGCCGCAAAAATAACCCTGCCCACGCCTTTTCAGCGCTAATTTTTCACTGCGTGTCCTGACAGTAGTTTTTTCAAGCCAATAGAGTGTTTGCGCTGACACAAGCTGTTAGTACATCTAGCCCTTGATGTGTGGCTGTGTGGACTTTCAATGGAGGGATACAAAAAGTTTCATAAAAAATATCTTTATTTGTGTTTCACAGATGAACGAATGAGTTTAGAATGATATGATGGTGAGTAATTGATGAATTTTCATTTTTGTTGGTTAAACTACACCTTTAACAATATCGTTGAGGGACGAGCAATAGCAATAGTGACGCCTGCCTTAGCAAACACCTCTAATAAAATATTTACTAATAACATGAGCCGAACCTCTATGTTGTTCACTCTTGTCTCTTTCTTTTCTTCCTTGTGCATTTTTCTCTACACATGCAGAAATCCACACACGGCAACATTAAAGCAGCGTTCTGAACATTAAAGGAAAGCTGCTGAAGGTTTATAACCGCCCTGACTCTGTCAGTGCCGTGAGCACTCTGCCCTCAGGCTAGGAGTCTGTTATCTTCTCTACCCATTTAAACAATTACAGCCAACAACAGGTGCCACACTTCCTATGCAGCTTTCCCAATATCGCCTGCAGCTACATCTTCTAAAAATCACATTTGAACGTTCTGCTCTACAGCCAGGATAAAGCTGTGGTTATTTATGATACATAATAATGTTAAAACGGGAAAGTTTTAGAGGTTTAAATATAAGGTGAGGAGACATTTGTTCTACAGCTATGTGTTTGTTGGCATATTGAAATGACATTTCCCAGCTGACAGCATCAGAACACATCCAGCCCGGGTTAATCAAAGCACCTCTGCCAGGAGAAAACTGCTGTTGTGTTTTCAGAGCAGACAACAAACAACTTTCATATTTCCTTAGGTCTTCTGAGCCTCTCTTTTTAAAAAAAAAACACATAAGCAACCGCACATCAGAGCCGTTGGACACCAAATAGGAATGTACTAAAATTGCCTACCACAGAGTAACACGTTGAAAACCACCCATAATACCCAGGCAAACCAACTCGAGCTCATGAGAAAATGTACTGAAAATGTAAATATAATTTCATGAGGCGGCCATTTTGTCATGTAAGTCATTAGGGATGTGCCCGAAGCATAAGTCTGAATTCAGAAAGGCACATAAAATGATTAACGCATTCTATGGGGCCCCTAAAGGGACAGGTTACGCTTGCTGCCGTAGTCTGTTGCATTACAGTACATCAGATTTCACTTGTCACGTGAAGATAGTAAGGAGAGATGACTGACAAGACAATGTCGGAGGATTTGGAGCACAACAGATCCCTACGTGTCATTGGCAAATATGTTATCTAGTACATTGTGTGGTCAGAACCGCCACTTCTTATACACAGAGCATGATCGCAAATTGAAAAGTGAAAGTAAAAAGCGGGCACACATTTTGCTGGTGGCTCCCTGATGCCCACAAATTACAATATAATTACTAATTATATAATTATAAAAAACTATATAATAACGAGAGCACACAAAATAATTTAAATATATAGTTTTTCCTCCCATCTCATATTTTTTTCCATCACGATGTCCCTTTAGGGGCTCTGTAGAATACGTAATTTCCTTTCTGAACATAGTGTTCGGCTTCAGGCACATCAAAAGGAGATGTCAAACATATTCATATGAATCAGCCACCAATTTGGCAAAATGTAAAACAGTTAAGAATTTCCCTAAGAATGTGTTTGGCAAACCACAAAACATTACAGCGACATGTTAAAAACGTTCAGAACATCTGTATAGCAGTTTGCTGTTAACAGCCGCATAGCAATGTGCTAAAAAACAACAACAACCTTTTATTAAATGTATGATCAGTGTGATCTGGCAACCACCCTAAATGTGACTACCACACATAAATGCACCAAAAACATGGAGAACAACCAAACAAAATGAAAAGCAACACCCAAATCACCCTATCATTGTAACATGCTGAGTTTTGGTTGGGCCAGTCCCAATTTTTCCAAAAATCTAGTAATATTCTAGTTGCTATTATATAGTTTTTAGAGGTTTGGAGCTGCAGCTGCAGGGCTGATCATTTCGATTTGTATAAAAGCTCATTGAGTCTTGAGCACATCTGTATGCCGCGCTGTTACGATGTGAACATGCAGATGGCCTTCACAGCTCCACCAGCTAGCAAGATCTCAGGACCTAAAGCCAGTTTAAACCTCCGAATAGAGAACAAGCCTAGCAAACCCCACACATGGGTGTATGTGCACCTGCTCAAACAAAGCACAGCAGTGCCGGGTGTGTGTTTGTGTTTGGAGAGAGCCTGTGTTGATCAGTGGCTCCGGCGTGTTGACGGCTAACATGAGAGAGAGAGCAGATTAAATGAGATGTGTGTGTAAGAGTGTGCAGTTTTCTGATGCAAGCATGCTGGAATTGAGGAGTAGCTGAGACCCACATTGACAAAACTACAGACAGCTGTACATATCCATAGAAGAAGAGAGACAGAGAATCACTTTACTTTAAACCCGTATAACTTTATAATCAGTTACAGCACCGTTAAAATTTTGGGGTAAAATTTTTAAAATGTTTTTGAAAGAAGCATCCCAAGACTGCATTAATAATAATAATAATAATAATAATAATAATAATAATAATAATAATAATAATAATAATAATAATAATAGTAAAAACAGCAATAGTGACATAATCTTAAAATTTATAATAACAGTTCCTATTTTATATACAGTTGTGGTCAGCATTATTGGCACCCCTGGTAATATGATCAAACATGGCTGTAAAAATAAATCTGCATTGTTTGTCCTTTTGGTCTTTTATTAAAAAAAATAAAATAAAATAATAATAATAATAATTCGCAAAAATCCAACCTTTCATTTAAGTAAAATAATTGAAAGTGGTAATGTGTAAATCACATTATGAAATAAATGTTTTTTCTCCAAAACATGTTGGCCACAATTATTGGCACCCCTAGATTTTTTTTATGAGTAAAATATCTCTGGAATATATTCCCATTAATATTTACATTATTTTAGCACACCAGGGTGACTAGGAACATGAAATTGTCTAGCTCTGACTATAACTGGCTAAAGCATTGAAAATTCGCATTTCAACAATCACGGCAATAATTAAGAAGTTCCAATCAACTAAAGATGTTACGAATCTGCCTGAAAGAGGCTGTGTGTCTATATTGTCCTAATGGATGGCGAGGAGGAAAGTTTGAGTGGCCAAAGACTCTCCAAGGATCACAGATAAAGATTTGCAAAGATAAGTTGAGTCTTGGGGTCAGAAAAAAAAAATAAAAAATCATCAAACAACCCCTACATCACCACACGTTGTCTGGGAGGGTTTCAAGAAAAATCCACCTCGCTCCTCCAAAAATAAACTCCAGCATAATCAGTTGTCAGACATGACTGGAACTTCAAAAGGCACCAGATTCTATGGTCAGATGAAACAACAAAAAAGAGCTTTTTGGCAAAAGGAGATAAGTAACAAAATAGGGCTGGGCGATATATCGCATGACATTGTTAGACACATCTCGTCAGTAAAGCCGGTTCCTTGATTAGTAGTAAATCACCATCACCTGCTTTCAGATGGAGCGGCATTTACAACACAGAGCCGTAGTTAACTGACAAGCTGAGCCATATCGCATTAAAAATTGCAGGCGATACGTCCGTAATAAAAGGGTGCCAATTATTATTGCCAGCATGTTTTGGAGAAAAGCATTTATTTCAAAATATGATTTACCCCCACTTTCAATTCTTTGACTTCAATGAAAGGTTAGATTTTTTAAAAAATTTTTTATGAAAGATCAAAAAGATAAACAATGCAGATTTATTTTTTATTCTGACCACAGCTGTAATATATATTACAAAGCTGATCATTTAACAGCCATTCCTCCCATCTTTAGTGTTACGTGATCCTTCATGAATCATTCTAAAATGCTGACTTGGTTCTCAAGAAATCTTTCTTATTATTATCAATGTTGGAAATAGTTGTGCTATTTTGAAACACTCGTTTCAAACACCCATGCAATCTTACTTCTAATTGACAGCGATTCAGCTCTATGTCTGTTAAACCTTTGACAAGTCAGATCTGTGTTCTGATCCAGAGAGAGCAAGCCTGGAAATCCAGACCTAAATATGAAAGATTAATGGTCTGGCATCGACTAATGAAACTTGCCCAGCTTGAGGGGCGGCACCAAGCATGCATTTGAAAATCTCACTGCACGCAACTGGATAACACTACAACCAATCACAACAAGCCCCATACGCTTAGCTACCAGTGAAGCTAACTGGTAGATTATTCTCTTGCCGTATTCGGTCAGCAAAACAGCAAAAACGCCCTTCTTGCAAAGGAATGATTCGAGTTCCGTCTTCTGTTCCTCTTTTAGATAAAAAGTCAAGTCTAACTCGTTCATTGTAGCGTCCAAAGCCGTTTCAAACAACTGGTGTTCATCCATAGCCATCTTGCAATGTTTACTAAAGACTTTGACGTCACAGCGCTGTCATCCTCTGTTTAGCTCGCCTCTGGCCCGCCTATATCAGATAACCCGATGTGATTGGTGCAGCTCGGATACAAGGGCATATTTAATGAGCATCATTACTCGACGCCAGAGTAAACTCGCTGAGCAAATTCAACTACAAATTCAACTTGTGCTCTCGTGAGAACTCTGGATTACCAGGGTAAGAGAGAGCAGTTGTCATGTATGAAACAGCTTCACAAACAATCTTTTCAACCACAAATTATCATTATTTCTGTCTTACAATAACTCAGATCACAATATCACAGAAGTACTGGGAGGTTTACTCCCAGTAAATTACTATATTACCTCTAGTAAATTACATGTTATTTCAGGCATGAAAACTGGTCATGGGTAAAAAAGATGAGAAGGATACGGCAGCAAAAAATCCAAACCAATCAACTTTATATATATATCACATTTTAAAAAACAAGGTTACCAAAGTGCTGCACAAAGAATAAATAGGAAATATAATAACACATAAAACATATAAAAGCCCGCTCTGCGGCTTCTTCCGCACGAGTGGAGAGCCCGATGCTTGAGCTGTCTGCTTCCGAGGAAGTAGACATGCTCAGCATCGTAGGCGGGGATTTTGGGGATGACTCACCACCCCATGTCCCTGCATATGAGGAGCTGGTGGAGGTTGTCTCTCGTGCAGTGGCCCGTCTTAATATCAGTTGGCCACATGAGAGGCAGGAAGCGCAAGTTAAAAGCAAGTTGGACGAGTGCTTCCTGCAGCACAGACAGCAACCTCATCATCGGGGTTTACCGTTCTTTCCCGATTTACACAACAAGTTTCTTAAGGATATTTATGAGGGCGAGGGTCCAACTCCGGAGGACATTGGGGAGTTGAGGAAGGCTGTAGACCTGTCTCTCCGAGTCACCAAGGAAACGGCAATTGGCCGTTCCATGGAGGCAGTGGTGGTCTCGGAGAGACATTTGTGGTTAAATCTGTCGGGCATCAGGGAGAAAGACAGGGCTTTTCTCCTTGATGCCCCGATTTCGCCTTCTGGCCTGTTCGGCGACTCGGTTAACATCGTCGTCGACAGGTTTCAGGAGGCAAAGAAACAGTCTGCAGCCTTCATACAATACCTCCCTCGCCGCTCAAAGCCTAAGAAGCCTGCCCCCAGCGGGCAGCCGCAGCCATCCACCAGCTCCTCCGCCTACAGACAGGCGCAAAAAGAGAGCGTCGCTTCTAGAGCCCCCCTGCAGCCTGGGGGCATAGACGACGCTCTCAGCCGAAGCCTCAGCCTAAGCAGGGCGACCTGAGGGCCGTCCTGCACGCAAAGAAGTCTTCAACAAAGAGGTCCTAGCCAGCCTAGGTCCTCTGCGGGCGGCCCCACCCGTGGGGGAGCGATCGAGGTCGCCTCCTCCACGGAGCCCGCAGGAAATCGATGTCGACTTCCCACCGCCAAGTGCACTTCGGGGCGCATCGGTTTCCAGCAAACGCGCCCTGCACTGTCCGCCCCACAGGTTTGCGGCCAGGCAGTACTCGCGTCCGCACATCGAGAATCGTTTTCGGTCGAACCCTGCCGGAGATCCGCTTCAGGGGACCAAGAACGAATCCCGATACCCGAAGCCAGCCTCGAGAGGTTCCCTTAGTAGAGTATTTCGATGCATGGAAAAATCTCACGAATATTTATCCTTGGGCTCTGCGCACTATTCAAAAGGGGTACAGACTACAGTTCGGTTCTCGCCCACCGAAGTTCAACGGGGTGGTCTGGACTGTAGTCGACCCAGAGCAGAGTCGGGTATTGGAACAAGAAGTAAACTCTCTGCTGGTAAAAGAGGCTATAGAACGTATTCCTCCTCCAGACAGGGAGTCCGGGTTTTACAGCCGCTACTTCATACTTCCTAAGAAGGATGGGGGGTTGCGTCCGATAATAGATCTCAGGCACTTGAATCGGTCTCTTAGGAGATTCAGGTTCAAGATGCTCACTATTCCCATCATTGTGAACCAAATTCAATCTGAGGACTGGTTTGTCACGATAGATCTGAAGGACGCATACTTCCACATTTCCATCCTTCCATCTCACAGGAAGTTCCTGAGGTTCGCTTTCGGGGGCGAAGCGTACCAATATCGGGTTCTTCCGTTCGGCCTAGCTCTCTCCCCTCGCACATTTACAAAATGTATGGACACAGCTCTAGCCCCGCTGAGGTTTCAGGGTATCAGGGTCCTCAATTATATCGACGACTGGCTGATTCTGGCCCAGTCACAAGAGCTGGCAGTTCGGCATCGAGATGTCATCCTTGCCCACATCCAGAGCCTGGGGTTGAGACTCAACACGAAAAAGAGCGTGTTGGCACCAGCCCAGAGAACCACGTTCCTGGGAGTGGTGTGGGATTCGGTCACGATGCGGGCACAATTGTCTCCTGCATGGATCGAATCCATCCTGGCCACGGTGACCAGGATAAAGCTAGGCCAGGCCATCACTGTAAAACATTTTCAGAGAGTGTTAGGGCTCATGGCAGCAGCATCCAACATCATTCCATTCGGTCTCCTGCACATGAGGCCCTTGCAGTGGTGGTTGAAAACCAAGGGGTTCTCCCCGAGAGGAAACCCATTTCACATGATCAGGGTTACGCGCAGATGCCTTCGTTCCCTATCTATGTGGAAGAAAGCTTGGTTTCTGTCCCAAGGTCCCGTGCTGGGAGCGTTATGTCGCCGGAAAGCCGTTTCGACAGACGCCTCCCTCGTGGGCTGGGGCGCGGTCATGGACGGCCGCTTTTTCGAGAGGTCTATGGCAGGACCATCATTCCTCCTGGCATATAAACTGCCTGGAAATGTTGGCGGTGTCCCGAGCTCTGAGGAGCTTCCTGCCGGATCTCAAGGGTCATCACGTCCTTGTGAGGACGGACAATATGTCGGTGGTGGTCTATATAAACCATCAAGGGGGTCTGAGGTCTCGCCCTCTATGCAGACTGGTGCATAAGATCCTCCTGTGGTCCCAGGGGAAATTGTTGTCTCTCAGAGCAAAATACATCCCAGGGAATCAGAATTAGGGAGCAGACATCCTGTCGAGGTGGTGGAGTCAATATGTCAGAGGTTCGGTCCAGTGGAAGTGGATCTATTCGCGTCTCAAGAGACGACTCACTGTCCCACTGTGGTTCTCCCTCACACATCCAGTCCCGCTGGGGTTGGATGCCATGGTACAGACGTGGCCGAGGCTGCGTCTGTATGCATTTCCCCCGATCGTTCTGCTCCCGGGAGTTCTAGAGAGGGTTTGTCACGACGGGATCAGTCTATTATTGGTAGCCCCGTTGTGAACCTGCTGACTCAGGCAGAGGGCTCAATATTTCACCCTCGGCCCGAACTATGGAAACTGTGGGTCTGGCCCCGGAGGGGGCACAGTACCGAGAGGCTGGCCTGTCAGCAGGAGTAGTAGAGACCATACTCAGCTCTAGAGCTCCCTCCACGAGGAAATTGTACGGCCTAAAATGGAATGTTTTCACCGTGTGGTGCAGAGAGCGTGAGGTGGACCCAGTTAACTGCCCAGTGGCTTCAGAGCTGGAGTTCCTCCAAGATCGCTTCTCGGCTGGTCTTACCCCATCCACTCTCAAGGTGTACGTGGCTGCCATTTCGGCTTTCCACGCTCCTCGGAGTAATGGGCCTCTGGGGAGACAGCAGTTGGTCCTACGTTTCCTCCGTGAGGCTTGGAGGATGAGACCTGCGGCTCGTACCAGGGTTCCCACTTAGGACCTGGCGGTGGTTCTCGAAGGGTTGGTTGAGGCCCCCTTCGAACCACTGGAGTCGGCTGAGGCCAAGAACCTTTCCCTAAAGGTGGCTTTCTTGTTGGCCATTACTTGCAGGCGCTACGCTGAGGGGCGTTCTCCCAAAGTGTCATTCGACACAGTTCTTATTCCCTTTCTCAGGGAACAAGGGTTACAATCATAACCTGAGACGTTTTCTCCGTTTAGCAGCATGTCTCAGCCTTGCCCTCTTGTCCTCTTCAGCTGCCCGTTATTTTGAGATCCTGAGCACTACTGGATCCTTTGCAGTGCATCACTCTCTCCTATCTCTCCGTGCGAAATACGGGGGGGTCCTGGGGGACTCGACCCCCCCCGATTAACCCATGAGACCCCCTGAAAGCCTCAAAAGCAAAATTTTGTAAAAAAAAGAATAAAAAAAAAATATATATATTTTATTGTCACCAGTCCCCGGGGGGTCATCTCATTAATAGGTAACTCTTTAACCTGTTAGCTAGCATCGAGGATGGGCCGTGGGGGCGTCTATACTTTTATTACTTTTTTTAACCTTTGTTTTATAACAAATATTCAACTGACTATCATAAACTATGCATCATTTGAAAGCTAAAACACTCAAGAATCATGTTCTAAACTTGTTTTTGCCATCAATACACCAGAGAGGAAAGGGTTAAATTAAATGCAAAAGTATAAAATAAAAAATTGATTTAACAGTTTAAAATATTTCAGAGAATTCTTATTTTAGAATAGAACTAATCAACTTTTTTTAAATGACCCCATGTCTATGGTAACATCCTCAAAACAAAAAAGTTTTATAAAAATTATAAAAATCACATTTCAACCCTTTTAACCCATGTTTTAAGAAAAGAGATTAACCGATACAATTTTCTCAATTTTTTTCTCAACAGAGTTATAGTATTCTATAGTGCTGTTGTGTGCCAAGAGAGAAAATACGATAAAACGCCAAAAACAATATCTGCATATGAATCATTCAATCCATTGTAGAAGAATTGGGGCACACAAACAAACACACACTCACATGTATAAATGAACATTTTTTATCAACAAATACACAATACAAAAACACAAGTGATTTTAAAGTAGTAGAAGTATATAGACTTACCTTGTGTTGCGATGAAATGATTGGAGCGCTGGTACCCCTGAGAGAGAGAGAGAGAGAGAGAGAGAGAGAGAGAGAGAGAGAGAGAGAGAGAGAGAGAGAGAGAGAGAGAGAGAGAGAGAGAGAGAGAGATTATTATCAATCAATTGTGTTATGTTAAATGTTTTATGTTAAATGCATTTGATCAAAATTAATGTATTATATTCTGACTTATCCCATTAAAAGTTGAAGTGAGTAATTTCTGTGCCACTTGCATCACCAAAAAATAAAAAAATAAAAATAAAAATAAAAATACACATAAAAAACAAAACAATGACTGGTTTCCCAAACACTCCCCCTGTCCACCACTGGTCAGACAAACAGATAAAGCTGTCCCAGACTCACGCCATTGTTGTCTCCAAACTCACGCCATTGTTGCAGTTGACTCTGCACATTAAGCTGAGATAGGAGAAAGAAATTATTAAGCTATCCTGTAAAATGTTATCCATACCATTATGAGCAAGCTAATCTACTGTTACTGAATATATTAAATGTTTCTTTAATAAAATGAAACAAATGAAAAAATAAAAACACAGCGTAGAGATGGATGATAATATTTCCCAACCTCAAGGCCAAAATGTAATCTCTGACAGAAACACCAAATCACATAAAGGGGAAAAAACCTTTTTAAGTGTGGCTGAGAATGTGACAGCAGAACATGCATCTCTGTATCTCAAAAAATGACAGCGTTTATCCTTGACATTTGATTAAACAGGCAAATATTCACACGTATCTGTAGTGTGTCCATGTATGTATCATCTAATATTGAGCTTTAAGAATTGAATTTACTCATGTATAGAAAATCCAAGAAAATGTTATCTCTGTTCAAACATATCTGAACACTGCATTCTAAATGCCAAACACGAATTGAAAAGCATGAAATGCCACGAATCACAGCATTAGATAGAAGAAGACCAGTTCTTGGGTCACCTGTGATGTAAAACTATAGGTTAACCAGAACCTGACAGACCAGATTCCATGATTATTTGAGACACAAAATTAATATTGCCCCAAAATAGTTTTTTTTTGGGGGGGGAGGGTGAATTTCAATGTTTTTAAGCCAAAATTAAGCATTTAGTTTAAGTGATTTGTGTAGAACCAATGTGCATTTTTGTTCGGGTGGCTGGGGGAATCCGTCCAAATTTGTACAAAATATTAATGTCAACCGAACACAACTAAAAAGTTTTAGCATTTAATGAGATATGCATCAGCCTTTTGTGAAAACAACTTAACAGTTGTTTGTAGACAAACTCGGAATCTGTGGTGTCACATTTCTCTAAATGACTAGAACAGCCTCTTATTCACAGTAAGTTTTATTATTAGTATTATTATTATTTACAATACTGTCACCTGATGAGGTTTTGGTCAAAACTTGAATTACACTGAGCTGGATAATGACAATTGTCTTCTGTAGAGCTGATTTATGAATCAAAATTGATGAATGCTGCAAAACTGACACAAAACTTAAACTACATTGAGCTGAATAATGACACTCTTGCCTTCTGAAGTAAGCTTCTTTCATAATTTGATTAACTTTAGCTGCGTTATAGGTGAACTGAGTTTGATTAATAACTAATAAACTTTGCAACATTCACACTGTTATTGAACTAAATAAAATCAACATTGAACTAAATTGAGCTGAATTATGATATTGTCTTTTAAGAGCTGCTTTACACCTTGAACTACTTTGCAACATTAATACTTTACAGGGAAAAAAAACAAAAAAAAACACTTAAATAGCACAGGGAAAGCAATGATCAGCTTTCAGAAAAACACATCAAAACAACAAAATATCAAACTTTTTCAAACTGTCCTCATCTCTGTCAATACACCTGATGGCACACCTGCTAATAAAAAAGCAGGCTCCAGTTGTCCCAGCATGAGAGATAGAAAACAACAGGGACACAGAGGATCATCTGTCCGTGTCAATGAATGAACACCCAAGTAAAAGTGCAGAAAGGCAATGTATGGATTTGTGCACATAACGTTGGACATACTACAGGTAAACATGTCAGCTGTTTGGACACTAAGATTGTTGTTAACAATTCTCCTTTTTTAATCAATACTGATTCTTATTCTCATGATCTTTCAGTCTATGCTGTTTTCGGCTGATGCAGGAACCACATTATTTTTAGAGCACCTGCCATCCAATAATCACAATAAGCTTTGTGACTTTTAATGTTACTTTTAATATGTTTGTAACTTTTAATAAACAAAGTCTCAGCTTCCAAATTATGTAAAATTTATAATGAAATTCAAACAAAACGTGGCTTTGTGGCTCTTTACAAATCTCTGTAGCCACATCAGTCCAAGCGGCACATGAACCGATCATCTCTTTCTCTTTACTACTAGTAGGAAGAAATAAACATGAATGACCATCAGAAGGTAT
This sequence comes from Vimba vimba, assembly GCA_022828995.1. Classification (NCBI taxonomy): domain Eukaryota; kingdom Metazoa; phylum Chordata; class Actinopteri; order Cypriniformes; family Leuciscidae; genus Vimba; species Vimba vimba. The sequence continues at coordinate 19,065,072 of CM040824.1, read as the reverse complement.
GTTGAAAGATAAAGTACAACTTACTGAAATGTATCATGTATGATGCCTCATGCAATCTCTCAATTATTCTTTCAACCGCAAAAAGACGTAAATAAAACAGCTTGTAAACAATATGTCACATAACGTTACATTTACCTCAGAATAGCCATAAAATGTCCATAAAATAGTAAAAGCTAGTTTGGAAGTCAGCTAGGAAAAAAAAAAAAAAAATACTACGGAGATGAGTTTTCTAAATATCATAATATTTCTACTTAACCTGTTGTCTACATGATTACTCAACATATGAAAACACTTATGCATTGAGAAGGAGGCCAAACTACACTCAATGGCCAAGTGAGACTGACATAATTATGGTCTGTGACAATGGCTCAGATTCTGTGAAAAGATCCATTTGTAACTGTATATAATTCTCAGGTTGGAAAAGAAATTCAGTTGCCACTTTAAGTGAATTAGTTCCAGCTGACGCTGTAAAAGGAAGGCAGATGTAAACACTACTGGATGACAGAAATTACGTGTTTTTATTTAAAATAAAACAAATTTTTATGCTTATAAAAAAAACATGAAACACAAACAGTGTTCTACAACACAAACACAAACTCAGTTCTGCTGTTTTCCATACAGGGAAAAGCAGGGCGTTCACTGGCAGTCGAGTTCAGTTGCAATTTTGCTTGGTTCAATATACGAATATAATTATATTATATATCAGTATATCAGGATTTGAAACCAACCCCTAAGCATTAACAAAACTAGATGTACCGCATGACGGTACAAAATATGACCGCCGCTCAGGCCTGCACTGGCTTTCCACAAAAATAAATGACGTGGAGCAATTTGGCTGTATTGCGTGTTTATGTATATACCTAAAAAAAGTAGTAGTATGTGCATGTCTGTCTGTGTGTGTGTGTGTGTGTGTGTGTGTGTGTGTGTGTGTATGTGTGTGTGTTTGTGTATGTTTGTGTATGTGTGTCTGTGTGTGTGTGTGTCTGTGCGTGTATGTATGCGTGCGTACATGTGTGTGCGCGTGTGTGTTTGTGTGTGTGTGTCTGTGCATGTGGATTTGTATGTGTGTGTCTGTGCGTGTGGATGTCAGTGTGTGTGCATGCTTGCGTTTGTTTGTATTCCTGCATGTGTGTGTGTGTGTGTGTGTGACAGTTAGGGTTGCCAACTTCAGAAAAGGAAAATGCGGGACAATCGTGGTTATTTATAGGAAAATGAGGGACACTCAAAATATTTGTACTGTATCACACAGTGTACGTCATTTCAGTGTCTGCAGTTAAGTTTGTGTTTAAAAGGTTATCAGACATAAACACATTTGTATTGCTTAACCTATTTATGTATTTAATTCTAAAAATAATTTTAATGTCATACATGAAAAAAGTCACATTACAAACAAACCATAGTTCAAAATAACAGCATTTATCTAAAATAGAAAGCTTTTTTTAACATTATACACTAGGCTTACAGTTCAAAAGTTTGGGGTTAGTAAGATTTTTTTTGGAAAAAAAATAAAGAAAGTAATTGCCTACTTTTATTTAGCAAGGATGCATTACATTAATCAAAAGTGACAGTTAAGATAATGTTACAAAAGCTTTCTATGTACTTTCTAAAAGCTTTAAAACATTAATAATAATCAGAATTTTTTTTTGAGCATATTATTCCCTCAGGTAGATTACATGTTTTCTTGCGTGGCTGGATGTTAGACTCATAAACAATAATCACGTTGTTTGCATTCGCCAAAATTGATTAGCCGAAATCAAAACGTGGACAGTGAAAGGAAATTACCGTTAGCGCGAGACGAGTCCGGCTTGAAGTGGAAGCGACCAGACGGCAGAGGATGTTCGCAAATCAAACAATGATTTGTCTCAAAACAGTGATTAAAAAATGCTGTGATTGGATGATGACCGTTGTCGGTGATCATTTTTAAGTGTCGTGGTCAGCACTGCTGCTGTTGCTGTTGTATCAGTCAGTGGTTTATCAGCTTGTCAAAAAACGGGACACGGGAGGTCACGCACGGGACAAATAAATTAGGCCCAAAATACGGGACGTCCCGCCTAATTCGGGACAGTTGGCAACCTTAGTGACAGTATCATCCTAAACCAGCAACCCTTCGCTCAACACCACCATCTACAGGCCGATGAGTGTACAGTCACTAAATGTGCACATAAATGAATTTATTTTATACCCCCCCATGGATGAAATTCTACGAAACTTAGCATACCCCCAGAGGATGTCAAGTTAATCATACACATGAAATATGGTGCAGTTCTGAACATCTCAACTGAAGATAGGGGCGATTAAAGCAGAATAATATTGCATTTTCATTTTTTATGGGAGGGGCGCAAATCACAAATGAGTGATTATGGGCTAGGTTGATGTGGGCCCTTAAGACCAACATACCATAAAAATTTCTTCATCCTCGGTGCCACGGTTCAGGTAGTTATTTAGGAAAAACTGCATTTTTTGGGTTTGGGGGGGCCCAGCGCGGGGGGGGAGTGGCCCCCGGGGACCAAACGAAATTTTTCCGTAAAAGTCTAGTGGGGCTACATGCCCACCAAATTTCATGTTCCCCGGTGTTTCGGTATCCCTGGTATCGTTGACGAAAAATTCAGTAGATGACGAAAAAAAAAAAAAAAAAAAACTTTGACAATCCCTATATGACCGCTTTCGCTAGCGGCGGTCATAATTATACCACTAGACTATCATGACTACTAGGAAGAAGTGCCAGAAGATTGCTGTCCCCTCAGTCACTTTTATGATCCCATGACTTAGAAGCTAGCTGCTTGTTTAGACAGCAGAGTTCGAAAAATAACTTATAACTGAAATATTTATCTTCTATTCTTAAAACCTATGTTCAGAAAGTTTATGGTTGATTTTATTACAAGCTTATCCTTGACAAGTGCTTGCAATGTCTTGCTGTTGTCAGAAATCAATAGATGATTTTTCTGTAAGGAGCAGGGCGGCTTTATAAGTATAATGAACCTTTATCTGCTCTTGAGAAATGAATCTGCTCACTCACCCACACTGCACCTCTGCCCCTGTGTGTGTGAATGTGTGGGGTTGGTCTTTGCTTTTAGGGTTGGAAAGCTTAGTCTCAAAGGTTATGCCCGAGTTGATTCTCCAATAGTCAAACTGGCTATAAATGCAATGTCTATGTGAGCCTCAACGCTATATGGACCATGTAATGATAGAAATTGGTAGAGACTTTTCAATACTTCACTCTGACAGATGGCTGTGGCTAACTGCTTCAGGATATTTACACATGATATTGACGTGGAAATGTTGATGAATGTGAAAATACAACGCTGGATGTGTCCTTACAAGTCAAGACAAAGAATAATCTGTTATAAATGGGGTGTTTGTGAAGCACAACATTAAGAGTTTAGTTGTTTATGGTTGCCAATGTCACAACTTGCTGTATTAATAATTAAGTGAAATGTGTATGTCTCAAAAAGTTGTGGTGTGTGTACTAATTGTCAATGGCTTATAACACAGTTCATCCAATCAGAGTTGAAACTACCCGTTTTATAATGTTAGTATTACTGATTTTAAGTTTTTGTTTGTTTGTTTTCGCACTGAAGCCAGGTTTACCATTTCTTATCATTAATGAATAATCTGATCTTTTGGTTTGGGTTTGTAGTTTCAAAGAAAATAATTAAGAGCCTTTCATTTGTAAATTATTACTCTATTACACTTACACATTATTACACTGTAAAAAAATATTGTGATTTTAATGGTAAAAGACTAAAAATGCTACAGTGAAAAACTGTTAATTGGTTAACAGAAAGTTTCCGTACTATATACGGTAAATAACTGTGATAGATCTAATGGTACATTTAATTCACAATTTACTGTAAAATACCGTTAAATTTACAGTTTTTGAAAGTGAAAAAGAACAACTCATTGTATAATTTACAGTGAAAAACCGTAAATTGACATTCCCACAATTCCCTGCGTGACACTATTTTGACACTACTCTATTTTTGTTAAAATAACTATGTTTCTTCATAGTTTTCTTAGTTTTTTTTCTAATCAGTTATGTACATTAGGGTTTTATGTTACATTTAATGTTGTTAAATTAATGTTTATTGCATTTTTTTTAATTTCATGTGTGTTACTATGATGGTGTTTAATGTTTGTGTGAATGACACTGTGCAGCTTCTATTATATTAGTATTACATTTCTTGTGGAAGAGCTGCTTGTGATGAGCTTTGATTGATCATGAGACTCTCATCACTGCTGTGATTGGTGGTTATCAGTGTATTACAATGGTACAAAACAGATATTAATACTTCAATAGGACGTTAAATTCACATTATATCAGATAATGAATTACGGTTTATTACTGTAAATTTTAAGTTAAGTCTGTAAAACCAATAACGTTGCTACCGTATTTTTGACGGTAAAGTACTGGAAACCACAGCTGCCGTTTTTTTTACCGTAAATATCATGGTTTAATTTTTTTACAGTGTATGTATCTAAAACTGGCATTGTGCTATTTTTTATTTTAAAAAATCATCTAAAATAATATAATGATCTGATACTTCTACTACGATATAAAATGATTAATTTTGTGTATTTTTTGTAAAACTTTGGTTATACTGCCCACCCTTGAAATGTCTATAACTAAGAACTTTTTCCACTCATCAACTCACACTTTAAATCGACAGCCCTACACACATAAAGTGACAAAGGGGGTCCCTTATTCACATTAGTGTGGGCCACATTGAGAATGCTGTATATGCTCACCCCTTCATTTATTTGTATGTATGATCTGCATTGTGTAGGATTTATTGATTTTTATTGGACAAAAAAAAAAAATGCTCTGAATTATAGTCTCACTCATTCATTTCCTATGGGTGCCCACTTTTTTCCATGAAGGACCAAATAAGGAGTTTTTATTTTCAACCACTTAACATAAAAAAAAATATATAATTATATATATATATATATATATATATATATATATATATATATATATATATATATATATATATATATATATATATATATATATATTCACTTAAATGGCAATGCAAATTACCTATTAATTGTCAATTAAGTGAAATTACTTAACTTAAATATACAAGCTTTATCAAAATGATCATTCTAGAAGAACATTTCAGATGGCACTTAGAGGCTTTTGCATCTGAACTACTTTTTTTTTTTTTTTTTTTTGTCCCACATTTGGATCAACATGTTGTCCTCGCTCACATGAAGTGTTTGGGGTAAAGACTGAACTCTAAGAATATTTTACTTTCTCCACTACAGAGAACCACTTTTCTAGGAGTGATATGGGACTCAACTACGATGCAGGCATGTCTGCCTCCTGCTCGTATATGGCCGATTCTCTCAGCTGTAGGCCAGATCAGGCTATGCCAAGCTGTCACTGTAAACCAGTTTCAACGACTCATGGCAGCTGGCTCCAACATGATTCATATGGCCTTCTGTACACAGGACCATCATGAGAACATCATGTCTCTCCTGGACTGCTCTCCGTGGGAGATTCCCATTAGGAGGGATCTTCGATCTCAAGTAGGGGGCAACATTTATCACCCCCAAACAGAGATGTGGGTTTGGCCCCTGAGGGGAACCAACCTTTGAACTATGGTCTCTCAACCGAGGTTGTTGAGACCATTTTAAACTCCAGAGCTCTTCACTTTATGGTACAGAGAGCGCTGGTTGGACCGACTTAACTGCCCAATTGGTTCAGTGGTGAAGTTCTTTCATGACTGCCTATCTGCTAGGTTATCCCACTCCACTTTGAAAGTTTATGTGGCGGCTATTTCTGCTTACCATGCACCTTTAGGTAGTGATTCATTGCGGAGACACCATCTAGTGTCCTGTTTCCTATGGGGTGCTATGAAGCTGAGGCCTGCAAGTTATTCGAGAGTTCCGGCCTAGGATGTGGCCATTGTTTTAGAGGATTTGTTAATGGCAACCTTTGAGCCTATTGAGTCAGCTTCAGGGAAATTTAAGATCTCTTAAGATGGTGTTCTTATTTAACTAAAAAGTGTAGGAGATCTGCAGGCTCTGTCTGTTGCCTCCTCCTGCCTAGAGTTTGCTCCAGGCATGGTAAAAGCTTTTATTCATTCTAGACTGTGTTGTGTGCCTAAGGCCCCTTTCAGATGGCATACCAAGAGAAGGTCAACATGCTTTTCCAAGTTAGGGCTCTTAATTGTTACGTCTACCGCTCTTCTAAGTGGTGTAAATCTGACCAATTGTTGGCTGTTTTGGTTCACCCAGATGGGGTTCCTCAGCATCTAAGCATAGCATAAGCAAGTGGATTGTAGAGGCTATCTCTGTGGCTTACGAGGTGTGTGGTCTTCCTTCGCCTCTAGTCATTAGAGCCCACTCTACAAGGATTATAGCAGCCTTTAAGGCATTGTTATCAGGGGTTTCCTTTAGAGCCCTGCATTTCAGCCCGAGCCCGACGGGCCCCGACTTTTTTACGCCCCTAGGGCCGGGCTTCGGGCCAATTTTCACGTCATAGTTCACATGCAGGCCGGGCCTCGGGCCTTTTTTGAGTTATCCTTCTTTTTATATTTTTAGACATAAATAAAAAAATATATGAGAAGTTGACGTCGACGATAGAAAAACAAACATAGAAAGACATTTAATAACCTCATAACTTTCATAATCTTATAATTACACTGACATATGATTGACATGACAGTAGCACGCACGCACGCACACACACACACACACACACACAGAAGGTTTCACGTCAGCGGAACCAACGATTCACCTCATGTGCAAATAATGGAGAATATTAAGAGAAAAATCGCAAGTGATAGAAGAGAGGACTGGGTTAAAATCTTCCACTGTGGATGCTATTCTTTTTCTCCACGATGCTCTGTAAAAGACTGTTCTAACTTTTCGTTTGATTGGACTTTATTTTCGTTTAACTGTTTGAAACTACTGATGTTTTTCGTTTTTCGTTCGATTGGACTTTATTTTCGTTTAACTGTTGGAAACTACTGGAAAAAAGAATGGCCATGTTCTGTGGTGCATTTTTGAGGTAAGATAACCTGCAAGTTTGTTTTTGATTTATTTAATTTAATTTGTTTAGATTGACTATTGCTCATTTCGTTTGCGAGCGCTGTTGCGAGCAGCCTGAGCCTGCCTCAGTATTTCAAAAAAAAATAAAAATTACTCACTGTGGTTGAATAAATAAACATTAAACTAACTGTCTGTGTGATATGCTTGAAGTGTTTTATATCTATGGATTTTATTGTAGCTAAGTAAAGTATTAGCTTGATTTGAGAGGCTAAATTGGTCAAACATGTTTTACTCCCTGTTGGCTCGGCTTGCTTGGCCGTCATTTTTTTTTTAAATGCTTCAAACATTTGTCTAAATTAGCTTAATAAAGAAATGAAATGAAAAGAAAAGAAACATAACTAACAAAACAGACATATTTTAATGGCAGTCTGCCGCTGTAAAAAAAAAAAAAAAAAAAAAAACGGGCTCGGGTCGGACTCGGGCTGATAATTCTGATGAGCTGTCGGACACGGGTCGGGCAAGGGCCTGAGCGTCTCGGGCCAGGGCCGGGCTCGGGCCTAGATTTGAGGCCCGTGCAGGGCTCTAGTTTCCTTTCAGAAGGTTTGTGATGCAGCAAGCTGGGCCTCTCCACACAGCTTCATCAGATTGTATAGCCAGGATATAGAGTTCACTTCAGGATCCAAAGTGCTTGAGACCTTAGTTTGTACTCTCTATGATTCACACATAGTCAGACATTTGTATGTATGGCATAGTGGGTATGAACATTCCCATCAACATTCTGATGTAGCGTTCATTTCCCTCAAAAGGGAAAGTCTCAGTTATGACTGTTACCCTGGTTCCCTGAGAGAGGAACAAGACGCTGTCATGCAGTCATCCGTCAAAGGACAACATCTCACCAATGATATTGGAGTGAGTTCACCCGCTCTTCAGATGGAGTCATGCAGAAGTGTTAACCATAGTGTCAACATTCAGACACAATGTCTTGTTCCCTCAACCACCAACCCCCCCCCCACCCGCGCAATATAACATATTGCGAAAACACATTTTTGTCCAATATATGGTTTATTCTAGATTTCAGAAGCCATGAGAGTAATTTTAAAGACCCCATGAAATCAAAAGGGGTTTTATTTCATTTCTGTTAGTTTTGAGATCATCTACAGCATATATGATGTAAATGGATATCACATATACTGTAGATGATCTCAAAACTAACACAAATAAAATAAAACCCCTTTTGATTTCATGGGGTCTTTAAAAGCACTCTCATTGCACAACGTTTTGTTTCAATCAGAAATGTCAACAGAAACAAAAAACTGTGTTTGTAAAACAATTTCAGGGGTTGTTTAAAGCTTAAGTTTGTAATGTTGTGAGTTACAGGGGATGATGCAATGAGATCAAATAAAGACACAATAAACTCAAGCAACATAGACATAAAAGGGCTTGGGAAAGAAAAGGTCTGAGCACAGAGACATGATAGTAGAATAAATGAGTCATGTACAGATGATAGGAAGACAGGAAAAAGACAAGTACTTACTTCTCTGTTTATCCGAATCTAAGAGATCCCAGACACAGAGAAATTGGTGAAAGAAGAGAGAAAGAGAAACAGGCTAATTAAGATGATTAGAAAAAGAGGAAACAATAAAGACTCCATGCTAACCACCTGCAGTGAGGAAATCACTTCAAACTAACTGCAAATTACAGTTCATATGCCATGCATTGTCCCAGAAATATAATCTCTTGTTCAGCTTTTTATTTTTATTTTTAATTTATCTGTTTTAGGCACACATTTAATAAACAGGTGTAAAAAGGTGTATTTTGTAATTTACTGTATCATATTTCTATTTCATGCAAGACTAAGAGTGGGAAAGTTTAGGGGGCTAACAATTTGAAATATTACATTTCAATTCAGGGACCCACAGTCCAATTTTAAAACTATTCTCAATGCTTCTAGATTTTTAGAAGCCCAGGTGTGCAAATATTTGAGGAGTTTAAAGGTATAGTTCACCCAACATTCTGTCATCATTTACTCAACCTCAAATTGTTCCAAACCTGTATGCATTTCTTTGTTCTGCTGACACAAAACACAAAATAAGATATTTTGAAGAATTTGGGTAAGCAGACAATATGGAAGTCAATGGGGCTCATCAACTGACATTCTTCAAAATATCTTCTTTTGTGTTCAGCAGAAGAACGAAATTCATATAGATTTGGAACAACTTGAGGGTGAATAAATGACAGAATTTTATTTTTTTGGGTGACTTTCATCCATATCTTCCACAAATAAGATGTCTGCTATGTCATGAAATGCAGTCACATCAGATCCACATTCAATTTTGTTATTGTCATTTAACATACACTGTTTCTGACTTTTGAACAAACTTACTTTTGAACAAGTGACAGTGTGCAGCATCTTTCATTAGTGATTTCTGTGCACTGAAAAAAAGGTAACCTAAAAATGTGCTACATGTGGTTTCATCTAAAATAAATAGATTTTATTTAAATCAAAAAAGCTATTTAGCATTACTGAATCAATCCCAATATATTATGGTTTACACAAAGAAAACTAGATTTAAGTGTCAGATCAGGTAGAAAAAAGCTATTTATGGTAATAATTGCAGGTTACTGCTTTTTACAGTGTAAATAAATCCATTATATTAGAATATAATGTTCATTACACTGAAATTTGGTCTATTGTTTTCTACAAGACAAAATACAAATTGAAATTAAAACTTAACTAAAGTTAAACTTATGTGAAGGTTCTTGTGCATGTTTGTTCATCTAAGTGTGCTTTTTTTATGATATGAATGTCACTGCCAATGTACTATGTGTTCTGTTTTTGCACTGGATTGGTACATAATCATTTGAGAAACAATCATTTGTGAATCCTTTGATCCCCCACTCTGTATATGGCATTCATTTAAAAAAATAAAAAAATAAAAGAGATGCCAAAAACAGCACATTAAATATATTGTTTACAACATTTCTGTAGCAATCTTTAGGTGAACATGCTAAAAATATTTGAACCTCACTTCTTCAGTGTATATATATATTTATATGTGTGTATATATATGACAGTAGAGAAAATCAATTCAAAAGAGAAGTTTACACTGCTCTTAACTTGCATCAAAGCGTTAATATTGATTCACATTTAAGAATCAAAAAGTCAATCCATATTTTTAGTAATCATATGTGGATTGACTTTTTGATTCTTGAGTGCAAATCATTTTTTAGGAGTAGAAGAAAATCAAGATATCTGGTTCTTATAAAAGTGGAGTGACAAAGTTTTGCATTCTAGTATACAAACCTCTATAATCAGGCACTCTTTTTCATCACTCAGGCACAACCCAACCAGAAAGAGCAATTCAAGTCTGTTCATTTTGCAAGTGCTGGTCATAACAAAAGTGGCTTCAGCCTTAAATAGAAATAAATGCAATTCAAAACGATAATAAAAACTCAGAGCCTTAAAGAAATTGACAAAACACCTAAACGTTAGTCCTGATGTCTTTAGACTCTTTCAAACTGCAGAGGTTTTGATTGCTCAATTCCAATGGATAACCTTCCAACTAAAAGATGACACAAAATGGATTTCCTGAGACTCTAGCACAGATAGTTATAAAATTGATGCTTCTTATGTGGTACAGAGACATATGTTTGAAAGTCTTTATCTATCAAATTGTTAAAATTAAGAGCAAAGTGTTCAGAATCTGCCTGACAGGAAAGTGAATTGTGTTTAAGATTTGTGCTAACAAAACTTTCTGGGGAAAGAAAAGACACATCTGCACTTAAAATCAAATGTTTGACAGGCTTTTAGGGAGGCAGGACAATGCAGTTATATATGGGATCGTAACCAATAGCTGAAATACTGAAATAAAACAACAAGTGTCAAAACTAGACAGCAAATTCATCAATGTGCAGCGCTCTCAGCGAGAAAACGAATTGCGATATAAACGTGTTATGTGTAACCTTTGTTTAATGAAAGCAGGAGTGAGAGAAACACATGTATATAGATGGAGGAGTGAAGAAAGGAGTGCAAAGAGGAAAACAGAAAAACTTACATCAATGTAGTTTGCATTGACATAGTCCGAGTTAGGATCAGCCAGGAGAGAATGCATTTTGACACGGTGGCGGTCTTCTGTTTGGGATAAGAAAAATTAAGAACAATGCTAGTCAGTAATAATAATGATAATAATAATAATAATAATAATAATAATAATAATAATAATAATAATAATGCTCTGTTTCAAAACCTGGTCAGCCACCTACCTTGACTACAACTCGGCAACATCTTTGACATGATAACTCTGCTCTATTTTAAACAAACATTTTACCCAATATTTGTGTATGTTATGTATATTATGCATATTAAAGTACCAAGCCATTATCTTAGCAACATGTGCTAACAGGAAACTATATAAAACTATAACATCAAACTATACTATAATCATTACTGTAAATAACACTTACGACCCAAAAGGGTGTCGTGTCGGCCCTTGGTCTTGTCCTTCTTTTCATTTATGTCCCAGCCATCGAAAAAACTCTACAAACAGAAGCAGAGATATTCAAATGATTGTAGTGTGTTGGACATCACATCAACTATATATAGCCTACTATCAATAAAAAGTCTGTGGCCATAAATTGATCAAAAGTGACATTAAAGACTTAATAATGTTACAAAAGATTTATATTTCAAATAAATATTGCTCTTCATTATTATTTTATTTTATTTAAAATGGATGTTTATGTACATTTACTTGCATTCATGGCAGCATGTTTTTCATCATAATTATGATGATCAAACGATGAAGAAGAGCATTATATAAGAGCATCCTATACAACCTAGCACTCAGAATTACTCTCCAAGCTGGGCAAACGCTTTGTGCAAATTGTGATCAGCTCTAAATTTGGGGCCATGTTTGTAGTATTACCTCATTTGCATAATTACTTTAGTGAAGCTGGTAAAACAACACAGACAACACATGCAAATGAATTAAGACATCAGTGTGCAAATCATTCTTAATGAATGCTTTCTTCTTCATCCATTGGGGTCTTGATTTGAAATTGTACAGCACATATTTAAGGGCACCCATTGTGAGATGGGCACCAGATATAGCTTTGCATTCCTGTCACTTTAGCAGGTATTGTTTAGTCATGTATTTTGAATTTGAAAACACATTTATCTCCCTTTGTCTATAAAAAGCATTGAACTTTCTTAGTGTCAAATTCAAAACAAGCAAGTAGCTGATAGTTTTCAGTACCTTCTGTTTGTGAATGTACACAGTAAGCTGTGAGCCCTGCCAACATATTCCAGCTGTCTAAGTGCTTTCTAATGCTGCATCGTTTTTGAGCTAATGTGTGACAGCTGTTTAGCACACATTCCACACAGAAAGCAGGTGAAGTGTAGCACCTGGCTAATGTAGCAAATTACATCTAAATGACTGTAATTTAAAAAAGACCCCCCAAAATAAGTGCAAGTCACGTTTTCCCACTCATCCATTAAGTCCCCTTCGCTCTCACATTTTATCAAGTCAGATGTAGTTTACGAAGCAGATGCATAATCAGGATGCAGATGTTAATTTCATGTTGGGCGCAGCACTTTTTTTCAGGAGTATGTAAGAGATTTGCTTTGTTCTAAAACAAAAATAAAGATGGAGGCATAAGTGATCAAATCAATAATGGTAAACGGAAGCCAAAGCATGTTCTCTTGACATGCAATAACTAATGAGGTTCATTCTCGTGTTTTATACAGCACGTTTGAGCTTCTGCAAGAACCAATGAGGTTCATTCTCGTGTGTTATGCAGCACAATTAGACCCATTCAATTTTTTCACTGTATAGAGAAAGGGCACTGTTGATCAGTTAACAGGTTTTACCATAGCATTTGTACAGTTAAAATTACAATCATTCTAAAATATTATCTAAAATTCTAGTTCCTTCCTGAGGTTTTGTGCTAACCAGTCGCAGCTGCAGTGAGAAATAAGTCATTTCCTCAGTCACATTAATTTCGGTTTCTGTAGTAATGTGAACATAATACAGGTTACACGTTACTAAAAGTCTACCCACTACGATATATAATCTATATGAACAGAGTTCAGGGAGACACTACTGTAACGGAGGTGCATCTGTTGGGAAACAGTGTTGTGAAGAAGCTGTGCCAGAGTCTGCTGGTCTTAGTTAGTTGGATTGTCTGCCAGAGGGAAGCTGTTAAAACAAGCAGTTACCAGGGCAGAAAATAATCTTCAATAATCTTTGTGGCCTGGTTCACTGTTCTGGCCATGTAGAGCTCAGCCAGAGAGGGAATATTGCAGTGTTTGCTTTATCAGGACACCAAATAATATATGTTTTTTGAACCACTTTTAGCAGAGTCAAACAATGACAGAAGAAGTAATTACAATTTCAGTGGTGTCTCTGAAGAACTGTATGCGACAAGGTTGTATCTGAGAAAGTACATGCATTGATGTGCTTTCTGACAGAAGTAATGTTCTTTTTTATCACATCTGAGAGTGAGATGAGAAGAATAATTTGCAGAATTAGTTCTACATTGACTGAAGAATCCCTGATCACCTCAGAGGGTAGTGCTGGGTGTGTTTAATGAAATCAATGATGTTTTCAAAAGTCGTAGGACATTTTCAGACACATAGATCCTTTGCTTTGTTCTGAAACAGGGACTTAAAATGTTGCAGTTTCTTCTTGGATCAGTACGCTTTCACAAGGCAACATTTCAAAGTGTGGGCTACCAAACTGTTTATGCAAGTCGCATGCAAGTAAATCTGTCCTAAATTGGTCAGAACTGTTTACAGTAGGTAGTCAACCAGAATGTCTATTACTGCCGCGCTAGCTGCCACGGCAAAGTCACCGCGGCAAAAATAAACCAGTCCCATTTCAAAGTCGTTCGCGTCATTGGCTATGCACTAACCAATAAAACGGCTCCTTTGAACAACCCTGCTCCCGCCCCTCTTTTTCTCTAGCCGCCTCTGAGTTTCAAGTGCACAAGTTAGTTTTGCACCTAATATATCGCGAAAAGAGTAGCAAAAGTCAAGGCGCGAAATTTGAAATTGCAGTGACAGATTTGAGAAGTTGCAAGTGCCTAATTAAGGTTGTACTGTGAATGTAAGATTAAATGCAAATATATATTACAAGTTTGTGTCTGTCATGGTATTTCTATGAATGGCATTTTACACATTTGTGACATTTGTGCAGCTTCAAATTCAGAATACAGGTTTGTGACTATTGTCTGCTAGTGCAAATTTCAACTTTTTATTTTATTTTACAGGTTTTCACATTGAAGCTGTGAGTGTAAATGTTCGCGTACAAGTACGAATATTTATTGTACAAGCTCTCAAATTCACATCTACGTGCTCTCGAGCTTTGCTACTATTTTAACTTCATATTTAATCCCGCTGTAACTGCGCTGAATTTTGGGGAAAAAAATACATGTTTTTGAAAGAAGTCTCTTATGCTCACCAAGGCTGGATTTATTTAATTTATTATTTTAAAAATATATATAGTTAAAACACTAATATTGTGAAATTCTATTACAATTTAAAATAACTGTCTTCTATTTTAGTATATTTTAAAATGTATTTGATTCCTGTGATGGCAGAGCTGAATTGTCAGCAGCCATTATGCCAGTCTTCAGAGTCACATTCAGAAATCATTCAGTAATTCTTCGGAACATACTGCTTCTAATTTGTCAGAAAGACATTCATGCAGTTTGAGTTTGCTCAGTAAAAGATCTGGGATGGTCGTATAAAACGCTGAGCTAAAGTCTACAAGCAATATTCTGTGCTTCTCTTAGATCCAGATGCTGCATGACACAGCTTAAGGCCATTACCAACATCACAAACTGATTTGCTGGCCTCCTTATCAAACTGCTGTGGATCCAAGTGAGCAGAAGTGACATGATTTCAGATATGTAGAAAAAAGCATTCAAATTAGTGTAACTGCAGAGTAATCTCTGATCGATTTTTTTTTTTTTTTACTGGCACAATAAAAAGTTTCAAACAGTTTTGTACTGTACACAGACTGATTGGTTGACAATGTCTGTGAAGATTGGATCCACGCTCAATACATATTTAGGTATATATTTGCAATTTATGTATTTGTTAGTTATATAAATAAGTATATATATTGTCTTTAATGTAGCTGGAGATACTGGTAAGGACCTGCTGCCTCTAAACAGTTTAGTTCATTTAAATTCTGTTATTTGACCTCAATGGCACTAAAAGATATTGTAGAAGTTGTCTCTGAGAGAGACCATATTTATTCCAAAATTCCATGTCACATTGGACTTTCCAAAATGGCACAGTGGTGTAGTGTGATGTGTACTGCAACCTATAGGGTGTCCCACATTACAACAAGGCTGTGATGCACCCTTTTGTACAGTCTACAAGGGCAGCATTTGGGCTAGAGCCACAGCTGTATTAGATATTAAACCTTACGGATTGGTAGTGATTGTTGTTTCACATAGCACTTCACACGCAAAAATTGCTGAATACTTTGTGCCTGGTAAGAACACAGTTTTGTATTTTTCTGATTTCTATACTTTCAATTACTTTCAATAACTTTAGATTTTGGGCAAGTATAATGTCTTTAAAATATCCTTCATGCAGTTCTACTATCATATCACTCTTTGAATTTATGTATATTTCTAAATTTCTAAACCCACTAAAATTTTTAGAGCACACTCACATTAGTTTGACATAAGAGCTCAGGTGCGTACCCACAAACCTTACCCAAGTCTGCTTAAAAAGGTGGCTGTTCTGTGATGATACTTTGGAAACAAAACCAAATGTTCAAAAACCAAAATACAAAAGCAAGGATGAGCAACACTATCCATTTAGCAGAATTCTTCTACATAGCCGTTTCCTAGAAACAGGTGTAAACTGTTGCCTCTTTAATGATGCAATCAAACTCTGGTTCAGACCAAGCAATCGAATCACATGTGAAAGCACCCTAAAGCTAATAACAAGGTGATGGTCAGCCATTGCTGAATGTCTGTCGCCCTAATTTTTGTGGTGTGTTCCACATCGTTGGCACTAGTCGGAACCCCGTCAGCAGCTTTTCAGCTGACTGGGCATGTTCAATTGGCGGAGGAGATCACTCTGATTGGACATTCAGCTTTGCAATCCAGTGCACAAGAATAAAAACAGAAATGATGAAAGAAAGCAAACAACGAAATCAAGAGGGCACACACAGAATGATCTTCTCATTTTCCATTTACGTCTGATCTGTGATGTTTTCATTTAATATAGCATCTTCTTTTTTGTCTTCGGTTTGTATATCCATAGTCCTAGCTCCTTCAGTTTCCCTTTTTGAATGATGAATGTTCTGTGCCTATCATGCCGAAAACCAGGAATGGAGGAATTTTGGCCCGCTCTTCGTCACAACGTTGCTTCAGTTCATTGCGTTTTGTGGGCAATGGGCATTTGTTTATGCACAGCTCTCTTAAGGTCCTGCAACTGAGTTGAGGTCTGGGCTTTGACTGGGCCAGTGTAGCACTTTTCTTTTCTTTTTCAGCCATTCTGTTGTAGTTTTGCTGATGTGCTTGGGATCATTGCCTGTTGTATGACCCTATTTAAGCCAAGCTTTAGCTGTCGGACAGATGGCTTCACATTTAACTCAAAAAATACTTTGGCATGCAGAGGAGTTCATGGTCGACTCAATGACTACAAGGTGCCCAGGTCCTGTGGCTGCAAAACAAGCCCAAATCATCACCCCTCCGCCACCATGCTTGACAGTTGGAATGAGGTGTTTGTGCTGATATGCTGTTATTTGCGGAAAGGAGGGATTTAGAGAGACCGATTCATCCGTCGAGTCGTTTGAGAATCATTGAAAAATATATTTTGAGAAAATGAAACTGTTTTTTGACCTTTAATGCATGTAAACCCGTTGTAGGAGACCTCCAAAAACTAAATTAGGAGCCTTTAAAATAGCTTAATTGGGGCAATTTAACAAGCTAACGGAGGTCTGTAGAGTCTGAGATGTAGCAATTTGTTTTTTTGTTTTTTGTTTGTCTTAACCTTGGGGTGAATTTGCTGGGATGTCCACTCCTGGGAAGATTGGGAACTGTCTTGAATGTTTTCCACTTGTGAATAATCTTTCTCACGGTAGAATGAAGGACTTCAAATTATTTGGCAATGGCCTTATAACCCTTCCTAGATTGATGGGCAGCAAAAATAGCTTCTCTAAGATCATTGCTGACATATTTCCTCCTTGGCATTGTGTTAACACACACCTGAATGCTCAAACATTCTGCCAAAACCTCTGCTTGTTTAGAGTTGGTCACGCTTGCTGATTCACAATTAATCAAAAGCATTGAATTAGCAGCGTCTGACTGCTACTTACCCTCTTAATTCCTATTAGTGCAGCAGATTAATGGCATATTTCAAGAGAATCGTTCAAATTGGTATACAAGCATGAAATTTGGCACAGATACTCTCTAAGGGTCACTTTTTGGGAAAAAGGCATTGGCCACACAAAAATTCAACATGGCGGCCATTTTTTCAAGATGGCCACTATTTCTACATAACATTACATTTTGTGAAAATACTCTCTTCAGAATGTTTTTTTTGGAAAACGGTGCTTGTCCCTCAAAAATTTTTCAAGATGGCCACCATTTCTCTTGAATCCTTACATCTTTTTTTCAAATGGTGATGCTATCATAAAATTTGGTACAAATATTCTTCAAGGAACATTATCATGGAAAAAGGTGTGTGCCACTCAAAAATTCAAGATCGCGACCATTTTCAAGATGGCCACCATTTCTGTCATAGCTCAATTTAATGTGTTAAGGAAGGTTTTGTTTAATAGAGTGAACGTCATTACACAACCAGGGCACACTGATGAAAAATCAGTGATCACACTGATCTTGAAAAATGGCCGCCATATTGAATTTTTCCAATCTAGGAAGGGCCTTTTTCCAAAATAGTGGCCCTTAGAGAGTATCTGTGCCAAATTTCATGCATGTATACCAAAGTGAATGATTTTTTTACTAATCTGCTGCACTATATGGAAGAAGTAATGTCTCGGTTCCGAATGTGTCGTGACGACGAATGGGGTTTCGCTTAGAAAGCCTATCGCCTTCGAGAATTAGAAAACGAGCCAATGGCAATGAAATGCCTTTGGTCTGCGGAATTTGCATAGCGTAACTCTGCCCCACCTCGTGGGTATATAAGGAAGTACGGCGGCAACATGCAGTTATGTTTTCTCGCTGAGGAGCCGAGACTGAACTCAGGCGTTTCCAGCGGTACAGCGGAAGTGGCAGGGAGACGATCCCTTTCGTGGTCACTACGAGTTACGTTGTGACGACGAATGGGGTTCCTAGTCTAATCACGCCACCTCGGCTGTCTTCCAGTGCCCTGCCTAAGTCTGAGCTCCCTGTTGTGAGACTAGCATGAGGGTACACTGGGAAGCATATCTCAGTGGAAATATGCAATTATTGCCTCCCCGAAGGGTGGGGACTTAAGAATACACATATGACCCGAGAGGGGGCTGCGTATGGAGAAATCCTGGGGTGTCCAGCCCGCAGGGTGGAATGTTTCAACCCCAGGGGGGAAAGGTGGCTTGCCAAGGGAAAGACACATGCTCGGAGAGGCTTACAGTGGAAATACACATGTGGGGGTTGCCCAGAGAGGGAACCATGCACATGGTGGCACCTGGCCAATCGCGAAAGCTGCCGGTGGCATAACTCTGGCGTTGATGTCAACAGTGCTGGAGGAACTCAGGGCTTCTCGGGGAGGCTCATCTGAGGAGAATATTGCACGTATCCAGTCCGTGGAGTTGAATGGCGAGCAAGCGAAGACACCTGAGCAGATCCTAGTAAAGGCTGGTTGAAGCGAGTACATGAGAGGACACTGGCTCCACTCGGAGATTGTAGAATCTCGCAAATGTGTTGGGTGTTGCCCAGCTTGCAGCTCTGCAGATGTCTGTTAGCGAGGTGCCATGCGCTAGAGCCCAAGAGGAGGCCACACTCCGGATGGAATGGGCCTTCACACCAAGGGGGCACGAATATAGTGTAACGGACTCCCTGGAAGCGGGGAGGAGATCATGCGAAGTGAATTGCATAGCCGAGCCTGATGGTTCTCTCGACCCAGCGGGACAGGTTGGGAAGCTCCAGCTAGGCTCCCAAGAACTGAACCAGCGGGGTCATGGGAACCACAGACGTACCCTCGGTGGGGCAGCGGAATGACCGGCCCAGACGTGGGCGGCGTAGCGACCCGGTGTGGGGGCACGGTCATTTGCCGCATCCTGACAGAGGAGGCCAGGGAAGGCAGAGCGTCGCACACTGCCATCCACGGCCTCTTGGGGCTCGGAGGAAGGGGCATCAGTTCTTAGAAAAAAGATTCTCCCCCGGCCCTCCACCTGCTACCAGCTCCTGAGAAGAACTGAGCCCTAACTCCAAGCTGCCTGTCTCAGGAGTGCTGCTTAGCCTGGCATTTGGCCGGCTAAGGGGCGGAGACGGGCGGTGCTGTCCTCCTGCGACCTCCTCCTGCTTGGAGCTGGTGAAAGCTGCGGAGCAGGAGGGGAGGAGCCGCAGGGAGGCGGCCTCAGCGGGAAGCAGACTAAGGATGACCATCGGTGCAGAAGGCCTCAGTCTGCTTCTGGGGGGAGTCGAAGACTGTTGGGCGCAGTCCTCAACCACACAGTCAAAGAGCCCAGCCTGGGACATGGGGAAGCTGAGAAAACGAGTTCATTCCGCGACCACACTTGTGGACATCACCTGGGGTCACGCAGGGATCACGCAGGTACCGATGTCGCCCAGAGGTCAGTAGTGTGCGTGGCAGATCGACCAGCCCGGACATGGGAGGTATAGCGTCCCTGCGTGGGGGTGTGGTCGAGTTTCCGCGTTCTGTCAGTGTTGGCCAGGGAAGAACCAGCGTTCCACGGCGGCCTGGTCTGACAGAACTCCCGGGTCAGCACTGCCTCGAAGGCGAAGACGACTCACAGAACTGCATGCCTGTGCCACAGTAGTGGCAGAGAACATATAGACCATGATCGGCGCACCAAAGAGGGCGGTGAAGGCGGAGGACGCGCGCGGGCCGCGATAAGTCATGGGAACTATTGCAACCCAGAGGCATCCTGATGTATGTCCGGGAAGAAAGGCACTGGGGGCGAGTGCTGGTAGTGCAGCACGCGCAGCACCCAGGAACCAATCGTCCAGCCTACAGTGCTCGGGGGAGGGCGGCGCCACTCCAACCAATGCTTTCAGCTGCCCGGGAAAGCATGGCCATCAGCTTTGGATCTGACTCGGCAAACGATGGCACTTCCGAGGGAGCCAACACAGCCGAATCCTCATTTCCAGAGGAATCAAGCCCGCTTTGTGATGCTGTGAGTGACATAACATCATCTGCTGGAGCCCCGAATGAAAACACTGGGTCCCCGAGAGGAACCAGACACACATGGAAGCTCCACGATTTGCGATATGGAGGGGGGGGTGCGGCCCGAGGAATGACTCATCGGTTATTGTGCCACACCGTAACCCTCAGATCACCCTGGCCACCAGCCAAAGTATCCCCTCTCGAGGAAGAGATAGCATGGATTCTGGAGGAGAAATTCATGTGTCTCGTGAGCTCAGATTAATGACTCAAAAAGAATATCTATATTCCATTGAGAAAGCATGGTGAGAGCAAAGAAGAACTGGAGGTATTATTAATACATAAGTGGACTATTTTGAATTTTGAAGGTCTGATATGAAAGACCTTTGAAAGGTTTGCTCACACTCTGGAGTCACATTCTGACAGGAGTGTATGAGCCACGGTCTGGACCTATCCATATTTTTGTAAACACACTTCTTAGCATGAGTGCTAAGATCGAGACTACAGTTCAAAAGTTGTTTTTGTACTTTTTTTTTTTTTTCACCCAGGCTGCATTTATTTGCCCCAAAATACAGTAAAAAACGATAATAGTCAAATATTATTACAATTAAAAAATAACTGTTAAATGTTATGTTATCCTCTGATGGAAAAGCTGAATTTTATTAATACTCCAGTCTTCAGTGTCACGTGATCATTCCGAAATCATTATAATATGCTGATTAGGTGCTCAGGAATCTTGTTATTATCAATGTTAAAAAATGGTTGTGCTGTTTAATATTTTTGTGGAAACATATACAAATCTTTGTTTACATTATAGATGTATTTAATGTCACTTTGGAGGCAATAGGTTCTTCAAATAACTTCTAAGATAATAGAGCTATGCAGTTTGCTAATAACAGTTTTGCTTCAAGTTATAAAACTCTTTTAAAACCCAGTAGGCATATAATTGTTGAATTGCTTGTCAAATCCCTTATATAACCTCAATGGACCCTCACCTCGTACTCCTGTTTGAATCCATACCCCTCTCCTGTCTTCATCTGGTTGATGTGCTGGAGCAGGTCTGCCACTCTCACAGCCGGGTGGAGCTGCCCTGTGTGGTATGGAGAACTTTTTCTCCTGCAATGCCTTCTGGGAGAACCACCCAGCAGGCTGCTGGACTCGTTTACAGAGCTGCGCTGCTCATCTTGAGAAGTGTGAGAAAGAAGAGAGAGAAAGATAAACACAAACAGACTATGGAGCAAATAAGAAGCTACAGTGCACTCACATGTAACTTGCAAATTGCGTGGGAGTTGTTTTACTTATGGTGTGGACCGTAACGGCCGAGGGAGTTGTCTTCCTGATACTGTGAATCACAGTGAGTGTGAATCGAAGTAAAAGTGCAGGGCCATAGATGTTATGGGGGGGGGGGGGGGGATGGGGGGGGCTGTTAAAAGTTGTTCAGTTTGAAGAAAATGGTCCAGTTTTGAAACATCTGCCTTGTAGGGATGTTGCCAGACCCTTTAACTATCATGAGCATGAGCCCTTTAGCATGAGCCCAAGTGAAATACCTCTGTTCCCCAGGAAAGTTTTCTTGATAAATTCTTGTCTGGTAATGGAGATTATTGTATACTGACTCAATAATAATTTTCTCTGATAATGAAAAAGCTCTGTTTATCTCTCTGCACTGGCCACTAGTTGGGGCTCGCACCAAGTTCAAGACATTGATGCTTGCATACAGAACGGCCACAGGCTCCATACCCTTCCCTCAGGTGCCTCGTGGTACCATCACAGAGTCACAAAATCACTTTTAAGAACATTTTCATTAACTGTTCCTTTCCGGTGGAATGACCTTCCAATCCCTATCCGAACTGCCAAATCCTTTGCGATATTCAAGAAACCTGAAAACTCATCTCTTCTATGAGCAAGGTACTTAATTGCTGTTGTCAAATGCTTTATTTTGCACTAAACATAAAATATATTGTTTCTACAGATATAATCAACAACATTAAATTAACAGTTTTATATTTCATTGTTTTTAATTCAATTATGTAATTTGCAATGCTTCATGGGATTGCAGTTCTTTCCCCAGACGCTAAGTACTACCTTTGTTCTTTTGCTTTAAATAAAAGTTTGTAATGTTGCAATTAGCTTTGTTTCTGATAGGCTTGATTCTTGGATTATAACACTTTAACAAAGTAACTTCCAGTTACTTAACTTCTAGAACAAACGACACTGAAAAAGTAGATGAGCACTAATGCACTCTACTGTTTCCACTACTTTCATGCAACATTTCCACAATAGCGGCCATATAGTGTTAGAATTAGCAACATTTATTACCAGCAAACTGGCTTAATACTGCTCCAGATGACAGCTAGTTTGCTTTCAAGTGAGAGATTTGAAGGCGAAAAAGTTAATAGAATAGAATAGAATAGAATAGAATAGAATAGAATAGAATAGAATAGAATAGAATAGTTCAAACCAACACTACAAAGCAAAGTACACCATAAGCACAGACATCTGGAGACAGACAGAAAGCCAGCGCTTTTACTTTACTGGCACACTACAAAACTCATCTGTTCCAGGGGACAGATAAGCACACCGACTCAAGACTCATTGATGAATGGGAGGATGTTTAATATATGGAGATAAATTATAGTGATCCATATGCAAATAATCACTGCTGGAGACAAACAGTGTCAAGTGTCTACTGTGACTGTAAGCATCTCAACTTTTTTCACCCCTTAACCAATACATGCATTTCATGTGGTGTGTGTGTGTGTGTGTGTGTGTGTGTGTGTGTGTGTGTCCACAAGGATAGTAAAACCTGAGATCACCTTCATTGTGGGGACCAGCCAGCGGTCCCCATGAGCGAAATGGGTTAATAAACATACTAAATTATATTTTTTTGAAAATGTAAAAATGCAGAAAGTTTTCTGTGATGGGTAGGTTTAGGGGTAGGCTTAGTGTAAGGAGATAGAATATACAGTTTGTACAGTATAAAAACCATTAAGTCTATGGAGAGTCCCCACAAAGATAGTGAACCAGACAGTGTGTGTGTGTGTGTGTGTGTGTGTGTGTGTGTGTGTGTGTGTGTGTGTGTGTGTGTGTGTGTGTGTGTGTGTGTGTGTGTGTGTGTGTGTGTGTGTGTGGTTCAGGTAACTTGTGTCCCCACAAAAAAGGCAATATCCAAAATCCTTGTCGGATTTGTGAGAATGCAGAAAGCTTTCTGTGATGGGAAGGTTTAGGGGTGGGGTTAGAGTTAGGTGATAGAATATACAGAGCCAGATTTACTAACAGCTTGCACCGGTACAAACTCTCTTTTGGCATTAAAAACGTACTCGGTTACTAACGTAACCTCGGTTCTCTCTAGAAGAGGGAACGAGTACTGCGTTTGAAAAACGCTACGGGAAAAGTCTCTTTTCACGAAACACTGAAGCAAAAATTATCCTTTAATTTTCATATATGTAAAACGCGTTGCGGCAGCAGCAGACAGCTGAAGCAAGACGGCTTGTCCGCTCATTGGCTGCTCTGCGGCAACTGCATAAGCCTATCGAGCGCAGGCTGATGCAACATCAGACCAATGAGGGCGCTTCGCGCCCTCCTCGCCACTTCCCGCCGAGACGGGCGTGGCTTACCTCTATAAAAGGAGCTCGAGAAGGCTGATTCACTTGATTTTGATCGCCGAAGCGAACCAGAGTGAACCAAACGCACGGCAAGGGAACGCAGTACTCGTTCCCTCTTCTAGAGAGAACCGAGGTTACGTTAGTAACCGAGTACGTTCTCTTACGAGAGTTCTCTCGTACTGCGTTTGAAAAACGCTACGGGAACCCCTTGCAAAACGCTGTGCGTGCTGGGATAAAAACACTGATCACCGGAAGCTATTTCAGGCATACAGTGCATAATCACCAGATAGACTCACACAGAGTCAGGGAATAAGGGGGGGAGCCTTAATTCCCTATACTGTAGCGTCCGCGGGCTTAACATGACCTCACAGGGAGAGTCTAAAGACAGGAGGGGTTTCCTCCGCCTTATATAGACATGTCCACAGACGCGAGTATGACATCACATAGCCAGGGTAGGGAGCCTGCACTAATGTGGGAAAACGTGGGTCTTACACAGTTCTGCCCAGTATAGTCGGTAGCGCATTGCGCCTGTAAATAGATTACACCGACAAAAGCTTAGCCTGTAAGGCGGGAACCTCTAGGTTATAAAACCTGATAAATGTAGACGGAGAGGCCCAGCCTGCCGCCGTACATATATCCTGTAAGGAAATCCCGCTGGACCAAGCCCACAAGGAGGTAACGCCTCTCGTAGAGTGCGCTCTGACTCCCAACGGGCATTGAATGCCCTTGGCAGTATAAGCCAGCGCTATAATGTCAACTATCCATCTGGGTAGACTCTGTTTCGAAACAGCCGTTCCTTTGGAACGTCCGCTGAACGAGACAAAGAGCTGCTCTGTCTGTCTGAAGGCAGCAGAGCGGGACATATAAGTTCTTAAAGCCCTAACAGGGCAAAGAAAACTCGAGTCCCCTTCCTCACTCGACGCCGGCAGGGCAGCCAGGGAAATAACCTGAGCCCGAAAAGGCGTGTTGGGGGATTTCGGCACATAGCCGTGCTTAGGTTTGAGTATGACTTTAGAGTCATCAGGACCAAACTCCAAGCACGTCGGGCTCACGGAGAGCGCGTGCAGATCGCCTATGCGCTTCACTGAAGCGAGAGCCATCAAAAACACTGTTTTGAAAGACAAATGTTTGAGGCTGATTGACTGGATAAGCTCGAAAGGGGCACCTTTCATGGCCGCCAGGACCGTAGAAAGGTCCCACATAGGGACTGAAGGAGGTCTGGGTGGATTCAGTCTCCTAGCTCCCCTGAGGAAGCGGATGACTAAATCATTCCTTCCCAGTGACTGACCCAGCGTTGAACCGGAGAACGCTGAATAGCCGCCACGTACACATTGAGCGTGGAAGGGGATCTGCCCTTATCCAACAGCTCTTGTAGGAAGGAGAGAACCTCCGCTACCTCACATTCGAGGGGTGAAAGGTCGACGGCGCTCTAGCCTCCGTGATGGTATTCATGACTCCCTCTGCGAGACCAACGGGTATCCGTTGAGCGCCCACACATGAAGGGACCACAGTTCCGGGTGTGGGTGCCAGATCGAGCCCCTGGCCTGCGAGAGGAGATCTCTCCTCAACGGCACTGGCCATGGAGCGATGTCTGTTGACTGCATCAGAACTGGGAACCATGCCTGGTTCTTCCAGAACGGTGCTACAAGCAGCACTGGGCATTTTGTTTTCCTGACCCGTTCCAACACCTGAGGCAGGAGGGAGACGGGGGGAAAAGCGTATAGCGGGCAGCGCGGCCACCTTTGGGACAGCGCGCTGTCGGTCTTTGAAAAGAATGCGGGGCAGTGAGCGTTTTCGTGGGACGCGAATAGGTCCACCTCCGCTTTGCCGAATCTCTCCCACAACAGCCGGACTGTTTGTGGGTGTAGAGACCATTCGCCTGTAGGAACGTTGTTCCTGGACAGTCTGTCCGGGCCCACATTCAGAAGCCCGGGCACATGTACTGCTCTCAGCGAGCGTAAGTTGTGCTGAGCCCATAGTAGGAGGCGTTTCGCCAGCCTGTACAGGGATATGGAATTCAGACCGCCCTGGCGATTTATGTAGGACACCACTGCCATGTTGTCCGAACGGACTATGACGTGTTGGTCCTTGATGTGGGGACAAAAACGCGTCAGCGCGTTGTGCACTGCCAGCATTTCTAGGCAGTTTATGTGTTGGAGCTTTTCTCGTTCCGACCATAGGCCGAAGAACGGTCTGCCCTCGAGCAGCGCTCCCCATCCCGAGGTGGATGCGTCCGTAGACACCATCTTCACCCTCGAGGAAGTCCCCAGGCTTACACCTGATTGGTACCAGTCGTTTGCCATCCAAGGCACCAGGGCTGTGACACAGTCCTGATCGACCTTGAGGCGTAAATGACCGGACACCCACGCTCTGCGCGGAACCCGCGCTTTCAACCAGAACTGCAGCGGGCGCATGCGGAGCAAGCCCAGCCGGAGAACTGACGATGCTGAGGCCATGAGACCCAGCATCCTTTGAAATTTCCTGAGCGGGGTGAAAGCGCCACGGCGGAAAGACTTCGCCGCGCGCTGAATGTTCAGCACGCGCTGTGGCGACAGCCGCGCTGTCATGGACTGTGAGTCCAGAACTATACCCAGAAACGGAATCGTTTGACTGGGGTTCAGTGAACTCTTCGCCCAATTGACCGTGATACCAAGATTCTCGAGGTGATCGAGTAAAATGGCTCTGTGTGTGCTCTATGAGCTGAGATCGTGATTGGGCTAGGATCAACCAGTCGTCCAAATAGTTCAGCACTCGCATGCCTCTGAGTCTGAGAGGAGCGAGCGCTGCGTCCATGCATTTCGTAAATGTACGAGGCGCCAGGGACAAGCCGAAAGGCAGGACTGTATACTGGTATGTCTGACCCTCGAAGGCGAATCTCAAGAATCGCCTGTGATGTGACGCTATCTGTATTTGAAAATACGCGTCCTTCAGATCTATTGACATGAACCAGTCTTCCCGGCGAACATGCGCGAGAATTTTGCTGGTTGTGAGCATTTTGAAACGGCGTTTCACTAACACTCTGTTCAGTCGTCTTAGATCCAGAATGGGTCTGATACCGCCGTCCTTTTTGGGGACTAGAAAGTATCTGCTGTATATCCCCTGTTCGCTTTGAGCTCGGGGAACAAGCTCTATCGCCCCTTTGCTTATCAGTTTTGATATTTCGGCGCGAAGTAGGTGTGCTACTTTCAGCGGTACCGAAGTTTCGACGCGCGCTGTGAAGCGCGGAGGGCGTTGAAAAAAACTGTAGCGAGAAGCCTCTCTTTATAATGCCTAAGACCCAGTCCGAAACCCCTGGAAGCGCTGCCCATGCATCTGCATGGTTGGCTAAGGGCCGGATACAGAGCGCGCTGGGCACGTTCACTATGTTGCGTGCGTGATCGACCCGAGTCGAATATATGAGCGCGGGCCCTGTGTGAAGGGCTGTGCTAGTGTGTAGGGATGGGCACTAGCAGTGGGCATCTTCTCTACACATATAGCATCATCGGCCGTGCTCGTGGGCAGCAAAAAACACGTCTGCAGTTGCCTCTCGGGGAACAAACAGAGTGATTTGCATTCGGCGGCATAAATATTTTCTGCTGGCCGGCCTGGGGTTCGAACCTCCGATCCCCCGCGCGCAAGTCTAAGAATCTACCACTGGACCACAGTGAAAATACATAGACAAAGTCAGCGCGAGTATTATCCGCACTGGCGTTTGCTTGCAGGCATGTACCACGTGCTCGTGGCCAGCAAAAAACACGTCTGCAGTTGCCTCTCGGGGAACAGACAGAGTGATTTGCATTTTCAGACGCCTGCAAAATGCCAGAATGTGAGAAGAGTGGAAATCGCCCAGTTTCGGCGGGGCTGAAAACACTCCATTCTCCTTTCGCCAGTGACGCGCGGGAACCGTAGAAACGGTGTTCGGTTGCAGGCAAGCGGGTACTACGCGCTCGCTGGCTGCAAAATGCATCTCTGCAGTCGCCTTCAGGGGACTTACAGAGCAAAGCATTGGCGGCATAAAAATATATGCCGCTAGACCGGGATCCGAACCTCGGTCTCCCGCGTGGATAACCTATAATTCCACCACTGAGCCACAGGGGGATACAGGCTTTGAAAGCGGCGTCAACATGTATTTTTCGGCGTTTGCTGGCAGGCAAGCGTGTAACCGACTCACTTGCTGCAATAATATTTCCAGTCGCCGAACAGGGAACTGAGAAATGTGAGAGAAAAGAGGTCAGACCGACCAACGGTGGGACTAAGAACACTCTTTTCTCCTTCGCCGGTGAATGACGCGTGCAGAGGCAGGGTAGCTTTTCTTGTAACGTAAAGAAAAACTAATCCCGCCATCCGCTTCCAGGAAGGGCAGCCTCGGAAGGATGCCCGGTGAGTCCTCAGAGTCACCGTAGGCAAATGGCTCGGAGTGAAGGCGTTCGCCGTCAGCGAGCGCGAGCGCTGCATGAGAAGGCATCTTGAAAAAGACGCAGCTCTTTTAGGGGTGTGTGTTGCAAAGCGAACACACACACACACACACAAACACAAGAACAAGAATGTAAAGGATATGGCGTCGGAAAGCGCAGCAGGTACGGCGGTAGAAGGCGGCGTTGGCCAGCGGCTTCAAGGGCTCGTCCCGCTGAAGTGCTTGCATCAGACGACGCGTGCTTCCTCGTGATCCAGCGATGCGTGCGCTTCGCTGAAGAGATTAAAATCAAGTGAATCAGCCTTCTCGAGCTCCTTTTATAGAGGTAAGCCACGCCCGTCTCGGCGGGAAGTGGCGAGGAGGGCGCGATGCGCCCTCATTGGTCTGATGTTGCATCAGCCTGCGCTCGATAGGCTTATGCAGTTGCCGCAGAGCAGCCAATGAGCGGACAAGCCGTCTTGCTTCAGCTGTCTGCTGCTGCCGCAACGCGTTTTACATATATGAAAATTAAAGGATAATTTTTGCTTCAGTGTTTCGTGAAAAGAGACTTTTCCCGTAGCGTTTTTCAAACGCAGTACGAGAGAACTCTCGTAAGAGAACTCCTGTCAAGATTTACTAAAGATATGCAGTGAAGAATTAGCTGTGAAAAAGCGTGGATACAGTTATTTATGCGGCTGACCTTATTGTTCATGCATTTGTAGGAGTTTCCCTTTCAGACGCAAAATGTACAGGATTAGAGATTAATCATTGATGATTTACAAAGGCCATCTGCGAAGCGATGCGCTTTTGTAAGAAAAATGACAAAACATAACGTTATAAAAAAAAAAGTAACAGCCGTAGACAAGTCTAGTTCTGGCCAAGAGTTCCCTCTTCGTATGGCCGTAACCTGAAGCCAGTGATTATAGTTTTATAAAGTTATAAATATGGATCTTTATTATTACCCTGGAGCTGTATGGATTACTTTTATGGATGGATGTGCTATTATTGGGCTTCAAAATCTAAGTTACTATTCACTATCATTATAAAGCTTGGAAGAGCCAGGATATTTTTTGATACATCTCCGAATGTGTTTGATTTAAATTTAAAATTTTTGAAACTAACCCTTTAACCACGGCTGTACAAAAGCTTACTGTTGATCAGCACATGCAGACTGAGATGTCATTTTTAAAGAATCAGAGAAACTCCCACACTGACGAGCAAACTTGATTTTGCGCAACAGTGCAAACTACGCACTGAATCATCATCTTCTTTTTCTGTTTTATGACAGGTGGCAACAGGCGTTAAGGTGCAATAGTGCCACCTACTATGTTGAAGTGTCAACCAGTTACTGCCACTGGATTATTTTCAATATTATCATGTGTTTGTGTACTCACTCTTGGCAGTGCAGTTATGTGAATCCATGAAGGTGTGCGCGGTACGATCATCCTGTTGCAGTGTACTGTGCTCTGTCGTACTGCAGTCCAGTGACCCCAGCTTACGCGTCTTCTCTTGACGATATGTCATGACAGCTTTGTTTATGTTCACCTTCTTCCTGCTGCAAAGTATGAAAGACAAGAGTGAGACTACAGAAAGAATACTGTAAATGAGAAAAAGGAAAAGAGAAAATACATAATAAACAATGCAGTGCCTAGCAACAATTCCCAGTTGCTAGGGAAAAGTTGAAAAGAGGCCAAAGTCTCTATGATGTTCTGGTCTCTAGATGTGATTGGCTCCTTCCTCCAATGTAAGCCTAGGGGATTATTTTTGTATCCATTTAAAGGGACACTTCACCCATTTGCATTAAGCTTTGTATCATTAGAAACCCAGTCATATTTTTGAATGGTCATGCATTATTCTCTCATTTTCCCCTGAGATGGGAGAAATACGGATTTCAGTGTTGCAGTTCCTGCTTATAATGATGTAAAAAATCATCATTTTGCATCAAGTCTCATTTCTTTGTAGAGGGGTTGAGACTACAAACACTTGTTCCTCATTTTTCCAGGGGGTGGGACCCACTCACGCTACAGACCTATTACAGATCAGTGGGTGGGACTTCACTTGCAGAAACTAAAACAATATTCGCCATCTTGCTTGGAAGCTTAGCTAACAGGCGCTGTGGAGCCAGATGTGAAGTTACCACAATGGCGGAAGGTATTCAATATGATATGGAAGAAGAGGATTTTGAAAGTCTAATGCTCGAATCAGATGTTCGTGGCTACCTTTACGAGCCGAAATAGCGAAGAGCAGCTGAGGCTGATGGAGGAACAGGAGGTGGCTGCTGCGGCTTCTGCAGCCGAGGCAGAAGACCTGCTTGTCCCGGATGAGGAGCCCGGACTGGCTCGAGCTGGGGTGGACTGGTGGTCCCTGTGCTCTCACTGTGCGCCAACTAACTAGAGATTTTGTGTGAAATGAATTTCAAGCTCTGGTGGTAGTTAGCCTTGTGGACGGAAGAGTGATTTCTCTGATAGGCGGATACCTCAAAGGCGGTGTTCTGGATTAGTGGGAATGGCTTGCGGAGCTGTGCAATGTGGTGCATTGTGGGAGTTGTTGTCTTCCATACAAATGCACCCTAAAGTTACTTTCTGTCTTTCCTCGGTCAAGAAGGCACCAAATTCTAAATTTATGTTACATTTCGACTACATATATGACCCACTTTCAATAAAAATTAATGTTCCCATGGGTGAAATGCTCCTTTAATTAAAGGGAAACATTTAGCAAATAGCACACCTCTCCATAAGCTGCGTAATTTTAACAATCACACATAAATTACAATATAACAGTAGAGAAAGATAAAGTGAGAGAACAAGAGAGAGAATGCTAAAAAATAGTTTGGAGAGTTTAGAGAGTTTGGCTAATCTCCATTATATCAAAGCTAAACAACAGAGACTGATGGGAAAATAATGGAACCTGAAGAGAGAATGACTTACGGGTAGTAAGGGTATGAATAGATGTCCCTTCTGGAGAGCATGAGGAGAGAGAGAGAGAGAGAGAGAGAGAGAGAGAGAGAGAGAGAGAGAGAGAGAGAGAGAGAGAGAGAGAGAGAGAGAGAAACATATATGGTAGCCTGGCTTCTAGTACATTTATGCATTTTGCAGATACTTTTATACAAAGTAACTCAAACTATACATGTTTTAAAGGCATGCATTCCTTGGGGATCGATCCCATGACCTTAACGTTGCTAGCACTATTCTCTATTGTTTTAGCAGGAAGGCAAGTGATCAGGCATGTTAATATGCTTATTAATCAAATATATTGAGATAAAGATATGTCTGTAGCTTCATGCCAGTTTATTACAAATACAAAAACATATTGTTTCACAACTGGCTTCACTACTTGGCTTTACTACAGCTCTCTAAAATCATTTGCTGGTAATATACTGTAGTAGGTATAGTAGGGTAGTCGAGGTGCATATTTGAATCTAAATATAATATCATATATTATTTGAATCTGAATGTGCAATAGTATGTTATTTTTGAGTCTCATATTTGTTAATGATATGAAGTAATTGTGTTGGCTCCTTTTTTGGACCTTTGTTATTGGCTCAAACTCTCGTTTTATACTGTGCATCGCAATGTCTACACTCTAAAATGTATTTTTGTTTTTCTTCTTCTTCTACCCAAACGCAGGGTTAAGCTTGTTTATTTTTTTCCAGGGTTGGGTCATTTTTTGTGTTACCCAGCTGTTGGGTTAGTGGCTGGATCAATGTCAAAGACCTTTTAAACAATACACTCCTACCCCACTCATCCCAGTGGCGGCGTTACAACCCAGCTTTTGAGTTACTTCATCAGATGGGAGCAGTTCTCAGTGCTGACAAATTGGTGCATTTCTTCAGTGAAAGAAAGGTCTTTATACATTATATTTGATTTAATACCATGGTCTTTCTGAATACTCGATTCTGATTGGCTGGAATGTGTGCAATAAAACTATTTAATGCACCTGTAGTTCCAAGCAGTGTTGCCAATAAGTCCACGGTTTTCCTGCTACTTGGGATACTTTTACACTGTTGCCGCAGATAGTTTTTGTAGTCTGTGAGACTATACAATTTTTACCAGAGGACGCTAACCTAACTAACATTATTTGACCACAAGGTAAAATAATAATAATGATAATAATAATAATAATAATAATAATAATAATAATAATAATAATAATATGACACAAATGCTTTAATGTTGTGTTTTGTTCACATGCAGCATTAATATTTACTACTTTTGTTTTAACTTTAATTTCAATGTACTGCTTTGCAGCAAATGATTTACCAGCATTTTTAAACTTTCTTATTCACAGGAGCAATACCTGTATGCATGAAAACACTTATCTTTTCACAGAGAGTAAACCAACCTTTACCTGTACTTCACATTCAATAAGAGTCAAAAGAGTCTAAATTAAATTATAGCCCAGCAATAACCTATTTTCACACTTTCAGTCAGTCATTATAGCAAAATAAACCCCAGCACTGTGATTTTACTTGTATGATACTGCATACTACTGGCTACTTCCATACTACGTTTTTGCAATAATGACCAGTTGACTGTTAATTATAACACTAATTACACAGCTACAGAATGCAGTGATTGACCAATCACATTGAAGTATAACAGGGAGAAATGTAATAAAAGTGGATAACGTAGTTCTGTAACAGAGGAATATGTATGTCATGTCTGAGCAAATATTTCAGCTGTGAGTTTGAAGCCAGCTCTAATTCAATCAGTTAAACCTTTGAAGATGTGTTAAAGCATTTTCTGCACTGTTTTTGACTGTGTCTGGACGATGCTGCTGTTGGTGTAATTTGACACTGTGAAGAAAATATAAAATTGGATTTGATTTTAAATGGATCTGAGTGCACACATGCTCACCCTTTCTTGACAATAACCACGATGGCTCCCAGCAGGAGGATGAGAACAACCAGCCCCCCAGCACAGGCTCCCAGAATCAGCCCCATGTCCTCGGTATGCTGGGACACCTCCAGAGCATGCTTATGGTCCTTGCAGGCAACTGAGAGTGAAGACAAAAAGTTAATGAATGATTGTGAGATAAAAGCAAATGACATCAGATCAATTTGCTGAATATCAGTAATACTGTAAATCTACATAAATAAGAATCTACTCAAACACTATTTTAAGATAACAACACTGCTAATTTGGGTAAAATGTCAAATATTTAATTTAATTTATATATTCAATAATATGTATAAATAAAATTAACATCATAAATATATAAAAGTAAATCCGTGCTTTACTAGTAATTAATATTTTGACTCATTAGTATGAGAGCGCTAAGAAATATATGTTTTAATAGAATCTCCAATGCAAATATCAGTGGCATATTTGGTAAGTTAAACCATTTTAGTAGATCAGTTATTAAGTCCCCCGTGGCATTTTTTTCTTCATAAATTGTTTTAGTAAAAATATAAGTTTAATATATATATATATATATGTGTTTAGTTATTATTTAACTACATTTTCTACTGTGCATTTACATTTTGTTCTTATATTTTCCACAAATATATTCAGCAGCTGTTTTCAACATTAATATGGATTATAATTATTATTATTATTTTTAACTCCAAATCAGCAAATTAGAATGATTCCGGAAGGATCGTGTGACACTAAATACTGAAGTAATGGCTGCTGAAAATTCAGTTTGTCATACATTAGGAATACATTACATTTTAATATTAAAATAGGAAACTTTAAATTGTGATACAATTTCACAATGTTACTGTTTTTTTGTTTTTGTTTTTACTGTATATTTGATCATGTAAATTAAGCCTTTGTGAGCATATGATACTTCTTTCAAAAACATAAATAAAATTGTACTGACCAAAAACTTTAGTACATACAGTATCTGTAACAGTAGTGTATATCTGACTGGCAACAGTGGCTGAACTATTTATTCCTCAAAAAATAAATATCACTATTTTAAGTAATTTCAGAGCAAATACATACATATCCAAATATACATTTGAATATCTTCAAAACTCAAAAAATATCAGGATATAATTTGCCCAGTCGAATACCTAATACTACAGCACACCACATTATCTCAACCAGCAGATGAGCATTATAAGATTAGAACAGTAGCCAGGTAATGCTGGCACACTACTGCATGTTAATCTGCTAAAGGTATCGCACTGGTTGGAGGGAGATGAAGAGACAGTTTATCTGCATCAAGCAGCACATGAACAAGCCACAGGGGAAGAAGCTCAACCCGGGGTGCCCTTGGAGCGAGAGCAGACTGGGTCTTTGGCAAATTAGGGTCAGGTCAGAGATGCAATTGTGCTGTTCAAGGTTAGATTCTGAGAGGTCCTGGGGTCTCATTTATAAAACTGTGCGTAGGAACCTTACTAAAAGTGTACGTGCGCCCGAAAGCCAAAAATGGCGTACACAAAAAAAAATATTCAGACTTATAAAACCGTTCATACGCCAGAACCTGCGCAGAATTCACTTTATAAATCCCAGTCAGTGGAAGATTGTGCACACATGCGTCTCCTCCCCGAAATAACCATATATGGAGCTTACAACGCCTAGTTTTACTATGCAGATCCTCATCTGCATATCATTTGCATATGATTATTCATCCACGTGATAACGTTTAACGGTACAAGACACATTACATTAAGTAGTTGCCTATCCTTGCCTTGTTTTTGAATACATAAATCAAATAGTGTAAAATACATTTCAGAGAAAGTTTTTCTCAATCTTTTCCACTGTCCGAATTGTATTTTTAAATGATTTATATTTTTAATGGAAACAGATAGGCCTTGGGCATTATTTGCACGAAACTATTTTCTCAGACAATCTGGTATTATCATGATAAGCAATTATCTCTGTGGTTAAAACATTAAAACACAGCACGCCACAGGAAAAGTGTTCAAAAACATCGCATCCACTACAAATATTTCTATTGATTGAATTTGAATATAAAAAATGTTGTAACTTCTCAGTAATGATTTCATGTTTAATTGTTTAACTCCATTAATTTGAATGGCATATTTAATCTGAATGTTTATATCAGAAGTAAAACATAGTTTAAATCATTATTGGGCAGTTTCACTAAACGGCCCAACGCGCTCGCTGGCGCGGACATTTAAGAAGGGATGGATATTTGCTTCAAGTGACAGGCTTGGTGAGTGAAATTATATTTGTATTATCTTTCTGTATGTTTAATGTTCTTTAGATTTTCTGTCTAAAAGTGACCAAAAAGACACTAACTCCAGCTCACCATCGGTGTCGCCAAACTGCTCCATCTCCAAAACATTCGTACGCATGGGTCAGAGTTTGCGTGCAGGTGCGCAAATTTTCCCGTCAAGTTTGTTTTTATAAATCACAACTTATGCGTCGGAAGTGGCGTATGCATATTTTCTGCCCCGCTTTGTGCGTACGCGTTTATAAATGAGACCCCAGCTCCTAAAGCTAAGAATGTTGGTCCTACGTTAGAACTTTTAAAACCCAGTTTTTACAGCCAATTTCATGACTGAATGTCTCCTTTCACAAATATTATGCCATATGGGCTTCCTGTTCCTTGAAAATAGCACTGATTTAGCACTGATTTGACATAATTTCAGCTCTAAAATGATATGGGAGCAGTCTAGAACATGCAGTGTCGCTGTATAGTTTCTTAAAAGCACTACATGTTTGAACCAGTTTGGGTTTGCCCAGTCTTGAAATTGGACGTCTCGTCCCAAACAGTTTTGGCAAAAACAACAGTTTTTGTTTTTTTATTCAACCCGGAACAAAACTACCTGCACATCAGAAAGGATCTTTCAACATTTCAGTGAATACAGCATTTGACCACTTTAGTGTCCAGTGATGACAGCTGCGCCTACTGGTCACCAACTTGAGAAAGAATGTCACAAACTAAAACTAAAAATTTTGAACGTGTTCCTCAGATTTTATGGGTCTCTGTGTCTCCATTTTCTCTACTTATAAATGCAGTCAATTTCCAAACAGCTCCAGAGAACAGCATGAAATCTCTCTCTCGATTAATTTAAGCCCCTGCGGTGCCTGCAAAAGCAGAAATTGCCATTTGAAAAATCAGAGGGATGGAAGTGCATCATTATACCATCTGCGGTACGGACATTAATTACAATATCATTGACTAAATAAATACCTAAATAACAGAATATGACATACAAAACAAAGAGTCTAAAGAGACATTCTGCTGATGGGCTATAGTATAATAGTATAGTATATCCAGTAATGGCAACACATTATTTTTTTGCCATGTACTTCGATTCTTCAGCATCTTCATAAAGATAAACTCACAAACTAATTAACAATATAATGAAGTAATTAGAACTTTCATAAAATAGACACTCGCTCAACCGCTAACAGTACAGAGCATCCGCACTGAATAAAAGCGTGAGTCTTATTTTTACTTCACTGTATTTTGACATTCTACTGTACATTATTGTACATTACTGCTATTTTTGTTGTTTCCTCGCAGAGAACAGCAGTAAAAGGTCAGAGACATCTCTGTTCCAAAGCCTAGAAAATGCATCATATGCACGCTTTGGATGTCAAGCATTTTCAAAATGAGGTTGTCTTCTAAACTTTCTCATTAGCCAGATTGAAGACAGCATAGCATTAATCCTTCACACATAAGGCAATTTCAGAATGCATTGAAAGCAAAATTGCAATAAACTGAAATGTGCTGGGAAATGCTCTTATATTGCTCTTATAAATACTCTTATATTGATTATAACACTTATGTGAGGTGTATGACCACTCTGCTTCATGGCCTTGGTGTGCATTATTTTACAATAATTCAATGGCCCATCATCAATTATTCTGCTTACACCATGATTATCACACCTTAAGACATCAAGATGTTTGTCAGGTTTTTGTCCTTAGAATTTTATTGTGTGTAGAACTGATTTCTTTCGTATTTCATTCCAAGCGTCCATTGCTGAAATTTTAGAGCTAAGAGTAATAGTAATGGTGTTTAGAGTAATAGTGACTTGAGCAATTGATTTGCGGCTATTTGAGAGACAGGGAGAGAAATTAAGTGCGTGAATTACCTAAGTGTCACGGTTGGTAGATCCGCTGTCTCATTCTAGTCTGTGTGTTTACGTGTGTGTGTGTGAGTGTGTGGGTGTGTCTCAGTTCATTCATTGTTTCATGTGGGCGTTGTCACTGATCTCCCTATCATCCTGATCTGCGACAGCTGATTGTAATTATCACAGCCTATTTAATGCCCTGTCTTTCGTCCCATGTTTGTCAGATCGTTGTTGATGAATCCCCGTCTGCGTGCCTGCTCCTGTTTGTTTTCCTCGTGTTTCGCCTGCTCTGTGCTGGATTGGATTCCTCACTGCTGATCTCACCACGGATTCTTCATTGTCGATCTCACCACGGATTCTTCATTGTCGATGTCACCACGGATTCTTCACGGTCGATCTCACTACGGATTCTTCACTCACCCACTCACTGAGGATCGCCTGTCTCAGCCCCTGTGTCACGCTCTCCTGTTTGCTGTGTTCCTGGCGATCTCCTGTTGGCTGTGCACTGACGATCTCATCAAGAAGAATACTGTATCTGTCATTTACCCTGAGTGTTTATTACAAAATAAACTTATTGTGCACTCGCACTTGTTTCCTATCAGTTTGTCGTTACAGAACGATCTGACCACCATGGAAGCAGCGAGCGCGGAGTCCTTCAAGGATTTTGTGGACCACAGTATCGCCAGGATGGATCAGCAACAGGAGAGTATTTCTAACACCGGACGCGCGGTTCAAGCGCTCGTGACACAGGTGTCCGGGCTCACTCAGCAAATCCAACTGCTGAGCCCTCCCACTGTGCCGCCCACACCGCCTGTTCCCCCCGTCGTGCCAGACGTCAGAGATCGTCCAGAACCACGACTACCTGTTCCTGAGAGCTATGCTGGTGAGCCAAACTTTTGCAGAGCGTTTCTCACAAAGTGTTCTATGCATTTTGCTCTACAGCCGAAGACGTTTGAGACTGAGAATTCCAAGGTGGCCTTCGTCCTTACGTTGCTGAGGGGGAGAGCAGCGTTGTGGGGAACAGCGGTGTGGGAGAACCAGGACCAATGCTGCGCCTCGTTCCACGCACTCTCCACAGAGATGAAGAGGGTCTTCGACCGCGCGGTGGCCGGCCGGGAGGCGGCCAGAAGACTAGCCGACCTGAAACAGGGAAGCTCTTCGGTGGCGGATTACTCGATTGAGTTTCGGACCCTGGCGGCGGAGTGCAAGTGGAACGAGGAGGCACAGTGGGATATGTTCCTGCATGGGCTGTCCGACCGTGTTCAACGCGAGATCTACCTGCTGGACCTGCCTCCTCGGCTCAACGGGCTCATCGACCTGGCTCTGCGGGTGGATGCCCGCATCAACCAGCTGGACCAACACCTCCCTCCCCGCCGCATCCATGGCGGAGTCGAGCCGAGGGGCAGTCTGGAGGAGAGCACGGTCGGACCCACCAACGATCCCGAGCCCATGCAGGTAGGGAGAGCCCGGCTTTCCCGGCAGGAGAGAGAAAGGCGGAGATCCCAGGGACTCTGCCTTTACTGCGGCGGCCATGGACACTTCTTACACTCTTGCCCGGTAAAAGAGCAAGCCCGATAGTAAAGTTGAGGCTACTATCGGGTGGGATCTCCGCCGGGAAGTCCTCACCATCCACTCTCCTGCCGGTAAGGCTGAGATGGGCCAACAGCACGCACACTTGCCAGGCACTTTTGGACTCCGGGGCCGAGGGGAACTTCATGGACATTCAGTTAGCTCACAAGTTACACCTTCCCATCTTGTCTCTTCCCCATCAGATTTCGGTCAGTGCTCTAAATGGTCAACAGCTCCCCAACATCTCTCTCTCCACTGGTCCCATAACCCTCATCACCTCTGGCAACCACGTTGAGACTATTCCCTTCCTCCTTATGGACTCTCCTGTCGCCCCGGTGGTGTTGGGTCACCCTTGGCTCGTCAGACACAATCCTCGTGTGGATTGGGGCTCCAACACTATTTCTATGTGGAGCGTGTCCTGTCATGAGTCCTGTCTTGTTTCTGCCTGTCCGTCTGTGTCTGTTTCTGTGTTACAGGAGAAGGCGGCGGATGTATCAAACGTGCCTGCGGAGTATCTGGACCTGAAGGAAGTGTTCAGTAAGTCTCGGGCTGCTTCTCTCCCTCCGCATCGTCCCTATGACTGTGCAATAGATCTAGTGTCAGGTAAGTCTCCGTCTAAGGGCAAACTTTACTCTCTTTCGGTTCCTGAGAGGGAGGCCATGGAGAAATATATTTCTGATTCTTTAGCAGCCGGATTCATCCGACCTTCCTCTTCTCCCGCGGGGGCGGGATTCTTTTTTGTGGGTAAGAAGGATGGTTCTCTGCGGCCTTGTATTGATTACCGGGAGCTGAATAACATCACGGTAAAGAATACTTATCCTTTGCCGTTGATGTCTTCAGCTTTCGAGAGGTTGCAGGGAGCATCCATTTTCACAAAATTGGATTTACGTAATGCCTATCATTTGGTTCGCATCAGGAAGGGGGATGAATGGAAAACCGCTTTCAATACCCCCAGGGGACACTTTGAATATTTGGTTATGCCTTTTGGGCTTTCCAACTCCCCAGCGGTTTTCCAGGCACTCGTCAATGACGTGTTGAGAGACATGGTTGATCAGTTCATATATGTCTACCTGGATGACATATTGATTTTTTCTTCGTCTCTCCAGGAACACGTTCAGCACGTCAGACGAGTGCTTCAGAGGCTGCTAGAGAATGGGCTTTTTGTCAAGGCGGAGAAATGCGAATTTCATGCACAGTCTGTCTCTTTTTTAGGATACATCGTCTCTTCTGAGGGAATGCGCATGGATCCTGACAAGGTTAAGGCTGTGATGGATTGGCCAAGTCCAGATTCCCGTAAGGCCCTACAGCGGTTTCTGGGGTTCGCCAATTTCTATCGGCGTTTCATTCGCAATTTCAGCCAGCTAGCCGCGCCTCTGACTGCCTTGACCTCCCCCAGAACGACGTTCAGGTGGTCGGACACAGCTGAGGCTGTGTTCTCCAACCTCAAGAGTCGCTTCGTTTCGGCTCCCATCCTCGTCGCCCCTGATTCCACACGTCAGTTCGTGGTGGAGGTCGACGCGTCAGAGGTGGGGGTAGGAGCAGTTCTATCCCAGCGCGCGTCCTCAGATGACAAGATGCATCCTTGCGCGTTTTTCTCCCATCGTTTATCACCTGCCGAACGTAACTATGACATTGGTAACAGAGAGTTGTTGGCCGTCAAGTTAGCGTTGGAGGAGTGGCGTCATTGGTTAGAGGGGTCGGGGGTACCTTTTATCGTTTGGACCGATCACAAGAACCTTGAATATATTAGATCTGCCAAAAGACTCAACTCCAGACAGGCTCGGTGGGCACTTTTTTTCGGACGTTTTGACTTTACTCTCTCGTACCGCCCGGGTTCCAAGAACATCAAACCCGATTCATTATCTCGTATTTTTGATCCATCCGAACGCCCGGTTACTCCCGAGTGTATTTTACCCGAGAAAGTAGTTATCTCCACACTCGTATGGGAGGTCGAGTCGAGGGTCAAGACGGCCTTAGAAGGGGTAACGCCTCCGCCCGGTTGCCCACCGAATCGTTTGTTTGTGCCGGAGGGGTCGCGGTCCGACGTTATTCGATGGGGTCATTGCTCCAACGTGGCTTGTCATCCAGGAGTAAGTCGTACTAGCTACTTAATAAAGCAACGATTCTGGTGGCCATTAATGGCTCGCGACATTCACGATTTTGTTTTGGCTTGTTCAGTTTGTGCCACTGCTAAGACGTCTAACCGACCTCCTGATGGGTTACTTCGACCGCTGTCTGTCCCTTCTAGACCCTGGTCCCACATAGCGCTAGATTTTGTCACCGCCCTCCCGCCCTCTAATGGCATGACGGTTGTTTTAACCGTAGTGGACCGGTTCTCGAAGGCGGCACATTTCATTCCCTTGCCCAAACTACCATCAGCCAAGGAGACAGCGGTCACGGTCATTGATCACGTCTTTCGGTTACATGGCCTCCCGATGGACGTGGTTTCTGACAGAGGTTCCCAGTTTGTGTCCAAATTCTGGCGAGAGTTTTGTAGATTATTAGGGGCCACAGTCAGTCTGTCTTCGGGTTATCATCCCCAGAGCAATGGTCAATCTGAGCGAGCCAACCAAGACCTGGAGAGAATGTTGCGATGTTTGGTCTATAAGAATCCTTCGTCCTGGAGCCAACAACTCTCTATGGTTGAGTACGCACATAACTCGTTGCCAGTGTCATCCACGGGCCTTTCTCCGTTTAAGTGTAGCTTAGGATACCAGCCACCTATCTTTCCGAGTCTGGAACCCGAAGTCGCGGTCCCCTCCGCTCACGCCTTCGTCCAGAGGTGTCACCGCACATGGACTAGAGCCCGTGAGACTCTGCTCCATGTGGGGGCGCGCACCAAGGCTAAAGCCGATCGCCACCGGTGTAAGCCACCCGTATACGTCGCTGGTCAAAAAGTGTGGCTTTCTACTAAGAACATTCCTCTCCGCTCCGTGTCTAATAAGCTTGCCCCCAAATTCATTGGCCCGTTCACTGTCACCAAGATTATTAGTCCGGTGACAGTCCGCCTCAAACTTCCTCCAGCGTACAGGAGAATTCATCCCGCCTTTCATGTATCCAAAATAAAACCCGTGTTTCGTTCTCATCTTAATCCGCCTGCCCCGGTTCCTCCCCCGCCGCGACTCGTAGATGGGGAACCTACTTATTCGGTACATCGTATCCTGGACTCGAGACGGAGGGGACGCGGGTTTCAGTACTTGGTGGACTGGGAGGGTTACGGTCCGGAGGAGAGGAGTTGGGTACCTGCTCGAGACATCCTGGATCACTCCCTCATCGATGATTTCAATCGACAGGTAGGGTTGTCTGGGAACGCCAGGAGGCGTTCCTAGGGGAGAGGGTACTGTCACGGTTGGTAGATCCGCTGTCTCATTCTAGTCTGTGTGTTTACGTGTGTGTGTGTGAGTGTGTGGGTGTGTCTCAGTTCATTCATTGTTTCATGTGGGCGTTGTCACTGATCTCCCTATCATCCTGATCTGCGACAGCTGATTGTAATTATCACAGCCTATTTAATGCCCTGTCTTTCGTCCCATGTTTGTCAGATCGTTGTTGATGAATCCCCGTCTGCGTGCCTGCTCCTGTTTGTTTTCCTCGTGTTTCGCCTGCTCTGTGCTGGATTGGATTCCTCACTGCTGATCTCACCACGGATTCTTCATTGTCGATCTCACCACGGATTCTTCATTGTCGATGTCACCACGGATTCTTCACGGTCGATCTCACTACGGATTCTTCACTCACCCACTCACTGAGGATCGCCTGTCTCAGCCCCTGTGTCACGCTCTCCTGTTTGCTGTGTTCCTGGCGATCTCCTGTTGGCTGTGCACTGACGATCTCATCAAGAAGAATACTGTATCTGTCATTTACCCTGAGTGTTTATTACAAAATAAACTTATTGTGCACTCGCACTTGTTTCCTATCAGTTTGTCGTTACACTAAGGCTCTCAACAGTGTTTGGCAGCAGCGTCTTTACTAATAGCAAAGCAGTTAGTTTAACTGCTTTAAAAACAGCGATGTTACCATCTTGATACAGAGAAATGTAATGTACTGTAGCTTTGTAGTTGCAAAGCTATTTTATCGATAAAGATGCAGGGAAGCAGTGACAACAGGTTTCTGTGCACAAGCATGTTTCCATGTGTGTGAGTGTGCTAATGATATCACACTATTCTTTGTACAAAAAAAAAAAGGTGTCTGAAAGTTGCGGCTGTTTTTTTTGGTTTTTTTGTTTTTTCTGTTAGTATTGTGGTAATTAATTATTCACTTTCAACAAAGCTCTCTCTCTCTTTTTGTTGTTGTTGATCATTAGACCATATGCTGCCTCAGAAGTCTGTCCGAAAAGTATACTTTTGAACAAAAACACTCCCTGTGAAGTCATTGGCTTATAGGGCAGTGAGAAAAGAAGTCAGCTGCCTGAACTAAATCCTACTAGTCACAAAATATTCTATAAAACATTTTTGTTGTTGCCACAAAGAACTCCAAATACTGCTCACTTCAAAATATTTTTTTTAAATGTCAAATAGATTAAATATCAGCCAAAATAGGCTGTCAATGAAAGTTGTTTCCTCACAAAAGAATACTGAAGCCTTTCCTCCATTGACATCCATTAAAAAAAGACCTCT
Source organism: Vimba vimba (assembly GCA_022828995.1). Classification (NCBI taxonomy): domain Eukaryota; kingdom Metazoa; phylum Chordata; class Actinopteri; order Cypriniformes; family Leuciscidae; genus Vimba; species Vimba vimba. The sequence goes on along the minus strand of CM040824.1, from coordinate 19,021,604 downwards.
TGTTTCCAGTATAAAGCTGCACTACGATATTTTTTGCTAACCTTGGAAATTCAGTTTAAATGGGCTTTGGAACTACTTCGTGTGTCATGTGTCCTAAAAAAATAATTACACACATTTGACACACATCAACCAATGTATTCAACAGCCCCAAGATACAATCAGTGATAAAAAAGTATTTCTAGAAAAATGTTTAAAAATGATCTATTGACAACAATACAGCCTTAGCCATGTATTAGCAGGAGCATAGATAAAAAAATAATAATAATAATAAATGTTAATATACTTTCATTGTGAACTGTATCCATAACCAACCTCGCAATGCATCATGAGATTACCTTATCAGTGCATTGTACATGAAATGTTTTCTTACGCCAGGTTCACACATACTCCGTTTGCAGTGCATATGTGGTGCGTTATTTTTTGTTATGTCAACAGATCAGAGCCTGCACACTACACATGGATGTGGTCCGGCAATGCATTCCAGGAGTGGTGCGCCTGCAGAAGTGCAGTGATCGTTTCCGTTCCGAGTCTATTTTTGCTGTGCTGCACTCGCTGAATCAAAGTGACAGCGCATTGTTCGCATAAATATAAACATAGATTGACACGTAAATGTATTTCATCATAAAAACATACAATTTAAACTCGACCTGGCTTTTTGCCCAGGGTAAAGCAAGGAAAGCTTACCTCACATTTAGATAAACAAGGTGACATAATGGATGGCACTCATCTCTTCGTGGAGATGGAAAAACAAAGTTCACCTTTCAGTCGGTCACGTTCAACGTTACGTTATGTTACCTTCAGGGAATAAGGGTTACATGCATAACCGAGACGTTTTTATGACCCGCAGAATCATAGTTGTTACATATTAAAGTAAATGTTTCCAGAAAAAAATAATACTCAAGTAAAGATACTCAAAAAGTGTATTTAAGTACAGTACTCAAGTAAATGTACTTTGTTACTGTCCACCTCTGATGACAGGGACCCCGTTGTAACATTCTACAAGGTAAAACAAAAAAGGATGACATCTAGTTGAGAAGACTAGTAATAATATTAACGTTAATCAGATTTTGGTTGTGACAGAAATCGCCCTTATACCCCCATATCAATGTCAAATTTATTTCTAGAACACAGTTCCAGTAGTGGGACTGAATGTGAGATTGAATAAGTGCACTCAATAACATCCACAATTGTTTCGAACACCCAAATGGCTGTTCCCTCAAATAGTGCCCTATTTAAAGTCTCTATGAAAAGTTTTTTGGCTTTTAGTATGAATATGTTAGCCTTAGTAATAAGCTAGGGTGCTCCAAAACAATGACAAAATTTGCATTTAGAAGACCAAACCCAACGTTGAAAATGAAAATCAGGCTGATGTCAGAATCCAACATCAGATTGACGTTAATCTCCAATGTTGGACAGATGTTGTATTGTGGTTGAAAATGAAAATCGGGTTGACATCAGCAACCAACATCAGTCTAACGTCAAACAGATGTCGGTTTATGACGTCAATCCGACGTTGGTTTCTGACATCAACTCAAGTAAATGTACTTTGTTACTGTCCACCTCTGTTTTAATCACAATTCTGGGTGGATTGTGCCCAACTATCACCACTTGCGTTTTGAGAGACTGCCATATTAAGGTAAAGGTAACAAATATGCTTTCATCGCATGACAAAGTGTGAGTGAGTCCGCAATAGGGACATTTAGTTGGCATTGATGTATATGCAGTCATTGAGACATGGCCTTAAGCGTGTAAACAGTGCAGATAAAGAATGAATTACCTTTACGAGCGATCTGAATGCAGTTGATCCTGGTCTCCTGAGGGTAAAACAGAGAGTTGATGCGTTATCAGGGCTATCTGAGGGTGAGAGGATAGTGTGTGTGTGTGTGTGTGTGTGTGTGTGTGTGTGTGTGTGTGTGTGTGTGTGTGTGTGTGTGTGTGTGTGTGTGTGTGTGTGTGATTTATGTGAATATCTGACTAGAAATCCCACAGGCAGACAGGAATAAATTGGAATGCCTAAATTGATGACATTTACTAGCAAATGAATGAGAACATATGTTGGACATGAAGGCTCAGTCCAATGAGCACAAAGTCAGCATCCTAAATTAAATAAAACATCATAAGTGACAGATTTGAAATCCATTACATAGTCCGCAACAAACAAACAGCATTTCTCGCATAAACACATGCAGTGTCAGACATCATGGTACCTTATTTACTCCTAAAAGGTTCATAGTAGTACTGTCACGTGTTGAGTGTTTTGAATGTTTGTATTTCTGTTCTAGTGTTTTGTTGTCAGTGTGTTTAGTTCAGTTTTTCTCCGTCATCTGCCTGTTTGTATCCATGGTTACTGATTTGGTAAGAGTTTCAGTTCAGGTGTGTCTTGTTAATTAGTCTCATTAGTTCATCTGTTTGCTGTCTATTTAAGCCTTGTGTTTCGTTTAGTTCTTTGTCAGTTCTATGTTGTGTTAAGTTGGTTGTTCTGTTCATGTTACTGAGATTCTGTTTTATGAAGATTTGAGTTTGTTTTTTTGAAAAAAGCTGCTACACTTAGATCCTGTTTCATCTCTGCCGCAACCACCTTGTGACAGGAGGAATGTACATCACAAGAACAGACTATATACTTGGGTACATAGTAGAGATAATCTTATTTCTATGGCAAGACTGGATAGGCTTTATGTGTTTAATTTTCAAACAAATCTTGCTAGATAATGTACAATAAGTACATTCATATAAACATCACAATAATTCCAGTCGGTTTTTCTGATCACTATTAATTTTTGTAATATTTGTATTAATTCTGTGAATTTAAAGAGTGCTTATTGGCATTTAATACATTACTTTTAAATGATAAAAAGTTTGAGATTGTTTTTATTTGTGTTGGGAAAATTTTATACTTCCATGATTGTGGCAAGGTCCATATTAAACAATGTGTCAAGAATATGCTCTTACTGTTACTAAGGAAGTGGCCCAGTCAATGAAGATAGTAGAACTTTTGAGTACATCAGCTTCTACAGGTGATTGTGATTATTTTGAAACCAGTAAATTGAAAAAATAATTGCTTGCAGACTTGGATGTAAAAAGCACAAGGGGTGTTACACAAATAGATGCACCATGTTTTTTTCAACTTAGAAAGCAAAAATGGTCAAAGTCATGTCATTCACTCATTATGCTCTGACACAGGAAACTAGCTTACCGAGCCTAGTGAAATACATAAACATGCTGTTATTTTCTACTCAAATTTACACAAATGTGAATTGTCTCAAAGAGAAAATAAAGACTCTACTTTTGTTTGAATGATTTTCAAAGATTGATGAGGAGTCTAATACTATGCTTTAACAATCTCTGTCACAAAATGAATTATACACAGCTATGATGAGTATGGAAAATGGAAAGACTCCAGATTCAAGGGATTTCTGTTGATTTTTATGAGATTTTACGGCCAGTGATTGGGGAATATTTATTTTTGGTTCTTAATGATGATTTAAACAAAAGCCTGTTACTGCTAAGCTGTAGAAGAGCTGTTATCACTCTGTTGAAAAAGAAGGGGGATCTTCAAAACATAAGTAGCCTAACTGGAGACCAATATCTCTTGGTGCTCTTCGTTTCGGAGTCATACGTGTTATCATCCCGGTCAGAAGTGACCGGACATCTAAAAATGAAACTTCCTCCACCCCAGTAAAATCAATGAAATTTATTTTTGGTCTATAATATTTTTTCTTTTTAATTTTGTATTTTGAGAGAATTTGATGTTACTTATTAATATTTATGCAATATTTATGGTCCATTTTTGCCATAGAAATTAATATAAAAATCTTTTTTTCTAATTTTAAAAAATATTTCTTCAATTATTGCAGTATTTCTGATTAATATAGAGACTAGGCCTTTTAAATTCATTTTTTTGAAGTCAGATTAGCGGCCATCTGTTGATAAAAAAAAATATATTTATATATATTGCATGGGTTTACCACTAGATGCCTCTATAGCTTTCTATGGAGAGGCTTGTGAATTCTCTAGTTGTTTTTGGACAAAATTACTTACTTTTAAGATGTGGATTTGAATGTATTTTTTAGAAATTCTCAAATAAAACTTTTTGCCAAGGTTTATAATTTTTTTTTTTTTAAATAAATTCGATGTGAAGTGTACACGTTTTTGCATTATTACTACAGTCAAACCGAATACAGAGAAAGCATTTTGTTACAGGTAACATTACAATTCAATAAAAAAATTACAAAAATAAACAGCTTTATCACAGCTTATTATTATTATTATTATTATTATTAAACATTATTTTAATAAAATTAAATAAAAATATATATATTTATAATTAGTAATTATGTTATGTTTTTCACTATTGATGTTTTAGAGCAGGGGTGGGCAAACTTTTTGGCTCAAGGGCCACACTGGGTTTTAAAATTTGACAGAGGGCCGGCCCAGTAGCAGATTATGAAACACGATCTCATTAAAGTGCATATCTATACCACGAATTTTATTTCTCGTGCCATTTATACGCCAAAAATATTTTTTTTTGCGTGCATATGCTGCGCACTGTAAACCCTTTGGTTAGGATTAGGGGTGCGGAGTGCGTGCCTATTACACGCCATTAAAGGGATAGTTCGCCCAAAAATGAAAATTCGGTCATCATTTACTCACCCTCAAGTTGTTTCAAACCTGTATGAATTTCTTTTTTCTGCTGAACACAAAAGAAGATATTTTGAAAAATGTCGGTAACCAAACAGTTGATGGACCCTATTGACTTCCATAGTAGGAAAAAAAATACTATGGAAGTCAATGGAGTCCATCAACTGTTTGGTTTACCTGAGATTTTTCAAAATATCTTCTTTTGTGTTCAGCAGAAAAAAGAAATTCATACAGGTTTGAAACAACTTGAGGGTGAGTAAATGATGACCGAATTTTCATTTTTGGGCGAACTATCCCTTTAAGTGCGTTAAGTTAACTATCCCTAAAACTGCGTTTCATAAGAACTACAAATACAATTCGTGGTATTCGCACTTTCATGAGATCGGGCTGGGCAAACACATTTACGTTGTGGCAACGTCTGCGCGAAATTCAACAACTGAGAGACAACATTCTGACAATACATTTTTTTTATGCTAGATATCCCCCATTTAGCATGTTATGTTTTGAGGTTAATTTTTAAAAAACGAAAATTTGGAAAAAAACGAAATAAACGAATATACAAATTTATTTTAAGTATAATAAAATAAAACATAAAAAGCAAATGCAGATCAGAACATTTAATGAACAAAACCGGGTTCTGTACATGGCAGACGTCAGGGGAGCGTAGTCGAAAGCCGGGCGATAAAGGTTTTGTAAACGGAATCAGTCAGGAGGATACATCCACAAATCCAGAGTAGCAAAACTAAATAGCAGAAAAATCAAAGGAAAAACTAAACGTGTGCAAGCGGTTACCAAACATTTTTTTCTCTGTGAGTTTTCAAAAAAAGGAAAAAACATTAACGTGCACCAAGTCTATGCGCTTAAGTTGCTGTCTGTTTGGTTTCCATGGTGACGCGTCTAGCTTGTTACGTGACACACCGCAGCCACAACAGCGCTGAATGAATGATGATCTGCTTTTATGTCATTTTTCCTTTTTTACATTTGTTAGCTATGGCATGAAATATCTGATATTCCGATTGTCAAATATATGCAACGCAATTTATATATAACGCAAAGTATTGCAAGAAAAAGGCAAAATTAATGCGATCTTAAGACAATTTTTTAAATACTCGACGGGCCGGATTAAACAGCCTAACGGGCCGCATGTGGCCCGCGGGCCGTAGTTTGCCCACCCCTGTTTTAGAGTGTCACCCCTTCATTGCTGAGCACTTTTTTTCTGCATCGTGGCCGAATTGTAGAGATTTTTTGTGTTTTTGTCAATTTCCCATTCATTTCCAATGGTCGGTCATTTTTGACCGAAGAGCACAAGTGTGACTAATTTTTTTACGACCACTTAGCCTGCTCGAATCATGCCTTTAATTTTTTTTTGTGTGTTCACATACCTAATGCCATAAAAGTCACAGAGTTTTGTAACATTCCGTTGAAGCTGTGATTTTTAAAAATTCAAAACAGATTTATTTTTAATCACAATTCATTGGTGTGTATGTATATAAAAGTGTGTTTGTATGTGTGTGTGTGGGGGGGGGGGCTGTGTCTGTTTTGCACTCTTGATGTTTTAGAGTATCACCCCTTCATTGTTGAGCACTTTTTTTCTGCATCGTGGCCAATTTGTAGATACACACAAATGTTTTGTGTTTTCGTGAATTTCCCATTAATTTCCTATGGTCGGTCATTTTTGACCGAAGAGCACAAGTGTGACCATTTTTTTTTACGACCACTTAGCATGCTTGGATCATGACCTACATTTTTTTTGTGTGTGTTCACATACCTAATGCCATAAAAGTTACCAAGTTTCGGAACATTCCGATGAAGCTGTGATTTTTAACAATTCAAAACAGAAAATAGAGAGCACCTATTACATAAAGCACCTATTACATTACAAAGAGCACCTATTACATATATTACTATATACACAAAGGCTCTAGCAACAACATTAAGCAAAGTTTTGAGTCAAGTAATACATTCTAAAAAAATATTGTGTACACAATAGGGCAATCTTCGACAATATATCATTGGTCAGAGATGTTCTAGGGGTTGCAAGGCTATCAGGTGTTAAATGTGGTCTGATTTCGTTAGACCAGGAAAAAGCCTTTGACCATGTAGAATATGCATATTTGAGAGATGTTTTAGAAGCTTTTGTTTTTAGTCAGAGTTCTATAAATATGACTGAGTCCATGTATCATAATATTGAGGGCATACTCAAAGTCAATGGTGGTTTGAGTGCTCCTTTTGAAGTTCAGAGGGGAGTTAGGCAAGGATGTGCTTCAGGAATGTTATACTCCCTGGCCATTTAACCTCTACTTCATAAATTATAACCTTTCTGCTTATGCTGATGATGTAATTGTTTTATATCTGGTGCTGATTATGTAAAAAAAATTGGAGATTATTGTTAACCGTTTTAAAAAGAAAAAGGTGAAGCCCTTTTAATGGATGATTGGAACACTCTAAAAAATGCTGGGTTGTTTTTTAACCCAGAATGCTGGGTCAAGTCTGTTGGGTAATTTTGTTGGGTTATTTTATCACATTTTAAACACCTTTGGGTAGTTTTAATTTTCCAGCTGTTGGGTTAAACCTGCTGGGTCGCAACGCTGGGTTGTTTCTGCCCAGCTGGGTTGTTTCACGAGCTTCGCGCCTTGGAGATGTTTAAATTCGTGCCCAAACTTTTAAGAGGACAAAGGGGCAAAGCAGCTGGGTGCAACTGTTTTAAGGTAAGTTTATATTAATAATTAGTTTGAATTAGCACAATTATAACTTTTTTTCACAGCAATAATTCAGACTAAAATTGGTGATGCAACTTGTACGACAAACAATCGTTACCTCAGAATCAGATATTGACTCACATAGTCATTTTAAGGTGAGACGACAGATTAATACAGTTAATGATTCTGTATCACACGGAACCATGAAATATGTGAATATCTGTGAAAACAGAGGAAAGACTCGTTTCTGTCACTGACAAGCGAATTGAACAAAGTGAGTCGAGTCCCTCAAAACAAAACAATTGAGTAATATGACTCACTGCTCTTATGTAAAACGCCTGCAATTGTCCATACCGACATGTAAGAGGCATAAAAAGTAGCCTACGTAAAATGTTGTGGAACCGCAGGTCTAAAATAAACTACCATCTGGTTCAAATAAACCGGTTCACCAATTTTGAAACAAAATGATTCCCGGAAATGAATCGACTTTTCAGCACCGCGAAAACTTTCAAAGTGCGTGCATGCATCAGTGCCGTGGGTTGGACCAGTGAGGTGATTTGATGCATGTGTGGTACAAACAGTATTTTTGTTACATACATAAATTCGTTTTTGGTATGTGATGTAATTGAAAATTTCGGGGGGGTTTTCTAGTTAGAAAACCATATGGATACTTTTGGGAAAAATTCTTCGAGTGGCAGTTCTTATCGACAAGTTTAACAGTAAGTTTATGTTATGTTACCTTTGCTGCTTTTACATATATAATTGACTGCCTTTGATAATCAACTCAACCTCGCGTAACTTAACACATATAAATTTCATCCGTGCTATAGTTAAATAGGTAGCTCACAAGGCTGCCAACTTCTGAATTTAGCAATTTTAAGCTTGTGGTTCGATTCCGATCTTGATTCAATGTCGATTAATTTGGATATCAGATGCAGTAGCTACATGTTAATTTTTTTTAAAGTAAAAAATGACTTAAAGGGGCCCTATTATGCCTTTTAATTTTTTCAACTTTAGTTAGTGTGTTATGTTGCTGTTTGAGCATAAAAAAGATCTGTAAGGTTACAAAGCTCAGTCACTCCAAAGGGAGATAGCCTATTTTATATAACAGAATTTTAAGGATTGCAATTAATGAAGAAAAGTTGAATCAGTCTTTGGAAAACATTCCACAAGGTGATGTTTGTTGTTTTAAATCTCCGATACAACATAAAAGGCAACCTTAGGTATTTTGTATCATTATTGCATATTTATTTTTTATGTCTGTAGCTTATTGCACTAACTTTAGTATATATTTGTTGTAGCTGGTCCTGTTTCTGAGATGTTATGTCTCTTTTCTGCAGAGAATGGAGGTGGCGTTGCTCTTTTGATCCTTCCCCTTCTTCTTGCTGCCACTTTGTACATATTGGTCAGAAGGTATTTTGTCCATCTATTGACGAAGCTAGAAAGGCTTTCATTGATCTTCAACTAGTAAGTATAAAACCGCATAACTGCTATTTAAATTGCATTGTAACCTGACTGGAACTGCCTGTGCATTAAGCAAGGGATACTGTACATCCAGACAGTTGATATTGCAGAATAAACTTCAACATGGGTAATCAACACAAAGTGGAGGGATCTCGTATCACCCTGAAGGAGTTTATTTTGTGATGAAAACTGACTGGATGTACATTATCTGACTTAACTTTATTACCTCAAAACAATTCCTGTTAAGCAACTTTGATCCTAGACAAAAAAACAAGATCAAACAAGACATAATGTAAAGCATTCCACTTATTATATGGCTTTTCGCCAAATAAAAATATTGATTGTTGAAATCATGATGAACTCCATTTCATGATAAACTTTACACAGTTATTGAACTGAATTGAATCAACACTGAACTGACTTCAACTGAATAATGAAACCGTTGCCATTGAGACAATCTGTATTGTATTTATTTTCTTTTATAGGTCGGAACGAACATGGTGGAATTTCTAAACCGGGCAGAGTCTACAAAACCCGCGTCTAAGAGTCTTCTTCTTCAGAGTCTAAAAAATGTAAATTTCACTGTGCACATACTGTAAAATACAATTTTGCACATCTGTGAATTTAACTTTAATTTCCTAAGAATTAAATGGTATAAATTACATTGTTCAGTACTAATTTTCTTTCTCTCTTAACTGTATTTGACTTTAACTATACTTAAGTAAATTTTTGCATATTTTAAAAATGATTTTGCATTCGCTGACTTTAAAATGAATTGTCTGCTGATTTCACTGCGTATTTAAACCGTATATATATAAACCGTAACATATAAATGTCATTGTTCAGAACTAATCTTCTTTCTTTCTTTAATTTTATTTGACTATTTAATATGATGTATTTTTAAATGATTTTGCATTCACTGAATTTAAAATATTATTGTCTATGTCACTGTATTTAAACCCTGAAACATGTAATAGTTTTAGAACTAATCTGACAATATTTAACTACTTTGATGTCAGCAATAAATGATTTTTGCATTTAAATTTAATGTGCAGTTTGTTGTCATTGCTGCCAATTTTAACACATTTGTGAATGTCAGTTGACAAGCATTAAAAATTATTATTTTAACAGTCTAAACATGTTCTTCATTATTTATTAATTCATAGTTTTACAGTAAAGCACAGGTGAAATTATAAGAATAACCCAGCAAAAATAACCCAGAATAGCAAATCCATTAATGGTAAAAAAAAAAAAAAAAAAAAAAAATACTACATCTTAGGTTTCTCAACAACCCAGCCTGCTGGGTTAAAATGTCACTGGGTTAATTTAACCCAGCATGTGTTCTGTCCAATATTTACCCAGCACTGGGTTGCCAATTTGGTTGTTTTTAACCCAGCCATTTTGAGTGAAATAGAGGACCTCCCAACTTAGCTGGAGGTTTAATCTGGAAGAAAGGTGGATTCAAATACCTTGGATTTTTTTTTTTTTAGGCAATGATGATTTTGTTCAAAAGAATTGGGATTGTATTTTAGAAAAAATCAAAGGACCTTTACAAAAATGGAAATGGCTACTTCCCCAACTGTCTTATGTAGGTCGCAGGCTTATAATCAATAACCTGGTGGGGTCTTCTCTATGGCATAAACTGTGTTGATCTGCCTGTTGGACTTTTACCATAGCTTCAAGGAGAGATGGTTAACTTTTTCTGGAACAATTTGCACTTGACACCTCACAGTGTTCTTTTTCTGCCAAGAGATGAAGGAGGTCAAGGCTTGTTTAATCTTATCAGCAGAGGAGCAACTTATCGGTTACAGTTCATTCAGTGGTTACTGATGGGACCTCAAAGTCTAGTGTGGAAGCCATTAGCTCAAACCATTCTACGTGAGGTGAATGGAATGGGACTTCATGCTGCACTTTTCTTAATGGATTATACTTTTCTGGATTTGACTGGACTGCCCTCTTTTTATAAAAGTCTTTTTAAAGTGTGAATACTTTTGAAACATCAGTGGACAGAGTCAGCTACATCTCTTTTTTTGGTTGCTTGAGGAACCTGTGGTTTTGGGGGGTCACCTTGATGTGTCAGGAGATGACATGCCAAGGCTAAAATACTTGAGTCAAAGAAATTACTACAATTGAAAGATATTGTTGACTATAGCCCTATTCGGACGGGACTAGTTTAACATGGAGAGATGGGGTAAAGTAATAAATACCAGAGCTTCTCTGTGATTTTAGTCCCGTCTGAATGTGCCATCTCAGTAATCATTACAGACAATGTCAGTAAAGATTACGGCGACTTTTACCTTCAGTAAAAAGGTCTGGAAAAATTACCTCAGGTAATACTAATCCCGTGCGAATAGACCCGCTGTAAATATATACGTGAATATTCTGTCATTTCCTAATTAAAAGTAGTTTTCCGCATTTTTTCAAGTATGGAGGCGCTTGAAGAAGCATTCAGTTGTGTTCTAGACGCTGGGATGAGTCTGTGGCAAAACTCAAGAGTTTTCCACACACCATTCAGATCAGAAAGAAGATCAAAAGCACTTGTTAGAGGCACAAAACATCTTTTAGCGTTAGGTAAGTGCCTATTACCAACACAATAATCTGAAGTTAATTAATACATCGTTCGACTGGACATAACTGTTTTATATAAATATAGGTTATGTGTTTGCGCACGTGATATCAGGAAGCAACGTAATACGCAAATGGCGACAGAAGGGTGACGGCGATGCGCAAATCGAGTTACCCCTCCCACTTCTGCTAGTTTTACTGAGATATCTTATACTGTGCGAATTGGCCATTAATATTACAGACATCCTGTGGTAAAATTACATTACTTCATCTACCCTTGTAAAGTTAATCCCGTCCGAATAGGGCTAAAGCAGGACCTGGACTAAAAAATGCAGAAAATGTTGCTGCACATCTGGTGATAAAATCAGTGAGATTTGCTAGAAAGTTTCTGGACAAACTGGATGGGGTTTTAAACTCCAAAGAAAAAGAAAAAAAACTCTACTTGAGAGATACAGTATGGGTGATATTTCCCCTGATGCAAATGACTTTTTCCCAGACATCAGAATTATACCTGATCTTGAAAATCCACTTAAAATAGTCCATTGTTGTGTTTAAATAAAAATGAAAATATTGATTGTTGTACAGTTAAAGGAAAGTTTATAGAAAGTATACAAATGCATTGATTAATTAATAAATAATTAATAAACATGCGTTAAAAGACAGAGCTGACTTTTAAGTGTAGTAATGTACAGAAATATGGATGTCAATTAATGAACTTTATTGTTGGTCAAGCCAAACTGGCGATTTATATTTCCTGAAGAAATAAAATACAACAGAGAAATGTACAGCATATTGTATCAGTTTTTAAGAATATGTTCAAATCAAGAATTATTACAAACTGATGAATGCAATCAATGTTTTTAAGACTGAATGGTGTTGTGAAGTCGATATGTGTTCTGTATTTAATACGTTTTTTTTTTTTTTTTATGAATGTAGTTTAAATCATGCAGTGTGTTGTTTTTTTGTTTTGTTTTTTTTTTGGGGGGGGGGGATAATTGTTTAATAACATTTGTAAAGCTCAAAAAATCTCTCTCTCTTTTTTTCTCTCTCTCTCTCTCTCTCTCTCTCTCACACACACACACACACACGCACACACACGCACACACACACACACACACACACACACACACACACACACACACACACACACACACACACACACACACACACACACACACACACACACACACACACACACACACACACACACACACACACAAAGGATGAGCTATAGAGGCATATTTTCAAATTAGGATTTACAGGTACAAATTGCAGCTTTATGTGCCACTTATGCAAATGCATCTACCTAGATTGGAGTCAAGACCTTTCTCAACTAAACTGCCGGTAAATTGCCTTTTAAATTAAAAATCAGCTTCAAGTTGCTTTCTCCTCTCTTTCACCGGGGCAGATGTGACATATTTACCACCACATTTTAACGTCATTAAAACATGTGTTCCGCAGTCCTCGGTTGAGGTTGTGAGGCAGCACTGAAGGGCAGTGTTAAAATGAATCACTGTCAGATGATATATGGTATAATATGCAGGTCACACTTAATGCTGCTTTTTACAAGTGGCTTTTACAATATGGTCAATATTCAGAATGAAAAAGTGTCTGTCTGTCACACCCACAAATGTGACTGACTCTTATGTGTCTGTGGAAATTTGTCTGGGATGATTTAACAGCCACTAAATTAATAATTCACTGAAGAAAATGTCAGGAGATTTTTAGTGCAATTTTTTTTTTTTGTTTTTTTTTTGCTGGTGCAATGCTGGGCAGTGGGTCGTTCAGGACGTTGATATGGGGTTGCTATGGCATTCCGGGTGGTTTTGAGTGAGCTACTATCGCGTTTTGGGTGGTTTTCTTGTTTTGAATTCCTCACTCTAAAAAATCTTGTGTTATTTTTTTCTACCCAAATCCTGGGTTGAGCATTTGGGATAATTTTTTGGGGTTATTTTTTTCAGTATTTAGGTAGTTTTTGTGTTACCCAGCTCCTGGGTCAGACTTAACAACCCAGTGTTTGGGTAGTTTTCTTGTGTTACCCATGATCTTGGGTCAGACATAACAACCAAGGGATTGAATTATTTATCGCAGGCTTTTTTCTTCAGGAGAGAGCAGTCAAAATGGTGCATGTCTTCGGCAAAATACAGGTTTGTGTACATTTTATTTTATCTATAAATTCGGTATTGTGCTGTATATCATTTAATTTTATGCAAAGCAACATACAGGGGTGCAAAGTGAGTCACTTAAACGAGTGTCGTGTCAATCTTTTCACGTGATGGAAACACCTGATGCCTTGCATAACATTTTATGATTTTATTCAAAAAGATACAGAATATAAATACGTATGATGTTAAAATATGTTTTCAGAAATGTACATTGATTGTTTATGGACAGGTTTTGGAGCCTGTCGCCGCATATTTCGACTATGAGTGAAACGCAGGGTGGCGGTCTGGTTAGAAGTTCACCCGCTGAACATGACACAAGCTCCGGCACGAGATCCAGCACCATTACAGTGGAAATGGGACAAAAGAGACTGGTCTATTACACTTGAATTACCTATAAATGTTTAATTTTTACTTCTAATATTTGTTAAACGATCTTAAAAGTTGGCAATATGTATTAAAAATTATATTAAATATACTGTAAAATAACTGAAAATAAAGGAATTATCATGCAAGCCAGTGGTTGTATCGAGTATTCTAAAAAAGTTTAGAGGATTTAAGTTAATCCGTAGACATTAATTAATGTATGAAGTAAAAAAAACAAAACAAAACGGATTATAATAAAAATGAATCAAATGCTGGGTTAAATCAACCCATTATTACCAGCAGCCATGTCACCCTGTAGCCCAAGACTGGTTGCCCACTGAAGCTAAGCAGGGCTGAGCCTGGTCAGTACCTGGATGGGAGACCTCCTGAGAAAACCAGGTTGCTGCTGGAAGAGGTGTTAGTGAGGCCAGTAGGGGGCGCTCACCCTGTGGTCTGTGTGGGTCCTAACACCCCAGTGTAGTGACGGGGACACTATACTGTCAAAGAGCACCGTCCTTCAGATGAGACGTTAAACCGAGGTCCTGACTCTCTGTGGTCATTAAAAATCCCAGGATGTCTTTCGAAAGAGTAGGGGTGTAACCCCGGCATCCTGGCCAAATTTGCCCCTTGGCCTCTGTCCATCATGGCCTCCTAATCATCCCCATATACTGATTGGCTTCATCGCTCTGTCTCCTCTCCACCAGTAAGGCGTTCTGGCGCAATATGGCTGCCGTCACATCATCCAAGTGGATGCTGCACACTGGTAGTGGTTGAGGAGATTCCCACCTTCTATGTAAAAAGCGCTTTGAGTGTCGAGAAAAGCGCTATATAAATGTAATGAATTATTATTATTATTATTATTATTATTATTATGCTGAGTTGAATAAACAACTCAATTTTCTGGGTAAAATTAACCCAACATGTGTTCTGTTATATTTACCCAGCCCTTGGGTTGAAAACAACCCAGTGTTTTTTAGAGTGCTCCTTCAATGTAAGTTAACGAGCAAAAATGTGATCACCTTAAGTAGCCTCGTTGTTTTCTGTCTTGCGGTTTGTATTTCCACAGCAGGAGAGCTCTTACAGATTTATGAATGAACTGCTCATTTTTAAATCTTCCCGGTCTACTAACATTTGTTATGACTTTTGACTTCCAACATAACAATGCTCATGATAACTTGTATTACCTCAACAATAAGTAAATCCACTTCACCAGCTAATTACTCTTCGACAGCGATGCCATATAATTATACAGACCTACCGCAAAAACAGAAGTTGAAACACAAAATTCTAAAGATGGCTGCACGCTAGTTTCTCTGGTGTATAAGGTCTTTAAGCTGCAAAATTTGAGGTCTCACTCAAATCCATAGCAAAATTGGTGCGGGATGAGTTATGTAATGAGGTTTAAAACTTATCAGGGGGATTTGGGGTTTGGAGCAACAGTAATATTGAAGCTAGCCTTTCCTACAAATAATTTTAGTTTTATTCTAAAATGTATTTGTCTGTTGTAAAACCCAACACATAGAGCTGCAGTAAGCCACTTTAGTCAGAGTAATTACTGTTTAAATTCAGGGCAAGTCTAATAGAGAGAACCTGCACCTAATTATCAGGAATAATTGTCAAAATAATAAGCACCAGCAAAGCTGAGCATTTAGTGTCACTCATGTTAAAAAGATTTATTTAGGCTGATTGAGATGGAAATGTGTGTGGGTCAGATAAACAAAAACCTAAATGAATTTGACTCGTTTTGTGCTAGAATAAACTCACTTTGAATGGTGAGTGTCAGACAGCGTGAGTGGTTGACGCTACTGTTTATGGTCAATTATGTATTCATTACTTCCCATTAGAGGAGGGATTTTCAGCACAATCCTATTATTGGATACAATGGTACCTTTGTTTTGTTTGTAATGATGAGACAGCTAGCCAACATGAGTCAAAAGGAGTGTGTTTGTCTTGTTCTCTAAATCTATAACCCTCCTTTTTACTACAGAGACACTACAGAGTCATCTCCGTGACAAGGAGACAGAATACAGAAAACTCCACAGGCCTCATTAAAATGACAATTGATGATCAAATGCTTCTCTCTATTGCCCTCGCAGTGAAATCTTTCATGTGCCGCAATCTGGATCACCTCAATACATCAGACCAAAAGCACCACAACAAAATAAGCGGCATCTTAATAGCAGTAAATAGGATGCTATGCTGTGCTCAAATGATTTAATAATACTTTAATAGATTTCCAAGGTTGCTACGTAAGCAAATTACATCTTCAGTGGTAGTTATTTATTCTAATTAATTGCATAAGCATACATCATTTATTACTGTATATAATTTTCTTGTCTGCTGTCTATTTCCCAAATCTTCACCCAACATCAAAGTTAACTGCAAATGAAGAACAGGTTATGGCGCGTTAAGCAGACTTAAAGAAGTATTGATACTGCTGAAATTGTAAAGTCCTAGACCTGGAGGGCCACCTTCCAGCAGAGTTCAGCTCTAGCTCTAACTAAACACACCTAAACCAGCTAATCAATTCAGTGCCATAGCGCAACTCTGTATTTATCTGTATAGTATCTGCGTGACACACTCTGTGCTTCAAGAGTATGATCAATTAAAAGGGGAGTGGTCACAGGAGATGCTTCTTATTCTCAAGTGGAAACAGCCATTTGTCTCAGTTGACCACTTGTGATTGGATCACTGAAACTTATCACTTATCACTGATCTTAATTCCAGACGGAAACAGGGTTTCTATCTCGCTCGCTTGGTTTCCAATATTATTGTATGTATTTTGGGGGCGTCAGGGAGTTGCGTTCAATATGCAGGAAACTCCTGGAACTTCCAAGAGAGGTGAGATGTGCTAATGTCTCAAGTGAGAAAATCAAATGAAAAACGATCTGATGAGAACTCAATGAAAGAACCATCAGTTTAGTCTCAAATAGCTGATGAACTGAAGAGGCGGTAATGTGTTGCCTTGCAAAGAGTTCAAGAGCTGAACAGACCTAAATAAGACCTGGTCTGAAAGCACTAAAGATGAAAGAGAAGATGACCCATTCAACTGTTAAAGCTCTTTTGAAATGAACTGAGGGACATACCTCTACAGTACCTCTTTATTACCCACAGAACAGACTGGCCATTGTCAAATAGTATGACACCTATATGATTCAGATCAAATGAATCTTGTCAAAGGGTCAACAACATCTTGTCAAAGATTATTGCCTGCAATTACCTGTAATTGAACAGAAAGTGTACATTGCTTGCACTACTGAAGAAGCTGATAAATTGTCAATCACTGATAGTAATGAATTCATAGGAAATTGGTATCTTCTTGAGGCAATGCAAGCGAAGCAACTGGAAAATGTCAGCAAAAGCAATTTCTTGGTGGCTGAAGCTTCTACATCCATGGCAAGGAGCAGAGAAGACGCCTCTGGGATCAAGTATAGATCCAAGGTAGTCATATTATTAAGTTATTTATGTACAGTAAGTGACACCAACAGTGGTGACAGCAGTGCTGGGAAAAGTTGATCTGTGATGATGCGCAAGAAGTCTCAGAATGAATCAGGTGTTACACAGCTTGGAGGACTCTTCTGTATATAAGATTCCTACATTTCAGCCTATTTATGACTAGAAAGTAACATTTCCCCTGTCATTATTGTAGCATTATTGCAGCTGACATCAAGGCATTATTTTAGTTTCAGGACCTCCACTAAATAGTGTGCTTCTTTCGTTGAAGTGCAACACAGTTCAGTGTGTTTCATTGTTTTCATTTTGTTTATAGATATTTCTGGAGGTCTTCTACTGTGGTTCTTCTTGTTTCTTCTGTGGTTCTACTTGGGTTCTTTCTCTCTTTCAGGATTGTCTCTTGTGTTCTTAGAGTGATTTTCGGATACCTGCTCCAGGGTAGAGTACCACCAGTCCAGAATGTTCTACATTTGTAATCAGGGTATCAGGGTATCTATCCAAGTCTTTAGCAATGCTTTAATAGCCTTTGCCAGAAGTGTGCATCTCCGTAATGTGTTTTTAAGGTCCTGTGAAAGCTTTTGGGAGAGGCATGGTTCACACCGACATTCTTCAGAAGAACAGATTTGTAACAGCAACCCTTACTTCCCCCTAATCTCCCTAATTGATTTCAAATATCTTTTAGAGATGTTGCAACACAGAGGTTGACTTCAGTAATATTCTGAAAAGTCAAATTTTGTCTTAGATTAGACCACATTTTATGAGTAAGCAATGCATAAATATATGGAAGCTTATTGGTAGTGACACTCAATTTGAAATATGTAAAATGGCAATGTATTTTCCATACCAAACGTTTGGAGGAAAATGTCAATTATATGTTATTTAAATTGTATATTAAAACTAGTATAGGAAATAGAAAATGTAAATTATGTTATTGAATTTGATTTAGCATTTTGCTCCAAACGTTACACATTTGGTATGGAACATATAAATGTAAATACAGAAATACATTGCCATTTTAAATGTTTCAAATTTAATATTGCTACCCATAAGCTTCCATTAAAAATAAACATATTTTCAAAGGAATCACAAATTTATTCTTGCCACTATACCTTTGATTCTTTTTTAGTTCCATCAAAACATTATTTTTGCTAATGCACATGCTAAGATCTGATGGGATGGTCAACAATGTAATATCCAGTGGTAATAGTCTTAAAAGACACTGCCTTCTCTCAACATGACAGGATATTTGGAATAAAACGGTTTCTCCAAACCTTTTCCCATTTCTTCTCCAACATACATACATACATGCATACATGAGTTCCTAGTAAGCATTTATTGGGCAGATGGGATCACTCACCCCTCTGAAGTTACTGGAGGCCTGGAAGTAGATGATATAATTCTTGCTGGGGTCAAGAGGTGTGTTCCAGTAGCCGTTGTAGGTGTGGTTGTCCCCCACGGTGAAGGGCGTAGCCTCGGGCAAGCTGCTGGGTGGGAGTTCAGCGGTGTAGTAATGAGGCGGTGCACCACTTGCCCCTCCTCCTCCCCCTGGAGTCTCCCCATGGGAGGAAGGAGCAGGGAAACACTCCATGTGACCCAACTCCCTCCGCCTCACCTGTCTGGAGCTGTCCTCCTCCACCACAACCACATGATAGGTGCTGTAGAGGAAGATATAACGGTCTTTAAACTCTGAACTGTTCTGGAGTGTACTAAACTGTATTTGCAGTCCATGATAGAATCATGGCCTCAGGTGCTTAATGAAACAATAGCTTAATAAACCAAAAATAGCCTATACCACAGTATAAAAAGCCTCATACAACAGTATATTTGCCACATGATTTTAAAAATTCAAAACCAAGCAAAAAAATATAGAAAGCAATTTAGTTTGCCATGAAAGTAGTTTAGTTTCTGTGCAATTAGCTCATAATTCAACTGTTGAATAGTCATAACATGATGAAAAAAACAAAACAACAACCTTGTTTTATTGGGGATAATATACATTTAATCTTTGGACAACTGGATTATTGTCATTGAACAAGTCTACTAACAGCCTTGTCAACTGCAGATATATATTTATAGCAAATATTGTGTAAAAACAAACAAACACATTTTTCATATTATATTGAATTTATTACCTAACAGGTGCTCCTCTCCCCAAGGCTGGACGCAGTAGGACTGTTATGGTGCTCTCAGATTCACTCAGTGGAGATGGGACGTCTTCATAATCAAATGCAGGCGCTGAGGGGGAAAGAAAGAGCAAACAGTATCTGATCTGTCTCAGATGGGAGTAAGAAATCTTTTTTTTTTTTTTTGTGCCAACATAAACTCCGCCTGAGTGACTTGAGATCTGGACCAGTGAACAAATCATTATTTTGTGCTGGTCCATGAAATTCCACTGAATGATTTGACTCTATGATTCGGTTGCAGTGTTTCTCAGTTAACAACTGGAGGGGAAGATTATCAGTAAACAAAGACTTAAAATACAAATTCATAATTAACTAAGGATGAGTAAATAACAACATAATTTTTATATTTGATCTATGAAGAAAAAAAAAAAAAAAAAAAAAACGACACACTCCCACACACCTAGCAACTCGAACACACAGAAAAATCTTTCAAATTAGTCTTGGTTTTCCACTGACTTAAATCACTTGCTCCACAGAGAACAAAAACCCGCCCTAGACAGAGCACACTACATGAGGGCTAAAACACAGTAATGGAGGAGGATGAGAGCGATCCACAGTCCTTTATAAAGTCTCTTGAGCGGTGAGCGCAGAACAGACCTCCTGCTCCCATTCCCGCTTATTATTGGAAGTCAATTAGTGTGCTAGTGAACAGGTCAATGTCTCAGCCTTCAGCATACTAAAACAAGCAGAAAATCTAGAGTACAAAGAATGAGAGCTGCCATCACAGTGCTAGTGTTAGATCTGTTTTATATATTATACTGTGGTACACTAAGACAATTGTTTTGTATTACAAGTTTTCTAAAATGTTATGTGTAAAAATGTAAATGCTGCATTATCTAACTAAATTTCCAGAACAGAAATTGGAAATTGGATTAAGTCATGTTCAAAATTCTTTCATTTTGTTGACATCAGAGTTAAAGGGGATTTTGGATATCTCTTCTCGTCATTCAATTAATCAGAAAATACTGTGAACAGTGAGAAACACACATGCACGCACACACGCACACACAGGCACGCACGCGCATGCACGCACACACACACACACACACACACACACACACACACACACACACACACACACACACACACACACACACACACACACACACACACACATCTCTCAATGTTTTAGGAATAAAATGCTATACAAATCAGTTGAATAATATATGAACAATCTCCTTTGTAAAAATATGGATAGGATTAAAATTGGAAAGTTAGTTTTTTTAGTGTTACTGAATTGGAGATTACTGGCTCAGTGCATACATCTTCAGACACAAACAGATGAAGTGTATATCATAAACACTTAAATGTGTCTTTTAGATATTTTCTTTCCACTAGTCTGAAAGAAGACATTTATTTGTTTGTTTGTTTGTTTGTTTGTTTGACTGTCTGTCTTTTTGGAGCTTGATAGCCTATGGTAATAAATGAGCAGCTCCAAGATGTTAGGAGTGAGGCGAATAAATCATGTTCGTATGAACTATACCTTTCATGAGGCTTTTTAAAGAGGATTGTACAATTGATGCTCATTGTTTGGTCATAACTACCAAAGGAGTGTAGACTAATCAGCTTCTCGTTAATTTTCAGTTTATTGAGCTTGTAACGGTGGTGACCACCCTAGCACAAAAAGTCTTTCAAAGAAATAATATATTCTTTCTGTTCGGGCGCCAGCCAGGAATTTCCTGACAAAGATGGTATTTTTCCCTGGATAGCAAAAAACCACCGGTTACAATATTTACAAAAAAATATATTTGTCAGCGACAACAGTTAGCAAAAAGAAAATGTATTTTTCAATGTCCCAAAAACAACACACAAAACAACCTTCAAGAGCAAAAAATAAATAAAATAAAAAATAAAAACACAAAAAAAAAAAAAAAAAAATTGTTCAACAATGCAATTCAAGGGTGAAAAGAAAAAGAAAAAATCCCTGTAGCAATCGCCGCGTCACCTGTGTCACGTTTCCAATAGGCAGATTCGCGTCCAGGACCATTCATAAATTGTACAAAAAAAAAAAAAAAACATAGAATAAACATTCTGTTAATTAGTTCAAAGTTACAAACATCAACAAACTTAAAAGGTACAATAATCAATAAACAATCACAGTAATAAGCATATCAAAAGTGCGTGCGTGAATGTTTTGCGAGTGCGTGCGTGAATGAATGAATGAGTGGGTGTAATGGCGGCGCACAGGTACTGACCAAGTTTGTTGTTTATGAAGGGATCTAGGGGGTGTTGTAGTCAGGCACCGTTTTGGCGGATTAAGCAGCCCATACTTGTCTTCAGCTTTATTAAAACCAGATGATCAGGATGTGCAACGCAGTGAAGTTGAGTGAACTCCGCGACGCACCAGACATCACTCACAGGAAACCTCAGCTCACAAGCGGCCGTCTCTCCCCTTCATACGGTAATACTAATCCAAACAATCACTCCCACAGCTTCAAACCTTCGGATGACGCGCCCTCTCTCAGGTACGAACCCACATTTATATCCTCCTTGCCTCCGTCGTTAATTGAAAAGCGCCTCCCCATACACGCAAAGTGAAAGTAAAAAATAAAAGTAAACAAAACGAAGATGTGGCGTAAAGCTCCTTTTTTTTTTAATCGCCACACTCTCCCTCCCTGGAAGAAAACAACCCACGGTTGTTAAAAAAAAACATGTATTAGAAACCTAAGAATTCTTCATCCGCCGAGGGTTCTTGAAATAGCTCATACAGTTTTTTTTTTTCCAGAGACTCCAATTCTTCCGCTGTTGGAAAACACATTTTTAAGTTACAGACATGTGCTGTACGTACATCTTCTCCTGTGTCTTCCAGAGCTATTTGATAGTTCAGTGGACCCAACTGTTTCAGGATACGGTACGGTCCTTTCCATTTTGGTGCCAACTTTGCACTAAAGTGGTGTTTTGCACTTGATTGTGGAAAGTTTCGCAGCCAAACTCTGTCTTTATGTTTGAAAGTTGACTCTCTTCTCTTTTTATTATAGTTCCTCAGTTGTCTCATCTTGGCTTTTCCACTATTTTCTTTAGCTTGCATTTGCAGCTGATGGAGGTGATGGACCACATCGTAAGAAGCAGTGTCTGGAGATAAGTTAGGGCCACAAAGTATTTTATCCATTGGTCCTTGGAGCTTTCTGCCAAGCTGGAGTTCTGCTGGAGATAGTCCAGTGGTCTCTTGGATGGCGGAATTCAGGACGAATCGAAACTCGGGCAAGAACTGATCCCACTTCTTGTGATTGTCGTCTACGTAGGCTGCCATCATAGTTTTGAGGGTACGATTCACTCTTTCTGTCATGTTGGTTTGTGGATGGTAGGCTGTAGTTAGTTTGGATGTAATGCTCCAATTCTCACACAGCTCTCTGAACACAACTGAGACAAACTGAACACCCCTGTCTGAGAGAATGAAATCCGGAATGCCCCATCGTGTCAGGATCTCTTTTCTGAAGATGGAAGCAACACTTTGTGCAGTGGCCTGACGGATGGGGAATAACTCAACCCATCGCGAATAATAATCAACAAACACTAGCAGGTATTCATTTTGATTTGAACTCCGTGGTAAGGAACCCATGATGTCAACTCCTAGCATTTGGTTTGGGTGTGTGGTGGTAATTTGCTGCAATTTTTCAGCAGGTTTTCGATTATCATTTTTCAAAGTTTGACATTTTATACAGGTTTTAACATGACGTTTCACATCAGACCACATGCCAGGCCAAAATGCTACTTCCTGGAGTCGCTTGTACGTTTTGTAGATTTCTCCATGGCCACTAAGAGGACTGGAGTGATAGTGCTGCAGCAGAGAGGGCCGAAGACTACTGGGAACGTACACACGGTAGTGCAACTGGTTATTTGGGAGGTATGTTTTATGATATAATTTGTCCTCAACAACTTCGTATTGTTCTACCAGACTTAAACTGTTTCCTGCAACTGCTTGTAATAACTTCGTAACTTCAGTGTCTTTGTGTTGTTCCTCCCACAAGACAACATCTGACAATGGAAGCTCCGGGTCCTTGTGGCTGGTGTACAGACTGCAACTTGAGGTTTGAGAAGTCCTGGATAGAGCATCTGGTGCTACATTGAGTTTCCCTTTTCTGTACTCTATGATAAAATCAAATTTCTGCAGTCGCAGTACCCAACGGATGAGACGACTGGTGGTTTTGGTGGAACCCATGACCCAGTGTAGGGCGGAATGGTCTGTAACAACGGTGAAAAGTTTGTGTTCCAGGTAGTGTTGCCATTTTTCTAAAGCCCACACTACTGCCAGACATTCCTTTTCAGTTGCTGTATAATTTAATTCAGCTCCTGTTAAGGATCTGCTTGCATATGCAATCACTTCCTCCCTGCTAGTATCTTTCCGTTGGGCCAGAATTGCACCCAGACCCGTGTCAGTGTAAACGGTGAAGGGGAGTGCAAGATCTGGATGGCCAAGGATGGGTGATGAGGTGAGGCAAGACTTTAATTGTTCGAATGCTTGTTGGCACTGTACTGTCCACTGAAATCGTTGTCCTTTCTTTTTCAGTGAGTTGAGGGGTTCGGCTATTCTTGAAAAGTTCGGGACAAACCGATGATACCAGCCTGCTAATCCAAGGAACCTTTGAACCTCCTTCAGGTTTTTTGGCACAGGGTAGACGTGAATGGCCTCTGTCTTACCTGGGTCTGCTGAAATGCCTTGAATGCTGACAACATGTCCCAGAAAGGTGATTTCTTGCAGACAGAACTTGCTCTTCTTCAAATTAATAGTTAGCCCAGCCGTTTCCAACCTGTGAAAAACCGTCTGAAGGTCATGGAAGTGCTGGTTGATCGAAGGTGAGTAAATGATAATATTGTCTATATAGATGAGGCATATTTTTCTTCTTAACTCCCCCAGGACTGTTTCCATAAGTCTCTGAAAAGTGGCGGGAGCATTTTTGAGACCAAAAGGCATAATATTAAACTGATAGAGCCCTGCAGGTGTGATAAAGGCAGTCTTGGCTTTGCTATCGGGGCTCATTATCACCTGCCAATAGCCACTGTTGAGATCAATAGTGGTGAAAATGGCAGCTCCAGAGAGTGACTCCAGGATTTCTGTAATGTTGGGGAAAGGGTAAGCATCACTTTCTGTGACCGAATTAACTTTTCTGTAATCCACACAGAATCTAAGTTTTCCATCCTTTTTAGGAACCAAAACCACTGGTGAGGCCCAACCAGAGTGAGATGGTTCAACAATTCCTTCCATCAGCATTTCTTCAAGTTGCTCATCCATGGCAAGTTGTTTTAGAGGAGACATGCAATATGGTTTTTGTTTAATTGGTACTTGGCAAGTAGTATAAATGTCGTGTTGCAGAACATCAGTACGTCCCTTCCGGGGAGTACACACCTGAGGGTTGCTTTGCAGGATGTGGAGCAACTGTTGTTTACCATCTGGAGGTAAATGAGCTTCATCCACTGCCTTTTGAATTAACATTTCTTTATCCATACTGTCAGGGTGTTGAATTAGCAGTTGAGTAGATGGAGGTGGAATAGAACTTAGTAAAGACAGATTCTGTGTGATTTTCTTCTGTGGCAGGTTTCCTTGTGGTGGACTTACAATTGGTACACTGGCATTGCCTGGTTGAAAGGGATACTCTTTTTCAAGAGAAAACTTGAAAGAATATTTTTGGTCTATGACATGAAGCTGCATCCCACTGAAGAAGATAAAATCCAAACCTAGGACTACAGCATAGGCGAGAGCTTGTGACGTCAGAACAGCAGCAGGTATAGTGAAAGCTTGGTCATGGAGTTGTATGGTGGTATTCATCCATCCTAATGGAATCTCTGCTTTTCCATTTGCCAAGTAGAGAGGTCCACGGGACCATGGGTGGAGCTGAGTGGATGATGGAAACAGCTTCATGAGACTTTCATGAATAAGAGTGAAACTTGCACCAGTATCCACGATGGCTTTTCCAGTCCAGGCAGCAATACTGATGGGAACAACCAATTGCTGAGGTACTGATATCGGTGCATTAGGGCCTGTGGGTATTATGGTCGTCTTGATGGTTGATGGAGGCTTCTGCATTCTCGTGGCAGTAACAGAGTTGTTCGAAGACTGACCCCTTGTCTGAGGAGAGGAATATGGATGCTGCGGGGACTGTGGAGGTATATAGTGTGGACACTTCCCTGGCGGATGCTGTCCTCTGCATCTCCAACATTGAACGGGGGCATTCTCAACAGGTCGGTTCGGTGAGGGTTTTTGTGATGGGGGGGGGATGCTTTGGACCCAGTCGACCTTCATATCGAAGCTGTTGTTCATGATCTTTTTCCAGTTGGTGTCCTAACTTAACCAACTCCTCCACAGTACTCACTCGACTACGCAATTGGCTGGCCAGGTATGGCTTGATGTTTTTCAGTATCATCTTTACAATTTCACCTTCCGTTAGATCAGCTTTCTATCTTCTACAAAGTGCTCTGTAGGAAAAAGCAAAGTCTCTTATAGATTCTTTCTCACCCTGGATCTTTGTTCTAACCCGTTCAGCCAGTTCATCCTCATAATCTTCAGATAAGAATGCAGAAAGAAAAGCTGCCTCAAACTCACTCCATGTGGTTATGCTGGAACGTCTGACCTCCCACCAGTCACGGGCGGTCCCATGTAGGACAGTACGGAAGGTGGCCAAGATATCCACATCAATGAGGGGATGAAGAGCCAAGAAATCCTGACACTTAGTTAGGTACAGTAGGGGTCTGCATCACTCTTCAACCGTCATCTGTAATAAAAAGTGACCATATCAGGTTAACTTTTCCCACTTTTGGAAGGCCATCAGATGGCCTTCCAAAAGTGGGAAAAGTTAACCTGATATGGTCACTTTTTATTACAGATGACGGTTGAAGAGTTGCAGAAGTTGAAGACTCAGATGGCAGAGTTGAAGTAATCGGGGTGCTAGAAACTGGTGGTGCCACGTTTTGTTCCTCAATCTGTTTTTTGAGTCCTTGAAACTCTTTCTCCATCTCATCTTTCAATTCCTTTACACATGTAGAGAACTTGTTAATTTGAGTGACACATTGCTGAAGTTCTGTGGTAAGGTGATCGTGATTCGTTTGAAATGCCTGCTGAACAGCTTTGAGGTCCTGCTGAACTTCTGACTGAAGTTGGTCCACCATGAAACGCATTTCCGACACCATATTAGATTCAACCTTTTTCAGTTCATCTGTAATCATTTGCTTCACAGCTTTAGTCAACTTGTCTGTTTCAGATTCCTCCTGTTGTTTGGTGGTGGTCAACAGAGTGAAGACTTGACTCTTGTTATCCTCCATTTTTGCAGTAAGGTCAGCGAGTTGACTTTTGTGGTGAGAAGAAGTGAATTTCATTTCTTGGGTAAGATCATTCACATTTTTTTCTTGTCTTTTCATGAAGTCAAATAAAATATCCCAGTTCCCTTGTACCTGAGCAGTAACCTGTTGAATTTCCCTTCCAGGAGTTGGTAGAATGTTTGGCAGGTCATGTTGTGCAACTGAAGACGGAGTTTCTCCTTCGGATGATGTGCAAAGCTGCATGTTATCCATTAGGGTTGCCCAGGTGAGAGTTTGCACGGGAGGTGCTGCCGCCATATTTGTTGTGTTCACGAGTGTGATTGAAGTGTTGCAGTGTTGGCAGAAAAACAGTAAATGTAAAATGTAAATCAGGAATAGTGTTTGTGTCAATTTTTTTCTCATACCATAGTTCACAGTTTTCACAAAACCACACAAAGTAATGTTTCACAAAATACTTTTCCCCAGTACAAGTAATTATCCCCTAGTTAGACCACTTAAACAGTTTTCTGTCAAAACACGTCACAGGATTTGAGGGATTGAATTTTCAATTTGAATGTTCAACAAGTCACAATCACTTTTAAAATGTTAAAGATTTTGTAGCAGGTTCACCCAAAGAAAACAAGAGGTTTTCCTTTTAAGGTACACACAACCTCAATAAGGAAATGTCTTTTAGGTTGCAATAATCCCCAGCAAAAAAAAAAAAATGTTCACAAAAATACAATGTTCATGTTCAAGTCCCTGTTCGGGCGCCACTCTGTAACGGTGGTGACCACCCTAGCACAAAAAGTCTTTCAAAGAAATAATATATTCTTTCTGTTTGGGCGCCAGCCAGGAATTTCCTGACAAAGATGGTATTTTTCCCCGGATAGCAAAAAACCACCGGTTACAATATTTACAAAAAAATATATTTGTCAGCTACAACAGTTAGCAAAAAGAAAATGTATTTTTCAATGTCCCAAAAACAACACACAAAACAACCTTCAAGAGCAAAAAATAAATAAAATAAAAAATAAAAACACAAAAAACAAAAAAAAAAACAATTGTTCAACAATGCAATTCAAGGGTGAAAAGAAAAAGAAAAAATCCCTGTAGCAATCGCCGCGTCACCTGTGTCACGTTTCCAATAGGCAGATTCGCGTCCAGGACCATTCATAAATTGTAAAAAAAAAAAAAAAAAAAACATAGAATAAACATTCTGTTAATTAGTTCAAAGTTACAAACATCAACAAACTTAAAAGGTACAATAATCAATAAACAATCACAGTAATACTTATAAGCATATCAAAAGTGCATGCCTGAATGTTTTGCGAGTGCGTGCGTGAATGAATGAGTGGGTGTAATGGCGGCGCACAGGTAGGCTACTGACCAAGTTTGTTGTTTATGAAGGGATCTAGGGGGTGTTGTAGTCAGGCACCGTTTCGGCAGATTAAGCAGCCCATACTTGTCTTCAGCTTTATTAAAACCAGATGATCAGGATGTGCAACGCAGTGAAGTTGACCCAGATAGCAATTACATTTGGCTCGGATCCGTTTTAAGCCCCTTGCCTCCGTTTCTATCTTAGAGACGTTTTCTGATTGTGAACCAGATCCGTGCCAGATAGAGGTTTCAGCTTAAACATTCTAACTGCCATCAGTTCAGTATTTATATCATTTTACAGATCTGGCCCAGATCACTTTTCCCATAGGTAACCGAAAGACATTAGCTGTGTCTGACACTGATTTGGTCCAGATCTGCAATATGAATCTGAGCCGATACTGTTTTCACATAGGCTACACTGGTGTGGCCCGAATCTGTGATACATATCTGAGCCGA
Source organism: Vimba vimba (assembly GCA_022828995.1). NCBI lineage: Eukaryota > Metazoa > Chordata > Actinopteri > Cypriniformes > Leuciscidae > Vimba > Vimba vimba. The sequence continues at coordinate 18,993,011 of CM040824.1, read as the reverse complement.
CTGCATTTAAAAAAGGGCTAAAAACTGCTCTGGCCCATATCTGCAAAACGGATTTGAGCCAACACTGTTTTGACAGAGACTACCTGATGTGGACCACATCCGAAATACTTTTCTCAAACTGTGTGAAGAACTCCGTGGAATAAACATTTTCAAAACAACATGGTTACCTGTCTGCATATTCTTTTTTTTTTTTCTATCTAGAACATGAGATAAATGAATTGTCATTAAGCTGAGCAATATTATCAGTGTTTAAAAACTATACAGCAACATTTTGTGATGCTATAAGGTCCGTTACAGCACACACTATAAAAAAAAAGTGTAATTTTACAGGTAATTGTCTGTATTTTTTTTTTTTACAGATTTTTACCGTTTTGTCATTATACAGCAAATATCTGTAAAATAAAAGGCATTTGCTGTAATTTAAAGGTCCACTGTTAAATTTGCAGGTAATTGCTTGTATTTTGGTTTTACATCAATTGTACGTTTTTTAAAAGGAACTTGTCTGAAATTATTAGGTAGCCTAATATTTTACAGATTTTTTTCTGTGAAATTAGAAAACAGTCAAGAAGGTATAACTGCGGAAATCTGCATCTATTCAATATGTTTTAATTACAGATTATTAAGCATGTGGGGGTTAAAGTGAGTTTTTTTAAGGTTAAATAATAGTATTTGTACATACAGTACCCTACATACTAGGCTACAGTAGGCCTGTAGGCCTATTGAACTTTTTATTTCACATTTTATTTTATACTCATTTTGATCATTATTTCATTGTCTTATTCTCCCACAATTTTATGTATATTTTATGAATTATTTTTCCAAATCTCCGTTGCTGCACATTCAGGGCTTTGTGTGTATGAGTGCGCGCGCGCGCGCGCGATGACGCAGATTCAAATTCACCGCCATTACTTTTCCACTGTTTACTCCCGCCCACAACGGTTTAACGTTAGCTGATGATCAGTCGAGTCTGGGCAAGCGGGAGATTTGAATTCAGTCTACTCTCGTGAAGTGGATTGTGAGATCAACAGTGGTTCAAAGCAATCGTATTCGTCAAGAGCAGCCGTGAGCAGGAGTCCTGTTTTCAGTCAGTCCGTTTGGATTCTTCGGAAATAAACGCCCTTTTCAGTGAGCCTTGTTCGTCACAGCGGACATCATGCCAACCGATCACCGGCTGAGGTAAGAGTCTCATTATAATAAGTTACATGTGAACAATATTTTATATTACATTCGTGTTATGTTTACAGTTTTCAAGCTAACGTTAGCATTTTTAAATGATGTTCTGTCATAACTGGCGAGAGCTGGAGGGCAAAACACTGAAAATGTAGCATCATGCGTCTTTACATTTTCCATCTGTTTTAAGAAAGATCAGTTTAACCCACATCTCAAAAGACCTAAAACAAGCTTTCGTAGACTTGTTATACATATCAAAGTCCGTTTAATTGTGTATAAAATCTTTGTTAATACGCGATAGTATCTGTCAGTAAATCAGTCTCTTAAATGGCGGGACATTTTGAAACACTGTCTGGAAGCTGAAAACTCTTCTCTTAAAAAATATCCTCGGTTTTAATTATAGTAACCACCGTTTTTGGCGGATTTTTATTACCATTTTTAATAACCACAGTTATACTACAAATAGGCCTACCATGTTTTTGTTTTTTTTCTTTGTGGTTAAACCATAGTTAATTTTCGTAAGGGTTAACATGGCTATCTCAAGACTGGTAAGAAAACGAATTCAGTAACGTAAATACTGTACTTGATACAAGAAAGCACATGAGACTAGAATATGAACACATGATAAATTGCATATTCTGGCTGCATCTGCTTGCCAACACTTAGCTATATTATGCATAATGTGCATATATTAGACTTATAAAATAAAAGTTGATAGAATGTTTGTGTTCTGATGAAGAAATGAACGTATTCTTACATGTAAATGTAATACTGAGTTGTACATTTTTTTTTTTTTTTTTTTTTTTTTTGTGTGATTTCAGTTCAAGTGGAAAGCAGAATGATCATGGCAAACAAGGTATGGGAAGAAGTAATTTAAAATATTGTAATGGCCGAGTCTTCTGATTCCATATGATTGCACTAAAAGTGGCAGAAAATTTAATTTGTTTTATACTATATTTTCCCATATGAATATTCATTTGATCCTTGTGAGGCCACTGGAGCTGCACAAGGTTTGGTTTTGCTACAGTAAGACCACAATTGTGTTACATTTTTACCCATCTATTTTTTTTTTTTTGTATTGTAACTAGGCTCTGTCATTTAGAAACATGGGTTTTCCTATCACTTAATGACATATATCTCTACTTTTCATTACAGCCAGAGGATCTGATGGTTGCTGCTCGCATCTCAGCCTACCTGATGGATTCTTGCTGGATGAATGACCTTCACCTTCAACTCAACCTTGCCAAGACAGAACTGCTTATGGTTTCAGCCAAACCATGCGATCCTGCTGATTTGCCTTATACAACATAAGAAAGATCCGGCCCTTCCTATCGGAGCCACACAACTCCTTGTCTAAGCTCTTGTTCTATCCAGACTGGACTATTGTAATGCTCTCCTGGCAGCTCTTCCAGCATCAGTCAAACCTCTGCAACTGATCCAGATGCTTCAGCAAGACCTAAACTCACTGCTTCAGATCTATGTGTCTCCAGAAGCTTGTGTTCTGCAAGTGAACGGCGCCTTGTGGTCATCATCCCAAAGAGACACAAAATCACTTTCACTGACCTTTCCCTGGACTGTTCCCTGCTGGTGGAATGACCGGCGCAACTCAACACATTTTCAAGAAACCGCTAAAGATCCATCTTTTCATAAACACTTGACCCAATAATACTAAATCTTTGTTTTAATAAAAAAAAATAAAAAAATTGTGCACTGTGCTACACTAACTGGGACTTGTCACTGCACTTGTTGCTTCTATTGTTCTCTTAATGTTAAGTCACTTTGGATAAAATGTAATTGTAAATGTTTAAAATAAGTTATATTAGAGTATAAAGGTATACAGCAATTGTCTTTTAATGTGGATATTTTTACATGTTCTAAATAATATACTAAGCTTGTATTTCCAATCATTCACGTATCTTGATGTGCAGTGTTTGTTTAATGAGTAATACTGTAAATGTGCAGGTATGCCGTGCTTGTACGTTTAGTTAATTTAACAGAAATTGACAACATTTGCTATTATTAAGTACTTAATTAGAGATTGGTCAAAGTTGTGAAACTGGACCTGCAAAAATTAAAACTGTAAATATACAAATTTTGTATTTGAATTTATGTACTAATTGCATTTTTATACATAACTTCATAGTTATTTTACACAGAAAAACTATATATTAAAAGATAATTACTGTAGATAGACAGAGCATTATAATAAAATAACTTTATAAAAGGTATGCCTAGGTAGCATAGGTTACTATGATACCCTAACTGACAAAATTGCCTAAAATAAGGCAAAAGGACAATCCAGTGGTGATTTAAGAGGAATCGTAACACATCCGGCACAGCTCCGGTAGGCGGAATCGTTTCACGCACCCGTTACGCATCTGTAACGGGATGATCAGGCGGTGCTGGATCGGCGCTGATACATATCCGCAACAACCCCTAAAAACAGACCAGAAACGGCTTCGGCCCGATGTGCGTTTGGACTCAGGAACGAGTCCGTGAGGCGGATGCGGGCCAGACCCGGCTCTATCGTTTTGCGGTTGCGGCCCTGTTCCGTTACAGCGTCCAGTGGCTATCTGGGGAGTGAACTCCGCGACGCACCAGACATCACTCACTGAAAACCTCAGCTCACAAGCGGCCGTCTCTCCCCTTCATACGGTAATACTAATCCAAACAATCACTCCCACAGCTTCAAACCTTCGGATGACGCGCCCTCTCTCAGGTACGAACCCACATTTATATCCTCCTTGCCTCCGCCGTTAATTGAAAAGCGCCTCCCCATACACGCAAAGTGAAAGTAAAAAATAAAAGTAAAAAAAACGAAGATGTGGCGTAAAGCTCCTTTTTTTTTAATCGCCACAAGCTACCAAATGAAAAGCCAGAGACTTTCACCACAGGTCTGTAATTTTATTGGTGAAAAAAAAGTTTTCTTCAAAGGGTCTACCATTTTCCCCTCAGTTTACACTGTTCTCCCCTCACTTTGTCGATTTAAGCCTGGGTAAACCTTGGTATCAATATTTCTGCTGTTCAGAGAGTCCATCTTGCCAAAAGAGTAGCTTTTGCCTAGCTTAGATTACATATAAATGAAGTCCAATCCTGAACCAATTAAAAGGCCCTTGCAGGCATCTCACATTCATTCCAGCGATAAAACCAAAACCCATCTAGCTTCTAGTGGAGAAATTATAATTAAGTACTTCAGATTCAGAGAGACACAGCTAAAAGTTGTAGGTTTGCTGACATGGCTCATATCCCCATAAATTCCTTGTGGCAATGCATATTTCCTCACCTGAGATATTGGTGGTGATTTCAGTTAGGGCGGTCTGGCCAAATCCCTTAGCGGTGCGGGCACGAACAGACACCAGGTATGTGGTGCCAGGGTGAAGACCGGAGAACATGTGATATGTCTCGTTCTTTAGTTTGGAGACAGTGCGCCGTGGGCCAGGAACGTTGATGCTGGGATCGGACGATTCGATGCTCTGGTAGCTTATCTAAAAACCAATAACAGACAGTGAATTCAGTGGAAATTATGTAATACCTTATGGTGGAGGAACAGTGTTGATGAATCCCTGTGTTGCAGTCTTATAGTTTGACTGCAGATACTACTGTATGCTTCACTTGATCCACAGCAAAACCAATTCTCTTTCCTTATTTTCTTTTTTGAAAGCACACTTTAAGCTACAAAGATTGTTTCATGCAAGAAACTGTTGTCAATATAACAAAATTGGTAGCATTCATGGAATGTTAAGGGTATGGAGGTATAAAGCAAGTAATTTCAAGCCCTAAACATCTATGTGCATTCAGACATAATATTTCTAGACTCATTTACTCCCCAGTGAGATCTTGCTGCTCCATTTTCTTTCATGCAAGAGGACTCACAATGTATAAACCATTTAATATATTTCATATAAAATGCAACACAGCAGGTATGTTTTCATCCAGAGTTTCCAATTGAGTCAAGAAATTATTTTGGTAAATTCATATGGTCCTAATGACAATGATTCAAAGAATAATCTGTTTCTAACCCTGTCCCCAGTGTATGGTGACATACTGTAATAATGAGAAGACATTTTAACTTCAGTAGACCCACAACTAGATCTATCCTACCTATCTCATTAAAAGTAAAACAAACAAAATAATAATAATAATAATAATAATAACCATTCAGTTCTAGTCTGATTTGATATTTGCAGAGATACATATATTCTTGAATAGATTATGTCTTTATGTCTGATATTTTGTATTGTTCCATGGTAGTCATCACACAGGGTCATCTTTTTTTTTTTCAATTAAATCAATTCATATTTGATGGGAGGCTTTCAAAGCTTATCTAAAAGGACTAATGGTTACACAAGCAAGATACTTAAATTCTACAATGACATGTCTGATTTTTTTTTTTTTTTAAAGATACATACATTGAAAAAATATGAATGGAAATGTACTTTTTTAGTCTACTTAAATATTTATGTCTCAGCTGTAGAAGCCAAAATGAAACAGACCTGGATGGCATCTATATATAGATATCTATACAAACTTTAAGGTGTAATTGTTACGAACTGCTCTGAGACACGAGGGTAGAGGATCCAAATGCAGCTTTTATTAAAGGGGTTATCCAGAATCATAATCCAACAAGCAGATGGTCAAGCACAGGAAGACAGTCCAAACAAACAAACAAACAAAACAAAACAAAACAAAACAAAACAGGCAGGGGTCAGAGACACAAGAGTAATCCACGGGACAGGCAAGAAATCCAAAAAAACCGAGACAAGAAAACCAGGGAAACCGCTCAGAAGTGCAGTGCAACAACATTCAAAACTTCGCAGTGAGTGATGGGGTGAACCAGGCTATATGGGGTGAACTAAACAAGATAATGAGTTACAGGTGAATGTGATAATGAGTGCTGATGAGTCCAGGCAGAGAATGATGGGAGATGTAGTCTGTGAGTGAACAAGATAGTCTGGTGTGGAGTGCCCTCTGGTGGCTTTCAAGGGCACTCCAGCTGGTGACCGTTACAGTAATGAAACCCCCATATTTTAGCACTAGTCAGTCACACCTCAGATTTGAAATTAGTCTTCATTACAAGCTGTTTGAAGAATCTGTTGAAACTGCTCCACTACCGCCCTCACTTTAAAATTAATGTTATAATAGTATTCCAAAGTCGGAGGAGCCACCTAAAAGAGTGATTCATTTATCTTGCTTAATTAGTGAAACAAATATTGCAAAAAGTACTCGCACGAAAGCTTGAAAAATGTTTACCCTCTCTAGGTACCTTCACTTTAATGCAGAAGTGTTCGACAGAATTTAAAACAACTACCTTGAAGTGTTAGCCTAACTGAATAACAGAGAAACTTCATCATCCCTCTCAATATCCATCAACTTTATACAAATTATATGCTCCATTTTGCAACTACCTTTTATTAAAATGCTAATGCAGCATATCAACCACTGAAAAATGGTTACCAAATTCATCAACATAATTTAGCCCATCAACAACAACTATTAGCACAGTGAACATAGAGCTACACACGTCACTCCCAAAAGAGTGTTGAGTGTAAGCAGAAGTTTACATGTGTATAAGCTGACAGCTGAGGTAATTGAAGTGGGCTGAAGCAGTGAAATATTACCAGACTAAAGCACTTAAACACAATTGCCCCATCCGACAGTCTCTGCAAGGCAAAGAAGCAATTATGTTTGTTCCTCGACTAATTGAAGCCTGGAGAATGAACTGCAACATGATTAGCATAAGAACACCTAGACTCTGTGAAGGATGGAGAGAGTTTACACACACTAATGGCTCTCTGACTGGGAGGGAGAGTGAGGGATAAAAACAAACCCTGCAAGACACAAAAGAGAAAATGGATCGCACTCCTATATAAACCAACACGATCTCATGAAATTTTGTATGCATTTGTACATAAAATGTATTGATTTATAAATATCTTGCATCTCTATAGCTGTAAATATGTAAATGTTTACGTTTTAGATGTTGCCAATATGTCCATCTTGCACGTTTCAGCATCTATCCAAACGTACAAAAAAGTTTATTTTTGTCCCTGTAAATGTTACATACTTATGCCTACGTATAAACAATGAGACCAGGCTGCTGAAACAGTTAGACAGTCCCCTGAACGAATCTTTATCTTGCAGAGTAAATACAGCTTGCATTAGCTATACTACAATGTTCCTCACCCCACAGTATCAAAGGCAGCATAAACTGTGATGTCGTCATTATAATAGGACTTCCAATACACCGTACATTTTTTCACAACATTGCTTCAATATATGATCCTTATATTAATCAGTTTAATGACTGATGAAGAAAGTATTTAAATAAGTAATTTAAATAAGCAACATTTCACTTAACACTTACTTAAAGTGTTAGTTCACCCAAAAATAAAAAAAAATGTCATCATTTACTCATGCTTATGTTGTGTCAAACCTGTATGAGCTGCTTTCTTCTGTTGAACTAAAAGGAAGATATTTTAAAGGATAGCCATTGTTAGCCAGTTAACGGTAGCCATTGACTTCCATAATAGGAACAAAAAAAACTACGGAAGTCAATGGTACCGTCAACTGGCTGGTTACCAACATTCTTCAAAATATATGTTGTGTTCAAAAGAAGAAAGAAACTTTTGAAAAAAGAATTTTCATTTTTGGGTGAACTAACCCTTTAATGGACACACATTAGAAAAGACCATAAAGGTATTTTCACATATGTAAAATAAGTGTGCTTAATTGTATTCGAGTGCTTGTAAAATATGAAAATAATATTAATAATAATAATAATAATAATAATACAGTATTATAACTGCACTTTTCCGATTTGAAGTACATTGCAAGTACTTAATGTAGATAATATAATATATTACTTGTAATAAACTTTAAAGGGTTAGTTCACCCAAAAATTAAAATTATCCCATAATTTACTCACCCTCAATCCATCCTAGGTGTTTATGACTTACTTCTTTCAGCCAAACACAATCGGATTTATATTTAAAAAAAAAAAAAAAATATATATATATATATATATATATAATAATTTGCATCCATCCATCATAAAAGTAATCCATACAGCTCCAGGGTGTTAATAAAGGCCTTCTGAAGTGAAGCAATGCTTTTTTGTAAGACAAATATCCGTATTTATGATTTTATGAAGTATAATTACTGGCTTCCGGTAAAGTCCATATGCGAGTCGAGATCCGGCCAAAGAGTAACCTCTGACACGATGTTTGACCATTCACTCCCATTTTAAGGCTTAGAAGAGTCAGGATATTTTTAATATAACTCTGTTTGTGTGTGTCTGAAAGAAGAAAGTCATATACACCTTGGATGGCTTGAGGGTGAGCAAATTATGGGATCATATTCATTTTTGGATGAACTATCCCTTTAAGGGACTACAAGAGACTACGCATTCATTTAAACTCTAATACATTTTCATTTAATTGCCATTAACATGCAATTAAGTGTCTCAAAACATTATATTTAGTTCACACTATATCTTTAAAATATGCTAGTATGTTTATATATATATAAGAGTTCAGATGCAAAAGCCTCTAAGTGCCATCTGAAATTTTCTTCTAGAATGATCATTTTTATCAAGCTCGTATATTTAAGTTCAATAATTTCACTTAAATGGCAATGAAAATTACCTATTAGTTTTCATTTAAGTGAAATTACCGAACTTAAATATACAAGCTTGATAAAAATGATCATTCTAGAAGAAAATTTCAGATGGCACTTAGAGGCTTTTGCATCTGAACTCTTCATATATATATATATATATATATATATATATATGTATATATATATATATGTATATATATATATGCTTAAAGTGTACTTTTTTTACAAGGGTAGTAAAGGGTAAATTGATATGTTTTCTCTTTTTTCCATTAAAACATTTTTTTTTCTGTTGTACAAATGTCACCTCAGATGCAGTTTAAAGGCTAAATATTAGTTTGATATACGCTGGGTTATTATAAAAACTATTTAGCTTGAACTCATTTACAGCCTGACACACTTTTGTTAATTGCTACTTACTAAGTCTAATTTTAGAATACATGTTTCCATTTACAATGCTTTTTTAAATAACACATTACCTCATACTGTGTGATCAGACCATTGGGCTCCAAAGGCTCCTCCCACTTCAGAAAGATCATATCATCCAATGGGGTGAAGGTTAAAGACTCTGGTGCAATTCCTCCTGGGACTGCAGGAAAAGAAAGAAAACAATCAGATCAGACGGTCAGATCCATCTTACTAAACACGAGTTGTTAAAAATGGTTGAGATGGAACAGGTGGAGATGCTATAGACTAGAGGGGAGGAAACTTTATAAGGACAAATTGATGTTCTAGAAACCCACAGATCCATCTCATATCTGAGCGCAGCGGTAGAGGGCACAACATGCGATTTGTTGTCTTCTTTACCAACACACGGTGTGGAATAATATAGGGCGAGAGAGAGAGAGAGAGAGAGAGAGAAAGAGAGAGAGAGAGAGAGAGAGAGATGCTATGTTTGAGAGCGAGAAAGGGATCTAACTTTCATCCAGGCCAAAGACATTCACCATGGCTACAGGCTGAAATCATCTCATTAGGGCTCAGTGAGTATGAGAGTTGGGGAAACTTATGTAATACTGAGTGTTATGAGCTATAGGAAGTCTGGCTTACAGGAGGCTATTTAAATGCTGAGTCTTGGGCAGTGTTGAGGAAAGTTAAGGGAAAATGATTTCCTTATGCAAACAGCTAGTGCAGAATTGTTTCCCTTTAAAAAAAAAAAAAATGTAGATGCAAACAGCAATTATGGGCCCAGCCTATAATCAAATTGTTTGTTCTGTGGTACACAGCGATTGTGATTTCTTCACAAATACATCAATACCGTTAATTTGGGGGGAAAAAAGTGTAATTGTCACAGTTCTGTCACCTTTGTCTGGGTTTTCTCTTGGTTTAGTGACAGAGCTGTGACACTCCCGGTTTGTCATGTGTTTGTGTTAGTCTGGTCTGTTGTGAGCACATGGCTGTAATGTTATTTCCTTGTGCCATGTGCTCTCCTGTCTATTGTCTAGCCCCTCCCATCTTGTTATCTGATTATTGGTTAATTTGTCCCACCTGTCTTTCTTGTTACCCTCCTTTGTTTGTTCCCCTATTTAGCCTCCCTGTGTTTGTAGTCCTGTGCTGGTTCGTTTGTCCAAGTTACCTGTTCCTGGTGTTTCCTTCCCGCTTGCTTTTTGAGTTTTGTACCTTGTCTGCAAGTTACTAATAAATTTCCTCTGCATTTGAATCCTTGTCTCACGTTCAACTATTCCGTGACAGTAATATGCCACAAAGCTTCTATGCTTCCTTTGCCCCGTAAAGACTTTTTTCCCACATGGTGTACACGAAATGGCTCACAGACAAACAAAATGCATGATATGATTGCAATTAAGGACAGATTGTCTATTTATTTTCCTCTTTTCCACAGAATTACTACACTGCTAATGGAACCATATAGACTGGGTAAACCCAGCCTGATCTGCCGGCAATTTGATTTCGCGCTGCAGCTCAGGCTGGAAACCTGTACATTTATCTCTGCTGCTTCCTTTACAAATTTGCGGGAACCAATCACAAACTGGTAGTATCCACCTGGCGCGCTATTGGCAGGTTTAATCCAATCCAATTCCAGAGCCGTTACGGCTCTGTCCAATTCCTTTTAACCTCTCGACGATTCTCAAAGGCTTCTTTTTAGCAAATAACTCGCTCGAGTGGGTGTAAATACCACTAACTTTCATGTTTTTTTTTTTGCATAACCTGCAAAAGTCGCTCGATTCCATGCTGCTTCTGCAAACCGCTGATCAACACGTTTGGCTACACATTTCCTGCCTGGAGTTTTCGCATCACTCTGCAAAGTACGTCACCCGGATCGTTGGTCTGATTGGTTGAAGGATTATCCAATTGCGTACAGAGTCTTTTGAACTATGCCCGTTGAGCACGCCTCTTGTGCTGTAGAAAATACAGAGCAGACTCCACAGACCAATGTTCAGTCTTAAAAGATTGAGCTTGGTCAGGTGATAGCCAGACTAGGAACCATAAGAATCATTAAGTAGAATTGTAAGAATAAGGTTTGTGCCAGCTAAAAATAAGCTCACACAATTTACATATGAACACGACAGGTGACAATGAAAAAACACAAGGAGAGCAGCAGCTTTCGTTTCGACAGCCGCAAGACTATGCCGGACGTGGTGGGGGTGTGTTAGAAATCAAGAATAGTGAGAAAACTGGCACGTAACCTGGTAAATAGAAACTCTCATGATGAGGAATACTTCAAGGAAACAGGGTTTAATAACAAATACTCCGAAAAAGTTTTAACGCAGGGGAAAACACATTTACATTGACGAGAACCGACCATAAACTGAAAGAGAAATAAATACACAGGGAACTTAACGACAGACAGCTGAAAGTAATCTGTAACCAAGGATTACGTCCCACCCCCTATGCTATAAATACCACCTGCCCAAACCGACCATTGACATGTCATGGAGCAATATGGGTTGGAGATGTGTGTTGCTTAAACGCTCAAGTTTTAATCCGTTTTCCAACTGTACGTTGGTTAAGAATGAAATGGCTAGAATTTATTCACACCTCCAACGTTACTATTGAATATTGAAATGGATCATCAGCGCTCGGATTCGCTTCCATGGTGCTGTCAAGTACGAATTCGCTCCGTGCACAATATGGCGACCGTTGACGTTCGACTTGAGTGTGTGGGCTAGTACTTCTGGTGAAAACTTCCAGTGATCTGACAGCGAGAGCGGGAGACAGCGAGAGCGAGAGACAACAGCGACCAAGTTCTATTTCCAGAGAGATAATTTTTCTCAATGAGTGTTTTTAGGATTCAAGAGATACGACTTGCCTTTCAGAGGGTGACAGCCTCAGCACTTCATTGTTGTGTGCCGTTATGTACCGTTTCGTCACGTTACAACAGAGAAGTCAGCTTTCATGCATTCCCTGTTGACGCTGCGGTACGGGCTTATGCAAACAACTCTAATCGTAGTTGTATCATATTTACAGTAGGCATAATTGTCATTGCATACTGTATGCATATGCAGCATGAGTATGCAGAAGATAATCTTCTGTTCGTGAACAGTTGTATTTCATTCATTAATCTGACTATGCATCCGTGCATTTAATTGCCATTGGCTCGTGTGATAGTGATATAGATCTTAGTAGTATTTTAAGTGATATAATTGATTCTATAAACAACTTTAAGAGATCATTTTCGTCTTTCTCCGGCTCCCTGCACCAGGCGTAAAGCGAAACCAGAAGTGTCTACCCGCACACTCGCTGATCGGAAATTCAACATGGCGGCCACGTGCAACTAGCCTATTGCAGTCTCTGAGGTAAGCTAAACGCTATTGGCTATTTGAAAAGGGGGAGGAGCCATTCAAGGTGTCCTTGGCTTCATAGAACATCATAGACTGCTGATGCTGCACGTCATGTGGTGAGATAGGGTAAACACTGACTAGTAGTAAAAATGAGTAGTCGTCCAAAATATTTCGGAATCTAACCAAAAATCTTCACATTCCATGCATTTCCCATCTATACAGATGCTTGAACAGGCTGAAAAGCAGCAGAGAGTTTTTATATCCCTACTTATCATTTCTCATTAACTCTCTCTGTCTCTTTCTGCAAGCATGCTGACTACCAGTAATTTAACATTACTTGCAGAATTAATTCATTCATTAACTTCAGTTCATGTTGTTTCCAATTAACCAAACACATCAAACACAAACAAGCTCTATCAGTGTACAAAATATATAAATAAACCAACAGAAAATGATAAATGGAGAGCATTCATTATGAGCCGTGTTCATTTTCAGATGGCAAAGGTTTTCACTTGACCTCTGAGAGTTTCATCTTGAAGCATTTGCATGAGAATGCACCTCCAGCAAAAATGCGCTGCCTGACACACAATGTAAATAAAAATGCAAAAATAAGCAAAAATCTTTATTTCATTTTGCTGGTGGCCTTTTCTTATACATTTTTCATATACTTCCATTTAAAAGTATGATCTTCCATTTAATTATGCTGAAGCGTGGTATTCTGTGAGTCAATATTTGTGTTGTTGCTATAATTGGGCTTTGAGCACTGCGGGCAAACTGGGCCCTGGTGCGGTCGCCACATCATAATTGCTCAGATAAATACATGCCTTTGCAAAGATGGATGCGTTATGGCTACTGACCCGTGCAAAAAAAAAAAAAAAAAAAAAAAAAAAAACACTAATCAAACTCAGAAAGTTTATGAACAACATGGAGATAAGAGGTATAATGATGTGATTCTTCATCGGAAGCCTAAAATACTTGATTACATCAAGCTGTTTTGGAGTTTGTTCTAAAGAAAACTGTTCTTCAACACTAATGAATAAAATGCTTTATGAGTTTACAAAACAGTCCTTGAAGTGAAAATGATGGTGCTTTCAATCAAGACAATATTGTCTTACTGAAACATTTATGAATGTAGCTGTGCAAGGTCTGTTCATTTAGTGCTTGATTTTATCGTGTTAATGTTCCTCTGCATGCTAAAATGTCTGAATTATTGATTATGTAACTTAAATTACACAAAAACCTTACTAAATCAAGCATTAAATCAGAGGTCACAATGTTTTGGAAAGATGAACTGACACACTCAGAAGAGAAGTGATATCTAAAGTGTGAATATGGACAAAGAGTCGTGATGCTTTAATGGAACGGTGCATGTTTGAATCTTGTCCTAATATCTCTTTTCCCAATATTAACCAGTCATTAATGTTTGAATCAAATGGAAGTTGCAAAGATGAGTGAAACCAACCCATTCTCATTCCCGAGGCATTTGAAGAATTGTCAAATGCCTTTAGTGTTATGGTGTTGCTTTAATGATAGACTAAGAACTCTCTTGCTTTCAATGAGAAACCTTTGGTGTCAATACCAAGACATGAAAGGAATGGGAATTTTGTCATTGTGAAATTATATATTGGGGTGTTAGTCATTATGACATATATGTTGGGTTATGACTGTCAATTTAAACAGCCACAACAATTTTTTTTTAGATTAAACTACATTTTACCCAACCCCCACCCCTAAACCTAATCATTTGTCAATGAGTAAAACAATTTAAAACACATGATACAACGGGTAGATGCAACTACAGCCAAAGCTTACAAATATTCCAAGTATTCCAAGGCCAAACGATTGCTTAAAGTGTGAGGACCTCCATTCACCGTAACATTTAAACCACAAACACATTCAAAAATTGCCCTCAAATTGAAGAAATATTACGCTAACTTTGATTGTGAAATACTAGTGGCTTTCATGTGTGTTTTAACTGTTTGCATCATGCTAAAGTTCAGAAAAGATATGGCAGCGGGATCATTTTCTGCCATTAAATACCTAAAGTTTCACTCTGTTCCTCACATAAATTTATTATATGGCTTTAGAAGACTTTAAAGAGTAATTTTTGAAGAGTAATTATCTGCTTGTTACATATTTTATATAATTTAGAAGTTTAAGGTAGGGGTGGGGTTAAATTTTGAAAAATATCTATGAAAGTATACTGTATAATATTAGGAGTGTGACGAGATTGCAATATTAAAACATAACGATATTTCTCGTTGAGGTGAAAACTGTCTCGCAATATCAACATGGCATAGTTGAGTTTGTTTCTTTTACTGCATATAATTCATACTCAGAAAGTAAAACTGAAGTGACAGTTATTACAAGATGATTAGTTTATGCCTGTCACGATTCCTTGATACAATCTGAGTGCTAGATTAAAAAACAAAAAAAAACAAAAAAAAAAACATCAATTGCAATTTCCCTGTGTCGACTAACTGGCAAAATACTGAAAGTGGTGCATTCTGTTGATGAAAATCAATTAACTGCATTATTAGACTGTTTTCCAAGGGTGCACAATATATTAAAACAATAAAGCATAGTGCAAGTGTGAAATCACAAATGCAGAGCAAGCATTTCTATCTTAAAGATGTTGCCAAATATTAAAGATTAAGAGGACATTTTGAATTAAATGTTGTTTGGCCAATACTAAACAAGGATTTGATCATGGTGTAAAGTGTAACAACAACAATCACCAGGCCGTTATAATACATAATGTAAGTTGATTGTTTATATTATGTATATTACATTATGCATTTTAATAGTGTTGTTCAATAAAACCATGATTACTTGCTTTTGATACTTTATTTACCAATTATTAATGACTCATTGTTATTATATGTATTTCAAGTCATTTTAAAGGCTTTTGTTCATTTAGGTCTATTTTTACTAACACGTTGTTTTGCATTTTGTGACTTTCAGCCGAATAAAATACTATTTATCCACTCATATATTTCCTCAATGAAGAATTCTTAAAATTAGTGTTTGTCAATATAGTAACTTTTGTTTCTTAATAATGACACGGAGGACATGCTTCATTTGCATCAGGCTTCAGAGAAAAAAAAAGTAGGGTGGGGCTTGATTTTGTTCAATGGTAATTGTTTGGATCGTTGGTAGGTTTGTTGTTGTTTGCTATTGCTATGATCTCATGTGAGTGACATGTTGCTGGATGGGAGGGATTATTTTCCTGCCCTCGTGCCAGTGCAAAATGTCATCAGAGAAGAGTAGGGAAGTTATTTTTATCATTTGTGTGCACAGATAATTTGTTTAAAATGAACACTTAATATTCCATAGATAAATATGAATTTTGATTTCATGGTATAAAAAAAAAAAAGATTTGTGGTTAACACATTATTATAAGTATAGTAATAAAGTACGTACAAACCATTAACAAACTATTAGTTTATAGTTTAGGCTATTATATAGTTATATAATAGTCTCTACATTGTTATATTGTTAGGTTATTTTCTGATGTCCTGTGACCTAGTCTAAAGTGAGAACTATTTACGGTAAATGAGTTGTTAACAAAAAAACAAAAAAACATTATCTGATTCTTTACATCAGCTAATTAATAATTTTGTTTATTTACAGTGATAATAAATGAAGAACTGAATATTTGTATATAGACGGTTAATATAGTAACAATGTAGAGACTATGATATATTAACTATGAATTAACTATAAACTAATAGTTTGCAAATAATTTGTAAGTACTTTATTATTGTATAGAGAGCCTAAGTCCCGCCCCTCCGCTTCCGGCTCATGAGACCTTATTTCTGAAAAAATATGTATGGAAGTCAATGGCGAGAGATAACTTATCTTTTTATTCCATCTGAACTGTGCCCTGAACTACACATATGATGTTTGTCAATTTAAAAGGTAATTATGAAAGTCAAGAAAGTCGCAGTTTGTCATAAAACAAAAGAGTAATGTTTAGTTTTATGTGAAAATCGCTCAATGAACTACATCTCTCGTCTCGCACTATGTACGTCACAAGATCCGTTGCTCGTATGTGTGTATTCTGGCTCAAAACACTCAGGCATGACGGCTTTACGTTACGATTATAATGTAAGACTATAGAAAAAACGACAGACGTTAGCTTCAGTAAAGTTAGCTTCATTCATTGAGAGAAAAGGTATGACGTCGCATGTGCGCCTCTGGGTTTGTAGTCTTTGTAATTACGTATTTTCACAGTCTTATACCTCAGCAGTTTTACATCAAGCTGCGACTTTCTTGACTTTAAAATGTATCTTTTAAATTGACAAACATCATATGTGTAAATCAGGGCACAATTCAAACGAGATCAAAATATTTGTTGTCTCTCGCCATTGACTACCATACAATATTTTTCCGAAATAAGGTCCCATGGTGGTCGACCGGAAGGGGAGGGACTTAGGCTCTCTATATGTAACCGGATTAGGTGATTGACGGCAGTGTTAGCCTATCAGTAAGTAGTATCTTCTATTTAAAGACTGATACTGTTACCTGGGATGCGTCACGTCCGATTTCCCCGTTTGTTTTGCTCGTGTTGACGGTGGTTGTAGGTAAGCGTGCTATGTTTGAATGGTTGATAATTTTGGGAATTGTTGGTATGCATAACCTGAAATCGTTGGATGCTTTGGTGCTGGTGCCCTTTCCGTACTGCTTGGTGGATTTGATGACTGTTCGCCTCTCAGGTATGTTTATTGTTAAGAGCTCGTTCTATAGGGCTGGTATTGGTTGTGTGGGCTTAACATTTCTTTTCGCATATTAAATAGGCATGATTCCCTGTATCCCATTGTGTTATCGGTGGGTATGACTGTAACCAATCCGTGTCTATAAAGCGTGCTATCTGGCGTGATATCCTGATGGTAAGTGTTTAAACGTACCTATAATTGGGAGTGGGGATAGTATTATGATTAGTAACATCTTTTTTTGTGTTCGCTATAGGATTCTCCCTATTGTTCTATGCCGTGATTGTTTGCTGCTGTCTTCGCGCTGTTAAAGTGCTGCGGTCTATACAGCCGCGCCGACGCGATCATCACCATAAATAAAAGGAGACTGCTCGTTTGGTTCATATTTCTGGCTTGTGTCTGGGAGAACTGTTTAGCTCCTTCCGTTTGTAGGGGAGCTAAGCTGCCCTCTTTTTCTTTGATTTAAACTTTTTTTTTTTGTGTGTGTGTGTGTGTTTTCTATTACTTCTAATTCTGTGGAAGTACAGTTTGTTTGGTTGAATTGATTTGCTTTTTCTTTTCTTTCATCTTTATTATTGTAAAACCAATTAACTGCTTATGGCTTGGGATGCATGTGATCAACCATCTATTAGTGTAACTCTATTTTGTGTGTGATCATCTACTGAATTCAAGTTGTTTTGTAGTAATCTCAGGTGACCAACTATTTGATTCTTTTGTTTTTTTTCTGTTTATGTCTGTTTGTTGTCTGTTTGTATGTCTGTTTGACATTCATTGCTGTGAGGACTGGCTTCATTAGTGATGTCCACATTATCATTTCTGTGTTCATTTCTATAGTATCTTATTCTTTTTATTTGTTTATTCGAGGGAACCGAACCTGTGTGTTTTGCTCAATGTTTGAGTATTTTCCCTGGGGTTAACTCCTAGGGTGGCGTAGTCAGACTTTCTTATTAGTAAACAACTTGGGCTTGTGTCTCAAATTGCACCGCCCCGCCACATATACCTATTATAAAGTATTACTAAATTTGGATTTCATGGTTACAGGAAAAAAAAAAAGACAAAAAAAGATTCAGTACTCACTATCTTCCTCCGTCTGAAAGGTCACTTCTCGGCTCTCTTTCTTGCCCTCTGGATTGGCCAGAGCCAGCCTCACATGAACGGCATGGAACGGTGGTAAATCCCGCAGTGTGAAGCGGGAGGTGTTCCCCTCCACCGACAGACACTCCCTCACCGTGGCGTTATTTCCGCCAGCTCCGCCCCCAGTAGCAGTGGAGTAGCGGTAGCACAGCGACAGGGAGTACGTATGACACCGCGTCAGGTTGTATCCCACCGGCTCCCACTGCAGGAGCAGCTGACGGGACTGAATCTCTGAAGCCGTCAAACCTTTGAGGGGACGCATGGGCTCTGGATGAGACAAAAGAGGAACTGAATTATGTACACAATTATGTACATTTCACATTTTCACTCGAATTTGAGTTTGTTGTTACATGTTGCTAAGCTAATGACACGCTTACTCTAAAGCTATAAAACAAACGTAACATATTATCTTTATGAACTACACCAAACAGAAAGGTTTTAAATACCTTTCAGTATTGAATGAAAAAATGTGTTTTCAATATAATCATAGTTTTTCCTGCCTTATCCAACATCTTGGATTATTTATTTATTTTCACTGTGCTTGTCACAGTGCATTATGAGATTGCCTTCTCCAAGAAGAACATTAGAAAACGTGCTGTACAGTTCTGAAAATGGGTCAATGACATGGCGTGTCAATTCTGGTGTCCAAAGCAAAATCATAATATAAAAATTGTATACAATTTTAAAAGCACTTCATTAAGTGACTCAACTTCCCCCTCTTTAATTACTCATGTGAGAATTCATTGTAAATAATTAATTTTTAAGGAACTATTGAGCTCAAAAGTCCCAAAATGTCATTCCGGGTAACTGTCCCGGCTTAAAATCTGAATACAAAAATGTAAAAAATATAAATAAAAGTATTTAAAATCTACTTGGGCATAACTGTGTTGATGTTTTCAAAGATACCTATAGTGATAATACTAAGCTTATTTACATTTTTATGACAGAAAGACTTTTGTCTCCAAATTGTGATTTCTCTAATGTCATTCCTGGATAACAGATATCAATGGCCATTTTGAACTATAATGCATTTTGGTATGTCATGTGACATAATATTGTATCAAAAAGAAGACCCTGAAGGAGCAGCAGAACATATGCAAAGGTCAGGAAGCGTCTCTTAAAATGTTGATATTTTGACCTTTTTGGTCACTGGTGCACTTTGTAGCAATATCATGTGTCCTTTTGGATAACACACATTTATAATGTTTTTATATTAAAAAACGATCTATTTGATCTAAAAGATTACCTTAAGTGATGATAGCTAAGTTGTAGTTTTCCTTAGGTGGTTAAGTTAGTGCCTGATTATAAAGAAAAAAATATTTGTTTTGTCATTCCTGGATAACATGTCATTATTGGATAACAAAAAAACAAAACAAAAAAACCCTCTGTTATAGCCAGGACATGTCATCCGTTATCCAGAATGACATATGCATAACAATCTACCCTTGTGAAAAAGAAGTGTACTTAATTGTATTGAAAGCGTACTTTTTGTGTGCTTAAAATAATAAAAGTATACTTTTTAAAAAGTGCACTTGCAGATAATATAATATAATTAAAATTAAAGACCACTTAAGTGTACTTAAATGGAATACACTTTAATGACAATACCTCTTAACACACTTAAGTGCACTTTTTACAAATGCACTTTGTAATAATATCTAATTAAGCTTAACTTAAAGTAAGTACACTTTCATGACAATATTTATAAATACACTTAAGTGTACTTTTTAAAAATGCACTTTGTAATAATGTCTAATTAAGTTTTACTTGAAGAAAGTACACTTTCTTCACAATATTTCTAAACACACTTAAGTGTACTTTTTAAAAATGCACTTTGTAATAATGTCTAATTAAGTTTTACTTGAAGAAAGTACACTTTCTTCACAATATTTCTAAACACACTTAAGTGTACTTTTTAAAAATGCACTTTTTAATCATATCTAATTAAGTTTTACTTATGGAAAGTGCACTTTCATCACAATATTTCTAAACACACTTAAGTGTACTTTTTAAAAATGCACATTTATTATAATAATGTCTAATTAATTTTATTTAAAGAAAGTACACTTTCATGATAATATTTCTAAACACACTTAAGTGCATGTTTTAAAAAATGCACTCTTTAATAATGTCTACTTAAGTTTTACTTAAACATTTTAAATAATTATGATTTTATAGTGTTTTAAAGTTATTAAAGTTAAAGTTCTACGTTATTAAAGGAAATTTATTTTGATGTATTGACTAATATACTAAATAAAATAAGAACTTTAATGGAAAACATGGAAAATAATTTATTTTAATTACAACTCAGGTGTGTTGTCCAAAAATAATTTGTAAATGTATTTTAAATATGTTTAGTCTATAATACAGGGCTGCCAACTTTTGAGTTTAGCTTGGAGTGCAAATATTGCATCACAATAAGTGTAATTGTGATTGTCAAAACATTTGGTAACTAAATAGAATTTTATGAAGTTTAGTGACAACATGTTACAATGTTTACATTGTACAAGTACTGGTAGGATACAGTTTTTATTATTGCTTGACAAAAATTTAAAGATTTCAATTCCATTCTTGTGATTTGATTCCAATTTTGATTCAATATTGACTAATTTGGATACATGTTTATTTTAAATTTTATTAAAAAAAATAATCTCACCTAATGCTGTAAACAGAGGGCCCAATCTGCTGGTATTATTAAAGGTTAAAAATAACAAATTAAATTAAACATAATGCAGTTTTTGTTATAATAACAATTATTTAATGACATAAGTAAAAATATAATAAATATGTAATACAGTGCTCAGCAAAATCTCCTCTCTAGCTATTTTTTCTATTCAATTAACATGGTCATTAAATGGCTTTCCTGAGGTAAAGGTAACGTTATATGACATAATTGTTCTCCTGCTGTTATATTGACCTCTTTCCGTGGTTGAAAAACACTAATTGGTCGATATTATGTATACTTTCGGTAAGTTGTACTGCATCTTTAAATAAAAAAGTAACAGATGATCGGTTCACGTGCACTTGAACTGAGGCGCTCAGCGATCTGTCACGTCATATTTACAAGCGCCAAACGTATTTTTGTCTGAATTTCATAATAAAATTGACGGAATCTAAGAGCTGAGAATTAGTTTAATATTAAAAGTACCTCTTTGCTCCGCAATTTTTCTGTGCGTGAGAAAATGGATGTGTGGCGTGAGAGCGTGTGAAAAGTGTCAATTGCGTGAGTCTCACGCTCATTGCGTGAGAGTTGGCAGCCCTGATAATATATACTTGTGCATTAATGCACTTGAAATGTATTTTTCCAATACATTTGCTTGTACATTATAATCATATTGTTGACATTTTTGTCTGTTTTATACATAATATTTGGCAATAAAATGTAATTTTTGATAGTAATAGTAATGTGTTGTACTTTACAACTGTGAACAGAATACTTTCAATATCATGATGTTGTTCTTAGTCAATTAAACACATTTAATTGTAATCAGACTACACTACACTGAACAAAAATATTGATTTTTAGTTAGGTGAAAGAGTCAAGTTTTGTCAATTTAGGCTACAGAGTCTAACAACACAATGAGTTAGAACAACTTCAACTTAAACAGAAAAGCTGAAATAAATAACACTGTCTATGGAAATAACATTTAACCATGCATGAAATATACATTGACGGAAATATACGAACATGTTGTTTAATGCGCATGCGCCGGAAATACTACGTCATGATGACGCACTACTTCACTAGAGTTTGAAAAATGCGCTGTTAGGAGCTGTGTGCACCTGCGCCCTCACATCTGCTCTCTGCTAAGGATTTGGTGCGACGTGACACAGTGGCTCCTGTCTCATCAATTTTTCCTGTTATTTTGCAGGTATTATTGTTACAACAACTTAATAATATGCACACGAGATCTGTAATGCAAATGTATATGCCGCAGATATTTCGAGTAATGGCGTTCGGGGTTGTGAATATGTTGATATGCAGACTGTCCGCCATTTTGTGAACGCTGTAACTCGAGGTGATTGTGAAATGCGTTTAATTCGATTCAACTTGACTCCATTTACAAGGTTATAGTGTTCATTATGAATTTACTTTAAAATTGTGTTTGGTTTATTAAGTTATGTAGTATACATATAAAGATTGGATGCACTTTCTCAGGCAAATGTTTCAGACATGCATTCAGCTGATGTAATAACGTTATGTTATTTCCTGCCGCTGCAGAAAGAAAAATGAATGTTAAATATGTATGGTTTCCATATGTTTATAAGGATCTTATGCAGCATAACATGTTAAGTCAACATAATTGTTAAATGCATAAAATATTCCTTTGACTCATTTGATTAAGTTAGATGTAGAAGAGTCTGTACAAAATGTATTGCCAAGACAGCACACCTTGATTGATCAAGCTAAAACACTACTATCAAGTCACTAACTATCATTATAGCTTTGATGCTTTGAATCTTTTCCACCTGTGCATTTACATATGCCCCTATCACCGCATGTATTTTACAGGTAAAAATGAAGAAGGCTGCAGCATTGCTGTGGTAAATAGCCTACAGGAACATCCTTCATGAAGATAGCTATGTGCGGCAAGCTTAAAATTCAAGATTACCTTTCTCAATTTGCATGGGTCTTGGGTTTGCATGGGTCATTTATCTATATTTGTGTAATTGATAAGTTGTGTTTAATTCCCTGTAAAGTAGCAATACAAATGTTCTCTACTTTTAATCACTTTAAGCCCAGTGTCAATGAAGATGGTGTGGTCAGTGGAATCCTGGTGTTTGTGGGAATTAGAAGGAACCTTGCCCAGCACTACGATGTGACCGTGATGACTGAGGTAATTCATCAACAGTTAGCAGTCAAAAGTTTTCGTACGCTTTACAGAATAAACTACTTCATCAGGGTAGTACTAAATAAAAAGAGAACATATACATTTTTGTGATCTCTCTTATTGCTAAAATTAACATTTTGCAGATACTTCAAGGTGTATAAACTTTAAAGCACAACTGTATCTATCAATTTCATTCATCTGAGACAAATATAATAATGGACTGGGTCTGTTTTAAACAAATGTTTTCCTTTTTTTTCTTTTTTTTTTTTTTTCTCTCAAGGTATTTTTTCTGACTTTTCTGCCTCTTTGGAACATTTCCATTCACATTTACTCTGGAGAGCTTCTGGGACATTGACATAAACAGCACTTTCCAACAACTTAAGAAAAATTGGTGTCATGATTTTGGTTTTCTTGTTTTTGTGCCTTTTGGTTTTCTTAATTTTTTGTTTTGTTTTTAGACAAACTTATATTCACTGTAATGCTGGAGTAAGCATTTTGTCCTGTTTAATGTTGGTGCTATGTAAAGTGTGCTATGTGAATATTAGTTTATGTATTAGCCAACATGATCTGACAATTTTACAGTATTTATTAATCTTTGTTAATATTAGTTAATTAATATATAGTTTAAGTTAGTTAATACAATTTATAGTCATTGTTCATGTGAGTTCACAGTGCATTAACTAATTTTAATACACAACTTTTGAATATAATAATGCATTATTAAATGTTGAAATTAACATTAAATAAGACTAATAAATGCTTAAAGTATTATTCATTCTTAGTTCA
The DNA here is from genome assembly GCA_022828995.1 of Vimba vimba. Classification (NCBI taxonomy): domain Eukaryota; kingdom Metazoa; phylum Chordata; class Actinopteri; order Cypriniformes; family Leuciscidae; genus Vimba; species Vimba vimba. The sequence continues at coordinate 18,969,023 of CM040824.1, read as the reverse complement.
TGTTAACTGAAGTAGTTAACTAATAATATCTTTTTGTAAAGCATTACCCATTTGAATCTTAGTGTTGTACATGGAATGATACTTTTCTTCACATTTTGTTTGTATTAATTCATGGGTTGTGTGTTTGAGGTACTGCGTGTTTGCTTCTAAAATAGAGCGTGTACTGGTAATCCCAAGGTTATGGGGACCAAATTACCTCAAAAGTATAGTAATACCAGTAAATTACATACAAACAATCTTATAAATCCATACAGAATGATGTTTTCTGAAAATGTAAAAATGCTAAATGTTTTCTGTGATGGATAGGTTTAAGTACCTTTGTATGAGGGAGAAAATGATTGTGCATAATAAGCATCATTGTCCTCCAGACTCTTTATAAATGAGTTAAAGGGTAGTTCACTTTAAAATAATTTAAGAATTTATTTCTTCTGCTGAACACCAAGGAAGATATTTTAAAAAATGTCTGTAACCAAACAGTTAACTGGTCCCATTGACTTCCATAGTTTTTTTTTCCCTATTATGTAAGTTAATGGGACCAGTTAAATGGTTGGTTACTGACATTCTTCGAAATATCATCTTTTGTGTTCAGCAGAAGAAATAAATTCATACAGGTTTGAAACAACTTGAGGGCGAGTATGCCGAGATTTTCATTTTGAAGTGAACTATCCCTTTAAGGTGTTGTAACTGAAATGCATAGTGTTTCTTTGGGGTTTTTTTTGTGCATCAACAGAAAGGTTTTTATGTATTTATTTTAGAGATTTTGTCAGTAAATGTACGTAGAGGGTTTTAAATTGAGTTTGTGTTTGTAACTAGGTTAAGTTTTTTTTTAATTCAAATTTCAAACTATTTTTTAAATTACAAATGTATTTAATTATATAATACTGTACATGTATATTACATTAAAGTATATTTTAGTCCACATTAATTGCTTGTCAGTATATTTGGAAGTACACTTTTATCATATTTCAAAGTTTAAATAAAAATGTATTAAAGTCCCACTTAAGTTGTTCCAAAAAAGCATTCTTAATTTCAACTAATTGCATTTAATTTGAGCTTAATCTGTGATACATTTGAAATCAATTGCATGCAATACGTTTGTCGAAAACATTACACTTAATTCACATTTAAGTGTATTGTTAACTGACATTAAAGTATATTTTAGTTCACATGAATTGCTTGTCAGTTCATTAAACTACTCTTTAACTATATTTTAAATACACTTTAAGTACTCATTAAATATGTATTAAAAGTCCCATTTATGTTTACAAAAACCATTCAAAAGTTCAACTAATTGCATTTAATATGAACTTAATTTGTGATACATTTGAAATTAAATACAAATAAAATGCAATTAAGCGGTGAAAACATTACATTTAATTCACACTTAAGTGTATTGTTAACTGACATTAAAGTATATTTTAGTTCACATTAATTGCTTGTCAGTGCATTGAGAAGTGCACTTTAAATCAATTTTAAAGACTAGAAGCAATTATGAAAGTAAATATAAAGTTGTATTAAAGTCCCACTTAAGTTGTACCAAAAAATCACTCTTAATGACAACTTATTGCATTTTATTTCAACTTAATATGTGATATATTTCAAATCAATTATACTTAATGTGCATTCAGACTGGTGAAAATATTGCATTTGAGTTACACTTAAGTGTATACATTTAAAGTATATTATTTGTATAATAAGTACACTTTATAAAAGTACACTAAAGTGCTTTTTTTTCACAAGGGTAGTTTTTAATTAACATTTGTAAACTATTAGGCATAGTTATTATAGTTGTATTATTAACATTATTTACATAATTGTCTTTTTTTGCCATATTTTTTGCTGTCATTCATCTTGATTTCATATGATTCAATGAGTCACATGGGTCATTATCATTGAATTGAATTTTGTAATGTTAATGGTCAAATCATGAATACTGTAATCATATTTATTAATATATCAACATTTTATTAAAGCTTTAGTATAGCTTCTGGTGTTTTAAAGTCAATTCTGTCCTTCCAGATGCCTCTGTCTAATAAAGAGAGGCAGAGACGGTTCAGAGCCAGCATAAATGCAGATGAAGAAGCTAGGGCTGAGTATCGTCTAAAAAAGAGTGCATGCTATTATAGTGATGACTCAGTGGAATGATAATATGTCAGTAACAAGCAAACTTGAAATATTAATCGAAATAGGTTCACACTCATTTGCAATAAGCCTAAATATTTTAGCTGTATAATGTGTTGGACTATACCCTTTGCCAATGTTTATGAAGCATTATAATTTTACAGATTTGCTGTAAATTTTACAGATTTTTAAATCATTAAAAACTTGTCAGTGTCTCTTACTTTGTTTCAAGTTTGAGCGTTGGAAAGAAAATATGATACTGAGGATGGTTTTTATGGTAATCCTTAAAAATATTGCAGAATGTCCTTCTGTCTAACAGTATGTCATTCCAGCTAACAATAACACAGGCAATTAATTTAACCCATATTTGTGCGTTAAATTCCACAATTTTGTTTTTTGTTGAGTTAATGATAAAACAAGTTGTATTTACTTTATTGGAAAACATTTTTAAACATTTTCCAGCTTTTTTTTCTTTCTTTTTTTTTTGGTTCTGAATTTTGCAGCCAAAAAATGAGCCCATGTCTATTTGAAATCCCAAATTGATTATATTAATTGTGATTAAAATGTAGTTTTCCGAGCACTAACTGTTTGTTGAGCTCCAATTATGGATATCAGTACATTTGTATCAACAATGATAGAAATGTAATTAATTAAAAAAATGATTACATTACCCAGGAATGACATTTTCATGGGGAAAAGGTCTGATTCACCAAAAAAAATGGTTAATTACATTCTTGAAATATGTACGTCATTGCATTACATACACAACACACTAATAAGTATAGAAAGTCCTAAAATTTGAATTTTTCACCAGTTTATTTATTTATTTATTTTACATTTTAAATCCTTATCCGTCATTCACCCAAATACCTTGTTCTTAATAATAAAATAATATATATTTTTGCAAGATCCTTTTGTGCAATGTAAATGTAATAAAGCGACAGATCTTTTTCATCCTTATTGTGACGTACAATCGTACATCCAATTGTAACGGATTGTCGAGAAAGGAAAAATTAAACTTGGTTCTATTTTTCAACTGTTGATTGGATGTTCAGATGTGGACATTGCACTCAAAATTAAAGGCAGCTGAACTTGAGCTTGCAGGAGTGGGATTTAAGCAAATCATATCATTAGAGAAGTCCTGGTTTTCAATATAAAGCATTTGGATTTGGAGAGACACCTTTCTAATGTGCATTTAAATACGTCATTAAAAACTGGTTGTTCAGTTTGGTTCCATACACAATGCATAGAATTTTTGTAAACGAAGTTATAACTTTAGCTTTTTTGGGAGTCATTTGGTTGTGGACCAATGCGATTGTCAGTCCTGTACAGAGCCGGACAGTAACGGAGTACATTTACTTGAGTACAGTACTTAAGTACAATTTTGAGGGATCTGTACTTTACTCGAGTATCATTTTTGGGGAATACTCATGACTTTACTCAAGTACATTTGAGAGGCAAATATTGTACTCTTTACTCCACTACATTTCTATCCATAACTGTGAGTACCCGTTACTACTTCTTCTTCTTCTTCAAAAAAAAAAAAAAAAAAAGGAAAAAAGAAACATCTCGGAAACCCTCTCAAATGTGATTGGATTGTGCAGGCGCCACTGATTGGGACAGCCTATCAGCAATCACCTTCAGCTTTCCGCCAAAGTCAACTCCATGGTCAGATTTAGATAAGAGACGAAACCATAGACGGAACAATGGATGAAGACGCAGCAGGTCCATCCCGGGAGCAATATTTTTTTTCCCAGGATGGTAGGGGAAGACTCATGAATATTCATTAGGGAAGTCATCCCTGATTGGTCTTAACCCCAGTGACGGGTAGGTTTAGGGGTGGGGTTAGGGGTAGGTCATCAGACCAATCAGGGATGACTTCCCTAATGAATATTCATGAGTTTTCCCCTACCATCCTGGGAAAAAAAATATCGCATCCCGGGAATGTGCCAAGCCGTGGCTCCACCTCGCCAGACTATTTCAATTTTCTGAACAAGTTAATGATAGTTTTCGCTTCAAGTGTTTGCTGTATTTACCAATGTAAGCACTGTGGCAGTAGTAATGCAATATTTAGAAAATGTACTCTTGATACTCAAGTACTTTTAAAAACAAGTACTTTAGTACTTTTACTTAAGTAGACATCTGACTGTAGTACTTTTACTTGTACTCGAGTAAAATTTAGCAAGTGGTATCTGTACTTTTACTCAAGTAATGTAGCTGTGTACTCTGTCCGCCTCTGGTCCTGTAAGTTACTGGACTTTTTAGAGTTTAAAGCTCTAAAAGGTGAATTGACAACCAGATTTAGCTGCAGTGTCTACGTGGCCAAAAAGATCTGTAATTTGCAATTGGTTAATAAATATGTTATATATATTTTGAAATTGAGATTTATACATCATGAAAGCTGAATAAATAAGCTTTACATTGATGTAGGCTATGGTTTGTTAGGATTTGACAATATTTGGCAGAGAAACAACTATTTGAACATCTGGAATCTGAGAGTGCCAAAAAAACATTGAGAAAATCGCCTTTAAAGTTGTTTATTTATGTTTGTGATTGTGCTGCATTCACTCACAGAAATAAATGTTGTATATATTTACAGTAGGAAATTTACTAAATATCTTCATGGAACATGATCTTTACTTAATAGCCTAATGATTTTTGGCATAAAAGAAAAATCGATAATTTTGACCCATACAATGTATTGTTGGCTATTGCCACAAATATACCTGTGCGACTTATGACTGATTTTGTGATCCAGGGTCACATATAGTGAATTTCCATTTCATGGAGACCATAGATGTAAATAATAAAAGTAACGTCTGTTATCTCAATTAAGTTGACAAAAGTTTAGAACAAATTTGCAGCTTTAAGTATAGCATATACTTGTATGATAAGAAAAATCTCTGAATTAGATTTCATGGGTCTTTATACAATCAAAAAATAATTGTTTTCCATTGGAAAACAGAGCAATTCATGAACTGACAGATGGATGGAACCAGAGAGAAAGAACAGTTGACCCTTCTTACTAACAAGTATGAAACCTAAAGTTAAAAAGCGGTCAGAGAGAGCAATAAAGTATGTTTAATAGGTAATTCATTCTCTCTCTCTCTCTCTCTCTCTCTCTCTCTCTCTCTCTCTCTCTCTCTCTCTCTCTCTCTCTCTCTCAGTGCAGAGCCAATTAGAGCTGCTATGAGCTAATTACATATGTCATATGTGAAGGCAGGGGTCCTTGTCTCTATTTCATGTCACTTTAATTCCCTCTCACTAAGTCTGACATGTATTTCTACCCCAGAGAGAGACAGACAGGAGACAAGCCCAGTGTGTGTGTGTGTGTGTGTGTGTGTGTGTGTGTGTGTGTGTGTGTGTGTGTGTGTGTGTGTGTGTGAGAGAGAGAGAGAGAGAGAGTCTGTAAATACGACACAGCACATGGCATTGCAGGATAAGTAGCTCTGCAACAAATGAACAATGAATAATTAACACACTAATTATACTTTAAAACTAAAATCACCTCCTAAATATGAAAAGAAAGCCCTGTCAAGAAAAAAGAAAAGAAAAAAAAATCTGAAATTATATTTTCCATAAAGAAAACCTTTGAGATTATTAAAGCAACATAATCTGGTAACACTTTACTTAAGTATTTATGTATAATGCATTATAAAATATGTATAATGTAGCCTACTTTATAATGCATTATCTTTTTTAAATAAATGTAACCAGAGTTAAAATTCATTAAAATATTTGAAGATTACTTGTTACATTCTTACAAATTGCTGGTTTGTCATGTGTTTTAATTCATTATACTTAAGTATCATAATGTATTATATCTGTTAATTATTCACAAGATCATATAATGCAGTTTAAGGTGCATTACAAGGAATAGGCCTAATGATAATATACAATATTTTATAATGCATTATATAAAGGCAACCAACCGACTGACCGATCAATCAGTGTTTATGAAGATTTTTATCTTTCAAACCTATGCTAATTTAGGGGGAATTGTTATGAAAATAATGTTAAATGCAAAAACTCTAACAAATTAGGCTTCCTTGTCCTCATGCTAAATTTTATTTTATACATTGTTTATTTCTTTTGTTTTTTGGGGGGTGAAATTAGACCCTGATGTTTTCGTAAGACATTTTGTGTTTACACTCAGAGCTGAGACAGTCAATGCCCAGTCAACCCTGCTGTGAATGCCCGCAGACCACCATACAGACCCCCACCTCTGCCCTCCCTCAGAGTCCTCAAGACAAATCAACCTGATTACACTAATTAATGAGACACATCTACTAAAACTCCCACAGGCCTGATGAGGAATGGCCTAACAGCTGGATATGACACACACACATACACCAAACAAAGTCACATCCTCTGAGAACTGAAGTTTGACCTTGATATAAATTGAATCTGTTTCACTCAAAGGGCCGAGAGAGATACAGTTACAGAAAAGTACAAGGGAAAAGCCCCCCTGCCAAAAGAGACAGAATGAATGATGAAGTGAAAAAAAAGTGAAACCAGTGAGAGAAAAAAAAAGAAGAATAGAATGAATAGTGCGTGCTGGCTTGTAGTGTATTTTATGTAATATTAAGGTACTAGTTGATTTTGAATGTCTCTGTAACCAGTTGAAGAAGATGAAGACTGTGATGGATTTTAATTAATCAACTTTAATTAATCAACTAACATTTGTTTTTCTTGCAGGAATGACATTCATATGCTGTTAAATGTTTCCAAAGTCTTTGGGGAAAATTTGTGACTTTGAGTGTGTATGTGTGTGTGTGTGTGTGTATAAATAACAAATAGGGGAAGTGAAACTAGACAGATTACTAGTTCTCAAACCTTGTGATAAGTAATCATAAAAACAGAGTTTGCTTGTGCCAGTGACAGAGGAAAAAGGTTGGGGCTTTTGAACCAAATGAACCAATCATATTGAAGGTGACATGCTAGTCTTATTTGTTTTCTCGATTCTATAAAAACTGTTGTATCCGTGTTTTACGGTAGGATTCTCAATGGAATTTGTCTGAGATCCTCCGGCCTTGCTTCTTGGTAGAGATTCCCTAAGAACTGCTCGGGAAGATCTCCTGGCCATGATTAAAGCATTTAAAGGACATTTGCAGGTCTGTTTGTTGATTTATTCCTGTGCAAGAAGCTAGTTTAGGAAGGAAGCTAGTTTAGGGAAGCAAGTTAGTTAGATTAAGACTCGGCCAGTTGTCGACTGAAGACGCAAGAGCTAGAGTATAAAGGTATTGGGTGTTGATTAGTAGACGCCCCAGTTTAAGGAATTGGGTGTCGATTTGGAGACGCCCCAGACAAAGGTGTTGGTGTCGATTTGGAGACACCTCAGGTAATAAGATCAATTGGGTGTCGATTTGGAGATAGTTAGCCCCTGATAGTTAGGTTTAGGGAAAAGACAAAGACAAAAGACAAAGGTGAGTTAAAAAAGGTTTCTATAAACAAAATGGTTCTTTAATGAAAACAAACTCAGGTAATCCACAATGACGAAGAGGAAATAACAGCGTGTGTAACAGACACACAAAAAACAACCGACCAACACAGAGTGAAGGTGAGGAACTTAAATACACAGTGATAATGAAGAGATGACGAATAGGTGTGATGATCTGATGAGTGTCCATGACAACCGATGAGTGGCAGAAAAATCAAACAAAGGAACACATGATGAATGAAATGAAATGAATGAAAACAAACTGAAAGTCCATGAAAGTGAAACTAAAGAAGAATAAGTCCAGATAATTGTGACAATCTCAATGTTAGAATGATGTCTATTTTTTATTTTATTTAGCATATTTCATATTTAATATTTAAACCTTTTCGTCTAGACTGGTCCCTGGGGCGTATGATCACACCGGTGTGATTGGAACGGTCAGTGCATCACGTGATCAGCTGCTAAATTCAAAGGTCCTTTCACACATTGGCTGGAGCTGAGCATAAAAATAATAGAGAGTAGACGCCGCATTGGCTGCTGGGCGCAAGAATTGCGGCCGCCATCTTGGACAGGTCATACTCCTGGATGCGTAGCAGCAGAAGAAACAAGATGCCAGAGCACTGTACAGTATATTCCTGCTCAAATCGGCAGACCATCGCAAACAGGGCTCGGGGGATTACTTTTCACAAGTAAGATTTAACATTACCGTACTATTGGTTGTATTTTGTGAATAGAATATTACCAGAGAGTTGAGAAGGAGCAAGGATCTTTGATATTACTGTACTGAAATTGTAGCCAGCTAGCTAGGCTATGTTTACTGCACCGGCCGGTGTTCACCTGGCTATGAACTGAGACTAGGGTTGCCAACCGTTCCGTATAATACGGAATCGTCCCGTATTTGACACATAAAAGTCTTGTTCCGTATTGAACTAATACGGAACGCACTTTGTTCCGTATTTTTGAGAATCAATTCAGTGCAAATCCATGACAGACACATAGCTTCTAATATATGTCAGACTATGAACGAAGACAAGAAGAAAAAAAAACGACGGTGTGGTAGATACTAATTTCTCCCTCTGTTTGTCTATGATCAGCGTAGCGTTTTTAATATCTTGGAACATCATCAGATAATGCCCTTTTAATTGGTCGTTTCAGTCATTGTGAGTCACGTTTTGTAGCAACGATGACAAGTGACAACAGCGGGAAATGTAAAAATGACTACCTCCGAGCAGCCGGCGAAAAAGAAAAGAGCACAAAAATATACGTGTTGAATGGGAAAATGACTACCCGTGGCTGGAATGCATGAGGGACAATGAATACTGTTTTTTACTGTGTTTATTTTTCTTCAAATGCAGTCTAAGCCGATGAGTTTTGAATGTTATGTTGTATTTGTTTATAAGTTAAAAATAAAACGTATTATAAAGTAAACAAATCCATGGTTCATTGTTGGTAAAATGATCATAATAGCCTTTATATTTCACATCTATGTGGTTCAGTCTTGTATATTGATTAGGCCTACTTCGCTATTCTATAAATATATAGGCCTAATAAGTTGTATAAGTTGTATTATAATATGCAATAATGTATGAAATATATTTATCTAAATGTATCAATTAGTTTCCACAATATTCACCAGAAGTCATAATTTCAGGGGTTATTTTTCAAAATTTTCTTCCGTGGGGGAATGTCGTCTCTCTGCCCCCCATTCCTTATTTCCATTTCAGAAAGTTGGCAACCCTAACTGAGACTTGATAAGTCATATTCCATAACACTGACTTAGATTACAACTGACACAAGAATGCTATTGTAGAAATAAAACAAATATGACTGGTATAACATTGGCCAGCGAATTTTACACAAGTGACACAGACTGTATTATCAGTGTTGGGCAGTCGCTACTTGTAGCTTAGCTAGTAACTTAGTATTTTGGTGGTAGCTCCACTATTTCCTGAATCAAGTAACTTTTCAGTAGCTTAACTCCTTTATTTATCAAGTAGCTTGGCCACACAAGCTACACTTTTCTTGTCAAGTGAAATTAGCGTAACTTAAAGTAGCTTCCTATGTAGTGAACTAGCCTACTGCTGTATTTGTGTTACTTAGCTTGCTACATTTTACTGGGTAGTAGCTTTTGTGTAGTGAAGCTTTATTCATGGCTGAGTAAATGATAGCTTAGCTCACTACAATTTCCTAGTAGCTTGCCCAACACTGTGTGTTATTCACATGTAATTCACTCTAACAAAAGTAAGATACCGCTCATGTCTCATACCCACCCCACTTACTTAAAATAAAGGCAACCGAACATCTGACTGTAGAATGGTTTGCAAACAACTCACAATTTCAGCAACATTGGTTCATTTTCAACAGATATGCATCAAAATAGGAGTTTTGTTGAAGAAAGGTTCTAAGAAATGTGAAGGAAGAAAATAAGCTTCACATCCTTTGTGAAATGTTTTTGTGTAGACTCTCCCAAATCTTCCGTTTTTATTTTGAAGGTTTCCCAAGGAAAAAGATGTGAGGAAGAAGTGGGAAGTGGCTTTGAGGAGAGAAGGATTCACTGCAAGTGTTTCATCAGTGCTTTGCTGTCAACATTTTAAGCAGGGCGAAATGCAGAAGAACATGGTAGTACAGTGTGTGTGTGTGTGTGTATGTGACAGAGAGAGACAAATATAAAAAAGCTTCAAGTAGACTAATATAATATAATCATATATTGTTTCTTCAACTTATTAAAATATCTGACTTTGCTGCCACAATCTGTTTCTGCTTCTCTATCATATTTATAGTGTGTGATTTGCAAAATGCCTATCATAGCCTACATCATTCACATATCATAGGGTGACCAGACGTCCCCGGTTTCAGGGGACAGTCCCTGTTTTTGGTTGCCTGTCCCTGGCTAATTACAGAAAAAAAAAAAAAAAAAAAAAACTCTGTCCCCGTTTTGTTTTTGAAGACACAACATTAGGTTTTTCAACTTTCAAGATTGATAGTCAAACTGGAAATGTCCCCGATTTTCCCCCCTTTTCGGGGATGATGTTCCCAGTTTTGATCTCGGACGTCTGGTCACTTAATATCATGTATCAGAATATTCTATTACTGTTAAGAAAATCAGTTCGGTATTCAGTGAAGTATGATTAATTAAATCCGCTGACAGCTCATTGCACCTGCCAAACAGATTACACTGAGTGGAGCGGGTGACCGATCCAAGATGGCGGCCCCACGGCTCGTCAGCGCCAAGGGGGTAATCCAGCACCCGGAAAACGTACTTTTTGTGGGGGTATCCATTGGCTAACAAGCCATCACCTGCATCACAGCGAATAACTTTACATCTGAGGCGTTTAAAGACTCCATTTGTCCATTGTTTATTTCTAAAGAAACACGACAATGTATAAAAGGCTCCATTACCTTGTATCTTACACTATGGCCCTGTAGAAGCCGTTTTTGTAAAAATAGGCTAACGATTGCGTCATAACCACGCAACTCTCTGTCGCACAGTAGATAAATTACCATATAGACAGGAGGAGAAGCTCGCAGGCAATCGGGGGGACGTGGAGGCAAAAAGTCTGATAAAGTCAAGAGAGAAGCCCAAAGAGAGTCATAAAGTTGCTCCTGCTCCTAGCTCATGGACAGCTCCTTCTCCTGCTCTCCGTCTCTGCAAGATTCGGAAGGGAATGATTCAGATTTCTCTTGGCACAGCTACTAGAAGACTTACAACTGTCAGACAGGTTGCTCACATCACATCTACGTCGTCAAGCTCAGTTTGATGCCGCCTTCACACTGGCAAATCAGCTCCGATACGGCTACGAAACGACTGGAAGTCATTCATTTCCTATGGAGATTCGCAGGCCGCATGCGAATGGGTCCGAAGCGGGTCCGAACGAGTGCGGTGCGAAAAAAATCGTGTCCGTTGGTCATCCGGATGCGTTAAAAAAATTGAACTCTTGCGAAAGGCTACGGACGGTTCCTATCCGACAATTCCAGTGGAAGTTAGCGTTGCTATGGTACTGATAAACAAACCTGAATTTTTAACTTTTAATTAAATAAATAATGATTTTATAACAATAAGTTGTCATGTCATTTTTTTATTTTCATGATTTTCTAACGTTGTTAGGGCAGTTAATACAATTAAAAGCCCTATATACCACTATATCACATTTAGCAGACCTGACATGTCAACGTCCTGGGGAACTTTCCTCCATGCAGCAGCCTGTCTCTATAACCCCCTCAACAGAGAGATCATACAGAATTGTACATTCTGACACTGACAATCAACGGTTAATCTCTCCGCCATTTTTGTTCTACTCGCTTCCGACGCTTTTCAACGGTGTAGTACGACGTCCGCTGGGGGCATATTGCGTATTACGGAGCTGATTTCAACTGCCAGTGTGAAGGCGGCGTGAGTCTGCGCAGTACGCTCAGCCATCAGGAAGTGAGCGCTTCTAATTGACTTAACTTTTCTCTGTTGAAGTCTATATAATACACACTAGTAATATCTATGGACGCGGAATAATAATCCTTTCCATTATAATGAGACGACACATTTTATTCATATCAGATACACATTGTGTAAGTAACTTTAAAGTTTACTCTGTTCTTCTCCCAGTTCACCGGCCACTTACTTCACTTACAATGACGTTTTGTAAATCCAACAGATCCGATTCTCTGAACTGTGGCACAAACTAACATGGTGGCGCCCATCGCGCATACAGCTGAACTAACGCGATCGTTATAAAGGTGTTACACAAAACAAAAACCATGGACCATGGAAGCAATAAAGTGACAGGCTCTAAATAACGGTCGCCTTGAAAAACTCACGCTGGGGGGCCAGCCAGAATATTTTAAACTTACGTGTAATCAAAATTTGGTAACACTTTCAATGAAGTCTGCATATATAATATAATATAATATAATATAATATAATATAATATAATATAATATAATATAATATAATATAATATAATATAATATAATATAAAGTTATTCAAAATGCCTAATATTTAATATATTTAAATAAATCTTAAATAAGTTAAATAATTACTGATAATATAATATAACATAATATAATTATATTTTCAGCATTACTCAATATGTTATAATAAGTTTTTGTGTATATTAGCAACATACATGAAAATAACTTCTTGAGTGGAGGGAAAATATACCATATTATAATGCAATGAAAATATTCAAAGTTATAAATATCAAATTAGTGTAATAATCAAGTAATAATCCAGTACAAGAACAAGCACAGCAGTAACGGACTCTGCAACATACAATCATCAACAGTGGATAGGCCTACCAAAAATAAAAGATATCTGCCACATTAGCAACTTGTATGCAGTGTGAAGTTTAGGGACTGTGTTCTTCTGCCGCTACTGACAAACAAGATAAATAGAGTCTCAGAGCACCTTTGACAGTGATACATTACAAAGTCCAAAAGCGAGGTTGTAACACAAGTACATTTATACTACAGTTGGGTCCAGTTTACCTAAACCAAAAAAAAAAAAAAAACCTCAGAGGATCAGAGAATAAAACCAATATGTGATTAAACAGTACAATACTATACTTGACTCTGTTTGGATCAACTTATTTCAACTTGAAATAAATGAAATCAAAGTTTTCAATTTTTGTGGCTTCACTAAATTTGTGTTATCGTTGAGCACATCTATATGCTGGAGTACATGTAAAAGTAGCGTTACTATGACATTTCATAATCTCAATGGGGAAAATGTATTAATCCATGTAAATTAATTTATAAAGCTAATTTTATTTCTCATGAGACATAAAAATCATTGTAGTCTAAATAGGTGGCAAACCAACCCGATCTCATGGCAATTCGTACGTACTTTACGAGGTGGCTAATTCGTAGGAATTCATACGACCTCACTCGTACGAATCTGTACGATTTTTGTTAAAACCGTATACAGTATTTTACAAGTTGCCGAATTTGTATGAATGACCTACCCCTGACCCCACCCCTAAAACTACCCATCACTGGGGTTTAGACAAATCGTACAAATTCGTACGAATTAGCCATCTCGTACTCAATCGCACAAATTCGTATACATTGGTCATGAGATAGCGTTGGGTAAACATTACTTATGAGAACAACTAGCTAGTTATAACAGCTTAAAATCTGCCCTTGAGTGGTCTCAAATATATTTTAATACTTTTAAAAATGAATTAAAGCGAGAAGAAAAGAGTAGCTAACAAGAAAGATGTTCTTGATTAGAAAGAAGTAATATTGATCTGAGTTGAAATATTGTATTATGTCTTTAAACGCAAAGCTTCCACGGAGAGTTCAAACTAGACGGACATTTATACGGTATACAGTCATCAATATCACACCATTTCGCCACATAAATAATTATGGGGATAAGATATATTGATTTCAGATTAAACTGTTTTAAAATCGTACCTGTTTGTATCTCATAAACCAACAGTGTACAAAACAATAGTCACAAAATGGCAGCAGCTGTGTTTTGCGTTGAAACAAGAGAGAGCGAGTCCACCATACTGGATGGCATAATTAAATAACTGTACAGAAAATATTGAATATTGAGAGTTTTAATATTTTATTAGCTCACCAAACGCAAAACTTCCACGAAGAAAAAACGTTCCTAGCAGGCGTATAGCAGTGCTGACTTCAGTGACCCGTATGAGCCCGCGTTATCTGCTTTGAGCAGTTGTTATCTGGGAAAAACATACCACTGGATGGCGCTATTGACCGATCAGAATCAAGCATTCCACAGAGCTGTGTAATAAAAATATAAAATGTATAGTTCTGGTCCAGATGCTGATTGGTCAATACCGGTGGGTTAAAATATACAACGGCAATAAATTGATAAAGTTTCAAATAAAATGTCAACGAATATTTGTGTGCAAAAATTCATTTCATCAGTCATAGATTTAATGCAGTAAACATGAATCCATCAGCTGTCTGAGATATAAACCCTGAACAATACTCTCAATGGCTCCATTTACCTGCACACTTGGTTCTGCTGACCAGCGGGGGTCCTGGCGGGCCGGTTCCACCCTCTCCAGGACGGGTGAGAAGAACGCTGATGCGATACTCTGTATCAGGTTCCAGGTGCCAGACTTTATACGTTAGTGAGTTGACTCCGTGTGTTTCAGACCATGGCGAATGACTGGCCCTGTACACAATCTCTCTGCGGATCACCGGCCCGTCGCCCACTATAGAGTTAGTGTTGAGTTGGATGATCAGATATGTGGGGCCAGAGCGCAGCAGCTGGGGTGGAGCTATCGGAGTGGGCGGGACTACAAAAGAGTACAGGAGAAGAAAGAAAAAAGGTTTGAAACAGAATGCATTTGGACTGGAATCACCCTTTATTTAGCCTCAGCCTGTTTTAAATTGTGATATATTCTGAACAAATAAATAAACAACCCACAATGAAATTGTTTAAAACAAACTTCAGGTGTAATTAATCTTCTTCAGAAGGATCTGCAGAGCTACTGGTTCTTCACACAGAAAGAACCAACACAAGGTTTGACAGGGTTTGACTTTAGCACATTTGACTCTTATGAACTATATTTCTAGTGTTTAGGATTAATAGTATCTATCCAACTTATATCACATTACTGTGACTATATGAGCCAAGTTTCTGAACATACTTGTTGCAGTTTAGTTTTAATAAAAGCTATTTTTTGACTGTGGAGCAAGTTTTGTTGAACTTAGAAGAATCGCAAGATATAAAATAAATTTGATATTTTCTAAATCTAAATCTCAAAGTGGATTATTTGCAGTCAGAATCCTATTAAAATGATGAGTTTGTAATAATAATAATAATAATAATAATAATAAATCAAGTGTAAAGGCTAACATAAAAAAAAAAATATATAAAAGTATAGTTTACGGACAAAAATTGTAATTAATAACCTGTTTAAATGTTTTTAAAAAAAAACTGTGACGTGTTGTTATATTATAGTTTCAACAAAATATTAGTAACAGATTTATTTCAATGTCAAATAAGTGAACTGTTTTATATTGTTGTTATTAGCCTTGTTGAGTTGTCTTAAATTCTGAGATAATAAAGTACCTAACCTGCATAAATGCATCACTGTTGGCTTTAAAGAGCCCCTGCAGTCAATAATTGTATCCCTTAAAACTCATCTATGCCATAAAATAGCTTGAATGTAACTCTACACCCTTGCTTCATTATTTAAAAAAAAACAAATGCATCACGTAAGTAATTATAAAAAATAATATAAAACTATTATTATAATGATGTATATGTATTGATGTGGTTAATACTTAACCTATAAATACGTAATATATACAGTATATATATATATATAAAATACAAAATTTATTTTATTATGAATGAGCATGGGCTTCATAGGAAGTGCTAATGAAATGATCTCAGATCAAAGGAAATGAGAAGCACATAGAAAAACTCAGTGGAAGGTCAGACAGAAGCAGTTTTTATGTATTAAAAGCATATTTCCAATTCAATCAGTGACAGGTTTTTTATTTTTTTTAACTGATATCTGAGAGTATCACTGTCACATTCAAATGAATTAGGCTAAACTTGTATCCTGATTGCTTAGTTTTTCTAATATCTCAATTTAAATGAATCATCATCTCTGTATGAGATACTATCAGTAACAAACTGTGAAACCTTGACTTTCATATAAAGCAAATTAGAATCAACATGTTCCATTACCAGACGGGTTTCTGGTCACTGGTCTGCTACTGTATATATTGCACCATACAAGGTATAACCAGAGGAACAACTTGGCTTGGCAAATCTGGAAAATGTATAAAAATGACGCCAAATTTTGTTTTTAATATAAAGCTGATCCTATATACTTGTCACGTGTGTCAGTGTGTATGTTTGAACTTTCAGTTTGTGTTTTGATTGATTCCTGTTTTCCTTTGTTCTTTTCCCGCCACTCCTTCGTTTCTATGGTTACTCTTGTTATCAGTTCAGTTGTATCACCTGTGTTTAGTTAATCAGTGTCATCTGTGTTTGTATTTAAGTTCCGTCTGTTCAGTCGGTCTTTGTCCGATCTCCGTTACATTTAAGCTGTGTCCCAATGTGAAGGCTGCATCCTCCGAAGGCTGTATTTGAAGGCCGACTGCGTCACAGCGGCGCGACGAAGGACGTCCCAATTCAAAGGCTGCATCCTTGGAAGGTCGCATTTGAAGGCCAATTGCGTCACCGCGGCACGATGAAGGCTGTCCCAATTCAATTCTGCATCCTTCGAAGGCCGGTTGCGTCATTGCGCCGCGACAAAGGCATCCCTGATTCAAAAGCGACGCCAAATGCACCCTTCGTTTCCCCGTGAAAGGAAGGATACATAAATGGATACTTAGCGGCCTATCCTACCCCATAAATCATTGCGCGCCGGTGACGACAGCATTTTTTATTTATTTTTAAAGGCGGCCGAGACTAGAGTTCAGTGGTGGATAGCAAATTCACATTTAAATGTAAGAGTTATGTTTTCATTTACTCAGATAGCTAGCGAAACCAGAGTTAAAGTTTCTTATAAACTTCATCTTAACTCCTTCGTCATCATTGCGTGGCTTCATTTGTCAGGTAGTTTGAGGCAAAACTTGTGCTAATATTAGTTTAACGACCTATTTGTAACATTTGCACTAGTCTCTCACTTGTGTATTATAAGAAATATCATTCACTCTATAAAGCCCACAACAATAAGAAAAGCAGTAGATAAGGCAATGAGGTTTCACTTTTATGTATTTTTGTAGTGCTGTCATGAAAGCTATGTCTACAAAGGTTTTAACCAAATTTGAGTTTCCAGAAATTATGTTTTCTGAAGTATTTTGTATGCATGTCTTGATGTGTCATATTTTGCAGTGTTAACAATGCACTTAAGATTGCACGCCTGTGTTAAGTACTGTAAGCTTTTCTGCTTTTTTAGAGCAATTCAGGAGAAAAAAAATACAAAGAAAGTTAATACACATAAATGTGTTATATTTTTTATCAAACTCTGTGAAACCCAAAAGGCTAGTCCGTAAATCCCGATTAATTAATTCGGATACTTGTACAATTTTCTCATCAGCTTTTTGTGATACTATGCACAATATGGATACAAACCAGTATGCATTAAGTGCAGAGGAGCTTTTGTATGAGTTTAATTCTAAATGTGTGAATGTCTTAAACACAGTAGCTCCCGTAAAGACCCTAAAACCTAAGCTAAGAGTTGACCCGTGGGTTGACGATAACATGCGCTCCTTGAGGTAGATGGAAGAAGGATAAGCTTCATGTTTCCTTTGAAATACTAAGTTCTTCGTTGTTAAAATACCAAAAGGCTTTGAGAGCAGCAAGATCTGATTATTTCACAAAACTCATTACTAAAAATTATCACAGACCAAGAACTCTTTTTACTGTTTTTAACTCTGTTATTAATCCACCTGTTTATGAGTATCCTGATGTATCAAGGACTCTGTGTGATGACTTTCTTACATTTTTTGTGAATAAGATCAATGACATTAGATTGGGGATATGTTGTCCTTCTTTTGATCCGTCTACCTTGGTGGCTTGTTCGGCGGAGCTGAAGCAATTTGAACCTATTTCTCTCACCCATCTGCAAGAAATAGTGGGTCATTTAAAACCGTCGGGCTCCTCTATGGATGCCATCCCTCCTTTTCTGTTGAAAAAAGTTATTGATGCTGTGGGGCCTTACTTGTTAAACATTATAAATCGATGTCTGGAAACCTCCATGGTACCAGAAGCATTGAAACATGCTATAGTTCGGCCGCTGTTAAAGAAACCCAACCTAGACTTAAATGTTATGGACAATTTTTGAGAAGATTTTAGAGAAGATAGTTCTGAAACAATTGCAGAGTTTCCTGGATGAAAATAAGGTATTTGAGCTTTTTCAATCAGGTTTTAAAAAATACCACTCGACAGAGACTGCACTCTTGAAAGTCCTAAACGATGTTTTAATAGCTGCCGATTCTGGGGTTTCTACTGTACTATTACTACTAGATCTGAGTGCGGCCTTTGATACGGTAGATCATTCTATTCTTCTTGCTCGTCTGGAGCATTGGATGGGTATCAAAGGTCCTGCCTTAGAATGGTTTAGGTCTTATTTGTCAAATAGGAAGTTTAGCGTTAACATTGGGGAATATTCGTCAAAGGCTGCTTTTCTGTCTTGTGGTGTTCCGCAGGGATCCATTTTAGCTCCAATTCTTTTTTCGCTATACATGCTTCCATTAGGGTCTATTTTCAGGAAACATGGGTTGTCGTTCCACTGCTATGCGTACGACACTCAAGTTTATTTACCCCTAAAACCAAATTGTGATGGACTGGAAAAAATTAGGGCCTGTATATCTGATGTGAAAGCTTGGTTATCTCTAAATTTTCTTAATTTTAATGAAAATAAAACTGAAATTGTAGTGTTTGGCTCATCAAATACTCTTAGTCAAATAACCCTAGGTAATGTAACACTGTCTGCAAAGACTTGGGTAAAGAACTTGGGTGTTGTGTTTGATGATGGTTTGAAATTTGACAAGCAGATAAGCTCAGTGGTCAAATCCTGCTTTTTCCAGCTCCGTCTTTTAGACAGAGTAAAACCAATTTTACCTTTTAATAACTTTGAAAGACTAATTCATGCATTTCTGACATTGAGGCTTGACTATTGCAACTCACTGTATTATGGGATCAGCCAGTCAGCTTTATCCCGGTTGCAGATGGTACAAAATGCGTCGGCGAGACTTCTAACAGGTACTAGAAAACGGGACCATATTACTCCAGTACTACGTCATTTGCACTGGTTGCCTGTACGATACCGTGTGGATTTTAAAATTCTTCTTTTGGTTTTTAAATCCTTAAATGGTTTGGCCCCTACTTACCTTTCGGATCTACTGGTAGAACATCGTCCAGTTATGTCTCTCCGGTCGTCAAATCAGAGATTATTGTGTATACCGAAATCAAAGTTGAAAAGTAGGGGTGATCGCGCGTTTTCAGCGGCGGCTACAAGACTGTGGAATGTGTTACCTTTTAGTATTAGATTTGCTCCATCCTTGTCTGTTTTTAAATCTAGGCTAAAAACCTTTCTTTTTGATTTAGCATATGGCTAAGGATGAAATGTACTGTTTTTGTATTATATTTATATTTGTCTTTTGTACTGATGTACAGCACACTGGTCAACTGGTGTTGTGTTTAGCAGTGCTATAGAAATAAAATTGACATTGACATTGACACAGGTCTTTGCTGAAATGTATTGTGTTGTTGTTGTTAACAAGCCATGGTTCATTTGCTCTGCCCTTAGGATTGCAAGTGTCCTGGGACAGGTGAGGGTGTGAGTGGGAAACCCACTGCTGAAACTTGGCCCTGGTTAGTCCTCATGGATGAGGTTTTGGGACAGAGGCATTGCACCAACCCCCCTGTCCTCATTGCCTCAATCCCTGAGGACACACCAGGGCCGAGTTCAGCAGTGGGTGCCCACGGTGAGGAGGAGCCAGGGGCAGCAGCACCAGCAGCAGCAGCAGCAGCAGCACGAAGGCAGAGGCAAGGAGAACACAGGAGAGGATGGACAGGCTGTTTTCTCTTCTTGAGAGAATGATTGAAAAATATATATTTTTTCTACATATTCTTGTTTAACTTTTTTGCAACTTTAAATGTGTAAATAAAAGAGAATGAATTGTTCTGGACATTGTTTATTTTTGTAATGACAGTAATAATTTCTACATGAAACAAATTCTTGTACACTTTTTTTTTTGTTGTTGTTGTTGTTAAATAAAATTGGTAAATGAAAATAATTTGTTCCACGGGCTACATTAAAGTATTTTTTCCCAACTATTAACAACATACGTTAAACATATCAAAATCAACATAAACATTTACAGTACATAAAATAAGAAAAAAATGATGTAGACTTTTATTGAGCTGAGCAGGGAGACCCTGGAGCTGCTGGACCAGGATGGGCTCCACAATAGAGACTCTGGTAAAGCCTCCTGCTGGTGGGACATCATCTGGGATGCTCTCCAGAGTGTTTGAGTGCATATTTCCACTATCCACTAAGTTGTCTACCAACAGGTTTGCAGGGCTGACTCAATTGACGGCTCCCATGTCACTGAGGTTTTTTTCTTTTTTTCAAAAAGAGTATATTTCTGAAAAAAGTACTTTTAATAACTACTAATACTGCATTGGGGGAAAACTACTAAAACCTTAGTTAAGCAAAATTATCTTGCATACTCTAATGTACTTAAATTATCAAGAGTAAAACTAGAGATATGTATTCTGCAGGGGAAAAAAAATCCTTGTCAGGGTTTTTATGATAGGTTTGCATTTATATTATGCTACTACTGCATTTTACATCTGAATATTTTCAAGGTTGTTAGATTATATACTTTTGTGTAGTTTAATGTAAAATCATATGTGAGGGAAAAAAAGTACTTCAGTAGGTTACTTCACATTTGTACGTGAATACTTAACGAAATATGCAGTTCCGAAAATTAAAGTAACAAAATGTAGGTCTATTGTCACAATATTAACAAATTGTTGCTAACTACAGCTGCGTCCCATATCAAAGGGTGCATCTGAAGCGCTCGGACCGGTCTAGCCTACAAAGGAATGTTCTTGTCGCCTGGCAACTGTGACAGCTGCTGATGACGAGCGCGAGAAATACTGGACTTTTTTATATTCAATTGGGTTTTATATTCAAACAGGGCTAAACCGAAAATACATGACCCGGCAGCGCCGGGGCTGAAACATCCTCACCATGTCCTCCAGTAAAATATAAAACATAAAAATGACAATAGCCAATTCTGGCTCCATAGCTGTTTACTCAATTATATCAAATGAATTATCAGGATGGTAGCTGTCCTCTCGCACCGTTGCTTGGCGCCAGGAGCGATGATCGGGAACACCTGGTTGCGTAATTAGGAAATCCTACGAAGGCTACATGGTGCATCCTTCGAAGGACGCATAGCAGTGGCGGTTCTACATTGAATTTCACCCTGGGCGAGACCCCCTTCAAGCGCCCCCCCAATACCCCCCCAATACCCCCCCCCCCCCCCCAATATGGACATAATTTTTCTTACCCCATTGGCAGATCATGTTTTGCTTGTTTTAAGCAAAAACTCAATTTTTATTTATTCCCCAGAAAACAAGACTTAATATCTTATGTCATTTTACTACTTTAGTAATATAACGTTATGCATCTTTATTTAAGAAATGTTTGATATTTGGACTGGAAACAAGACAAAAATACTAAGTAAGAAAAGCATTTTTTGCAGTGTAATAACTGAACTTGTAACAGTTTTGTTGCAAAGCACAATATTATGGTCAAATTAGATCTCATGTTTGAGTTAAAACCGAATTATTGTTAAGCATAGCAAGAATCATAGCAAAAAGGCTAACAAATAAGAGTTATACCCACCAATTAATATTGCCCCTTCATTCATGACATGGATACCGTAATCATACAGAGAAAACATAGTTGCTAAATTGGGCACCTGATGGCTTTGACCTTTCTTGTCCATCTCTTATTTGGCACTCGACATCGACAATCAACAGATTTCCCCTGATCCCCCCCCATACCAACTGTCACTCACGACGTCACGACCAGAAGTCAAGACTAAACCAATTCACCTTGGTGGTGGTGACCAAGTAATCGTTTTGTATTACCTATTTTTATTAGCCATTCAGACAATTCAGAAAAACAGAAATGTTCAGGAAATATAGAGGCCGGTATTTATAATATTCTGAATGAAATGTGCGTTATTTGGAAGAAAGTCGAGGTGTGACTGACTTAGATAACTATATGGATCCCCCGTCCCCCCCCCTTGTCCGTTCCATCTGGGAGAGACCCAGAGGTGAACTGTCATCCGCGCCCGCGCCTCCGCGCCCCCTCCCCTTTCCCCTTCTCAAACAAACAGCTTCTGTGCACGGCATCTTCTCAGCAAGCAGGGGCGCCTGCAGCTGCAGAGGGCGCAAATTTGCCAATTCCCCACACAGTGAAATGATAGATAATAGAAAACCGCTTCGCGACGCAGATTTATTTATTTATTTATTTTTCTGCTCGTGCCGGCGGCGCCGCCCCCCCAAAAATGCCGCCCCGGGCGATTGCCCGGTTCGCCCGTGCCAAAAACCGCTACTGACGCATAGGCTGCATCCTTGAAGTCTGCAGTCCTTCGAAGGATCCAGCCTTCACATTGGGACACAGCTTTAGTGTGTGGTACTACCTGTTCTGCAGTTCTGTTTTATTACATTAAACCTTCGTTTGTGGAAAATATATCCTTGTCTCCGTCTGCCTTCCTGCAACCACCCGTGACAATACTCTACACACACGGCAAGTGTGTTAGGCAAATCATAATTTGAGTGTTATTATTGTAAGTAAAGCGTCATGCCAGTATGTCTTTTGATAGACAGGAAATTGCCTGAATGGAGCAGTGCAGCAATTTGGCCTGTTGCTCTTTTAGTTGTGTGTGTGTGATAAAATATGAAACTGTGACGTAAATACAGCACACTTCAGCAGCTAATAACGGAAGTTAAATAATAAAGCATAGCCAATTTGAAGTACACAATTCACCCCACCCAAACAAAACACAACAACAGTGATTACTCCTTTTGTTTAGTGGATTTTCAGTGACATTACCTCAGTTCCAGAAGAAACATGAGTCATTCACGTTTTCAATCATGCCACCATCACGAGAGGCACTTGTAGGGAGCGGAATCATTACTAGGGCCATAAAGAGGCAGCATGGGGTAATTTGCATGACTGATTGCACCAGAAATTCTGTTATTTTGGGGTGAGATATGTCTCTGATTGGTGGTTATGACCGTAATCAGTCCGCCGGTACTCTCGAGTGCTCTAGTCAAAGAGGTTACAACTTACTCAGGCTTTTGCCAAAGAGATCTCTAGGTGGGGACATGATGTTACAGTAAATCAGAGAGACACACTTAGGCGTTGTGTTTGATTGGAAGTTCAGAGGGATCAGAAGACTCCAGAACGTTCTGTACTTTAAGAAGATAACCTGGTGATAGCTAAGAATAATGGCTGACTGCTAGCATGATAAAACGGGCGGTATCTGTAATCTTGTAATTATTGGCATTGGCCAAAAGCTTTTCTGTTGTATAAAGTCTGGAATTTATTGTTCATTATTCTAGTAGAGAACCTTCTACTGGGGCATCTGACATTGATGAAACATTTAATTTAAAACAGCATATTTTAAAGGGTTAGTACACCTAAAAATGTAAATTCTGTCATAATTTATATCATATTATATCTGTCATCATTTGTATTGTAAATGTGTGAACAGCTTGTAATGAAACTTAAAAAAACGAGACATTCCCTGACTTCTTAGGTTGTCTATGGAAGCCTGTAGATTGATTTTTATGTGAAGGCTCCTGTGAGCCTTTCTTCCATTCAATGACACATGAAATTAATGCTTATACAATGTTCAGGATAATGAAGAAAGAGCCATTACTGTAATGTCAGTGTGTCATACGAAGAAAAGAGATTAAATCAAACTATATGGTATCACATAGTCAGATCCATAGTCTCAAATATACTTTATAATTGCACACCTTAGAACATCCATCAATCAGAATTAAGCATTCAACAGCTCCATGGTACAGACATATGTAACGAATTTTAAGTTATTTAAAGACACACTAGGACATTGAAGGATTTTTTTTTCATACCTCTGACGATTAGTTCTGCAAAGTTTGACACTGCAGCTCCATATGTTGACTGAGTGAGGCATCGGTAGAGGTCCTGCTCTCCACGTTGGGCTCCGCCCACCTGAAACCATGCAACCAATCGACGCTCTCCTACTGATGACGTCACTGAGTATGGTGACATCAAAACACTGTTACGCCTCTGAAAGAGAGAGAGGTACGTGATGCAGAGTTTATCATCTATGTGATCTCACTGTCTTGTCAATCTTAATCTATATTTACACATACAAAAATGAATATTACATAAAAATGGATATACAAAACATTATGATCAGTGAGATAAAAGTCATAACCAAATTTACAGCAGCTGTCTGCAGTTGTTTGGACCATTCTTTTCTGGACCAAAGCAACATAGTTTAATTATGACACAAAACAATGAACACAAGCATTTCCACCAGATGCATGACAACAACACTGAAAGATTTCCCCCTTTAATATTCATGATTAATAACTCCTTAATAACTCCACAAATCTCTCACATTGGTAGTATGGGAAGCGGAACTCAAATGCTTGGAAAATTCAAGATTTATCAAGTCAAGTAGGAAATATTGTAATTACAAGTTCCAAGCACATGAATGTCAGAGCAAATTGATATATAATGAATATTATGTAATAAAAGTAAAGCATTTATTAAAATTTAGCAGTCTAAAGTATTTATTAAAATTAGTTATTTTAATTTCAACATAGTAATACATTATTAAAATCAAAAATTAAATCTGAATTATTTAATGGACCTTAACAAATGGAAATTAACAATGAACAGTTTATTAAATATTAAATGATCAGATTTTTTAAATATTGTAACATGTATTGCTCATTGTTTGTTAATGTTAGTTAATACAGAAACTAACGTTAACTAATAAGAGCTTATTGTAAATTATTACCGAAAGTCTCTTCTTACATGATTTTTTTTTTTTACAGTGTATATATTTTAATGATTTTAAAGGAGTGATGTAAAGAATTTGGTACAGCAATCATCATTATTAGTATTTCTTAAAGTATGTTCATGGTTTTAATGAGTTGTCTATCCATGATTTATTTTTTTTCTTTCCTGGTGTGTAAAGAGCAAAACAAAACTCAATGCTCTCGTAAAGAACTGGCATATATTGATTGTGTGCTTAGCAGTAATGATGTAAATCATTGATTTCCTCCATTGTTTAAACCCAACTAGCATCTCTGAATAGCCTATAATATGAGAGAATAAGAGCAGAAGGTGTCAAGTGCATAAAACTAGTGCTGTATTCAGAAAGTGAGATGCAGGGCCCTCATAAAGCGAAGGAATATAGTCTCTTCATTCCTTTAAATGCACAAACCCTCCAGGTGTTTGGACAAAGCAGCGGCTCACACAGGAATTGATCCCAAAATTACTGAATGACAGAAAGAGCCTGTCATTCAAAAAAAGAGAGATAGATAAAAAAAAAAGAAAAAAAAAAAGAATAGTTCACCCTACATTCTGGCATCATTTAGCTCCATTTTGATTTCCTTTGGAACAATTTCCATTCAGAAATTACTAGTAAATGTAAAAAATAATTACAAAGAAACAGAAAATAACACATTGAATTAAATGTTACATTTTGAGGTAGAAAGACGGAAATAGTATTTCTTGTAAAATGTACTCCATGTTTTATTTACAACTTAAAAAAAAACAAAAAACAACAACAACAAAAAAACATTATTTACAGTGTATTTTATGTGAAACTTCTTGAAAAAGCACAAAGCTTATCTACTTTGATGGCTTTGAAGTTATTTTAGAAATATTGATATACTATTATGTATTAATGTTTTGAATTAGCTTTAATTTTATACTTTCAGTTTTAATTTATATTAAGTGTTAGTAAAAGTTTTTTTTTTTGTGTGTGTGTGTGTGTGTGTGTGTGTGTGTGTGTGTGTGTGTGTGTGTGTGTGTGTGTGTGTGTGTGTGTGTGTGTTTCTATTTTGTTTTTATTTCAGTTTTAGTTTAATAATTTAAGTACTTTAACTTCAACTTATTTTATTTCAGTTAGGTGTCAAGGCAACATTTCTAATTTAAGTGTACTAATTTTAATTTTTTCCTTGAATATTTATGTTTTATTTCAGCATTATATCAATAAAGAAAATTATTTTTAATAGATTTAGTTTGAGTTAACAAGAACAACACTAGCTTGGAAGACTAGGAATATTGTGAATAAGTCATATAGACTACTTTTAAAATATATTTATGGTGTTTTTTCTTCTTGTTCTTGTTGGAGCAAGGCAGCCTGTGGTCACCATCTGCTTTAATTATAATGCAAATACCATTGGGAACACTGCAGAATATCTCCTTTTTTTTCAAAGAAGAAAGAAAGATACGGTTGGAACAACATGAGGGTGAGTAAATGATTGCAGGATTTACATTTTTGGGAGAACTTTTCCTAAACCTCACATAGTTTAGGACATCTAACAACACAACATTTTGTTGCCTGAAAGTGAACTTTTAACAACCTTAATCTTTCCTGAATTGCTGAAAAGCACCGGAATAAATAAAACACATCAATTAAACTGGGAGCCAAACTTTCTAATATCAGCACATGTTTTGACCTATTCCCCTCTGCTTAAGAAAGAACATGGCGGCAGAGATTCTACAAGTGAACTGATGTACACAGACAGACAGTGTTTGTAAACTGAAGTGCGAACATAGCCAAGAGATAATCTCAGTCCAATGAGGATTTGCCAAAAGCCAAAACAGAATCAAAACAGAAGATGCAATTAAAGCATCTGAACTGCCACCACATGACAAGAGACCTCAGGTTAAATTACTAAACAGGAAAGATGGGCTGTCACTTCCTGTTTGTTGCTGCCACGTGGTTTGATTTGGAGATCCGTCAAGTTGATTTTTAATCCTCTGATTTCTTCTTAAAATCAGTTTTATAACCTATAATTTTCTCTTTCTGCATCGGGTGAACATATCCCTAATAGTATATCAAAAACAAACAGAATGCTTTGACATCGCTAGTTGTATCCGATTCCCCGAACATCTGCTACTTTAGCCCATTAGCATCACTAGCGTGGTAAAGGCTGCTCTTGTTTACACTCTTCTCACTCAGAAAATCTGTTCTAATGGTGTAATGTATGTGTGTCTACCTTTGAGTGCAGGTGAGAACAGGAGTTAGAGCTGGAGGCCATGTTACACTTTCAGATATAAGAAAAAGAAAAAAAAATCGTCTCTGGTTACTATTGTAACCCTTGTTCCCTGAGTAGGGAACGAGACGCTGCGTCAATACTTGACACTTTGGGGAATGCCTTCGGCATGATGCGTCTGAAGTCTGTAGTGGAACTACTCCAATCTTGATTGGTTCTGTGTCTTTCGTCACTCGTGACGTTGCATGTGACGGTGATCTGTAAGCTATAAAAGGACACCGACACATAGCCGTGTCAGCTTTTGAAGGGTCGAAGCAAGTCGTTCTCAGGAGCGCGAAAAATGTGGCAGAGGGACGCAGCGTCTTGTTCCCTACTCAGGGAACGAGGGTTACAATAGTAACCTGAGACGTTCCCTTTCGCAAGGGAACTCCCGCTGCGTCGATACTCTGATACTTTGGGGAACGAATACCCACGCCGCCATACTGAGAGAACCCACCCTGGTGTGAAGCAATCTGGCACACTCAAGACATGAGAACTTGTGAACCTGGTGTAGAGGGCAGATCCAGACTGTAATGTTCTATAAAGGTGTGTGGGGAGGCCCAGCCAGCGGCATCACAGACCTCTTGAAGAGAAACCCCTGCTAGCAAGGCTTTAGAGGATGCCACTCCTCTAGTTGAGTGGGCTTTTGTCAGGAGAGGTGAAGGCAGATTGCGCACCTCATAAGCTGAAGAAATAGCCTCTACTATCCACTTGCTAATAGTCTGTTTGGAGACCGGGGAGCCCTTCTTGGATAACCCAAAACACACAAACAGCTGGTCCGACTTCCTCCAGCCCGAGGTCCTATGTACATAGGCCTCAAGAGCCCGCACCGGGCATAACAAGTGTTGTTTAGCTTGATAAGCCAACACATGCGGTGGAGGATGAAAGGCCTGAAGTATTATAGACCGTGCCACATTCGTGGGCACCTTAGGCATGTAGCCAGGTCTAGGGTGGAGAATGGCTCTCACTCTGCCAGGAGCGAACTCGATGCAAGAGGGAGCCACAGATAGCACCTGCAGGTCAACAACTCGTTTCAGGGAAATAATAGCAAGCAGGAAGGCTACCTCAAAGGCTAAAAATTTCTCAGACACCTTATCCAGGGGTTCGAAGGGTGCCAGGGATAACCCTTCGAGAACCACTGCCAGGTCCCACGTGGGGATCCTAGGCTGGATGGCAGGCCTCATCCTCCTGGCTCCACGAAGGAAACTAATTATGAGTGGGTGTGTCCCCAGAGTGCCCACCGTTAAAGGCGTGTGGAAGGCTGATATAGCCGCCACATAGACCCTAAGCGTGGATGGGGAGAGCCCGTCAGAGAAACGATTCTGGAGGAACTCCAGCACTGAAGCCACTGGGCAGTTAACTGGGTCCAACTGACGTTCTCTGCACCATGAAATGAAAATTTTCCATTTAAATACATAAAGTTTCCTCGTGGAGGAGGCTCTAGAGTTTAGAATGGTCTCAACAACCTCGGTTGAGAGACCAGAATTTGTGAATTGGTCCCCCTCAGGGGCCAATCCAGCAGCTTCTTGGGCTTCAGCCAAGGGTGAAATATCACAACCTCGGACTGAGGAGGGAGGACCATCCTGATCCGGATTTACCGCAGAAGGCTTGCCAGGAGAGCCCAGATATTTGGAAGCCATATTCGGGCCAGTCAGTACGGGGCTACAAGGAGTAAGCTGATCCCGTACTGCCGAACCCTTTTGCACTCTAGAACCCCCGGGGGCAGAACAATCGGGGAAAACATACACAGACGTGGCCTCAACCATGTCTGTATCATGATATCCAGACCCAGCGGAGCTGGAAGAGCACGGGAGAGGTGGCACGGAAGGTGGCCGTCCGCATGAAGGGGAAACGGGACCACCTCCGACAAACCGACCTCCATCCCGGCTAAAGCCAACTTGGGTTGGAGTTTGAAATCCCCGGGCCGCAGCCCTTGCCTCGACAGGATGACTGCCCCCTCTTTGATCAGACCACCAACGTTTTGTCTGTCAAAAATAGAACCTGATGGCCTCTCTGAAATCTGCAGAAACCATAACTTCCTCCCCATGATCAGAAAACGAGGGCATATGCGCGTAACTCTGGTCATGTGGAGTGGGTTCCCTCTCAGGAAAAACCCATTGGTCCTGAGCCACTACTACAGGGCCCCCACGTACAGCAGGCCAAAGAACAGTATGTTGAACACTGCTGCCAGCGAGCCCACTCTTTAATAAGGTCATATAGTGGTGGCCTGGCCTAGCTTGATATTCATGACTATGGTCAGGAAGGTGATTGTCCGAGCTGGAGACAATTGTGCCTGCATCGTGACTATAACCTACACCACCCCCAGGAATCGGTTTCTCTGAAGAGGAACTAGTGATTTTTCCTAGACTCTGAGCCATATTCCTGAGCACCTCACGAGACTCAGAACAACACCTCGGTGTTGAACCGTCTGCTCTAGTAGTCAATGGACGGGAATGAGGATGCCCTGAAGACTCCATGGAGCTAGGACAGTGACCATGCATTCCAAGGAGGTGCAGGGATACAATACTAGGCCGAATGGAAGAATCCGGAACTGATGCACTTTTCCCCCAAAAGCGGATCTCGGAAACTTCCTGTGATGGGGTTAGAAGGGAACGAGGAGTTAAGGAGCTTGTGGATCTATCACAACAGACCAGTCCTCGGAGCTGGTCTGACTGACAGTCTGTATCTTGAATCTGAACCCCCTCGGAGGTTGATCCAGTACCTTGAGATCCAAAACAAGGCCTGATGTGTCCCGAGGCGCCATCGGTGGCGGGAAGAAGACATCGATTTCCTAAGGGCTGCATAAGGGGGCGAGACTCTTGTACTCGTTCTCCTGGGGGAACGCCCATAAGGGTCTGCGTGTTACGACAAGACCTCTTAGTCGAAGCCATCTTAACCTGAGAGACAGTCCTCAGACCTGTAGGAGGTCTTTATGAGGGCTTCATGCGAGAATGTTTCCTCTGGCCCCAAGCCTTATACGGGGGGGCACGAGAGGCAACCTTCTCAAAATATGAGGAGCTGGCGGCTGTCCCATGAGGCTGCCCCCTGGCAGCAACCCCATGAGACCTGGACTGATAACTGGGGATAGCTTATTGTCGCTCTGCCTCCTGAAGCCTCTCGACAACGGTTCTTGCCGTGTCGCCAAAGAGGCCAGAAGGCGAAAAGGGGGCATCGAGAAGGAAGGCCCTGTCCTTCTCCCCGATCCCCAAGCGATTTAGCCATAAATGTCTCTCTGAGACGACTAGTGCTGCCATAGAACGGCCAATGGCACGGGCCGTCTCTTTAATAATATGGAGAGATAAGTCAGCCACTCTATGAAATTCAATAATACTGTCGAGTGAGACCTCCCAGTTATCACACTGCGGATATTTGCCATATCACTCTGTGTTATCGACCAGGTAAAACAATTATCCCAACCACTAAAGACAGATTCACAAATAACTTGATTTATTTGGTTATTCACAGATAATCTTCCGCTCCATGGTAGCTTTCTGTATCCCATTCTCATTTACATATTTTCAAAATGGTGTTGCGTTTGGTTACGACAAAGTACGACAAAACGTCAAACCTGGCACTAAATCTTTTTATAGAGCTTGACAGTCATTGACATTATGAACTGTCTTTCTGTAGAAAACAAGAGTTGTACATTTCTTTAGAATTTATTGATGTGTGTGTCCAGTATGAACAGAAGAAAGTAATATGTGTAAGGAACAATGTGAGGGCGAGTAAGTAAATAAGTTCAACATTTTAGTTAGTAAAGTAATTTTTTTTTATACAGGCACACTTGCAATAAATGCAGTATAAGTGCAAGTTGAATGTTTTTATGCAAAACTGTAACAGCCTTATTAGGTATCATTTAAATGCATATGCGGGTTGTTAGCGATAACTGATAT